>WUAM01000143.1:9456789-9526103 GCA_024336885.1 Actenoides hombroni | reverse complement strand
TGGAACATTATACTGCATAGGGGAAAAAATTGTGCCAGATACAATTCCATGAGCTGTATCCTTGCTATTTTGAGAACTCAGCTATTAATAACTATATGTATATTTAATAATATGCTTCTGTTAGCATATGTTAAAAAATCCAAGCCATCTTTTTGACAGTAAAATTGACATCAATTTACTTGTTCAACTTTAGTGGGGAGGGCTGAGCTCTGAAATAGCAGTGGTGTCACAGGTTAAATCTCTTCCACTGTGTGCTCTGCCGATCATCAGCTGAAATTCTAGGGACAGGATGAAGAGGGAATTTAATTTCTCCTTAACTGTCTTTCCCAAACCTATGTGATGCATCAGTAGACATATCCAGGGTAAGGGGTTTGCCACTGCAAATACACCATAAAGATGCTGCTGATAAAAAAACCCTCAGAATGTCTTGTTGACAAAGCAAATCCAAATTCTTTTGGGAAAATATTAATTTGGCCTTTGAATATTTTAACGTTGATCTATGTAAGTTCTTATTTGTTTTCATGTAGTTTTATAACATGGCAATTACAAGGCACAGTGGGAATAATGTTATATCACGGTGTAATAAGAATAATACTATATTGTTGCATGTTTTTAAATATTCTATTTATATTTTTATTGATTAAGCTTTTAAATGGTTCTGATTAAACCCTCTTTTCTGAATCAAAACACCCTAAGTTTCTTAATTTGGCTTCAAGTCTGTGACAGCGTATATAATTCCAAACTTAAAAGCAGAATTGTAGGAGTGAGATGAATCTCCATTACTTTTATGAGCACAATTTATCAAGCGGCAAAAATAGGGAATATTTAGAATAAATTAAATTAATTTGTCTTCCCTTTTTCTGCTTAGAACAGAGATTTAGCAAAAAAAATAATTATACATTTTAATACAGTGCCGGTTATAATCCCAACCTTGGTACAATGCATACAAAATACCTGTTACAATACAGCTCTAATTTTATGTAAACTGTCTCTGTTTTCCATCTCTGATTTGATATGTGCTGACCACTGCTGAGAGATGATGCCTAAAGGAAAATGCATTTCCTGACATAATCATCAGAAATTAGCTTGATAATAAGTGGGACATGAAAAGACAATGTTGGAGGAGAAGTGGTCTCTTCTGTGACAAATTCAGCTGTTGAAACATCTTGATGAAATGCAGTTTTCAGTGAAGTAATCGACAGCCTTGTTCTTACACATTTCTAATTCTGTATCAGCCCAAATATATGTAAAATAGGACTATTTCTTCCTCAAGAAAAGTTAGCCTATTCATAGCCAGACATATACCCGAATACCTCTGATTAGAAGCACACCCACAGTCACCTTTTTCCACAACACGTGGGAGTTGTCCCACCCTGGAAGGTGTGAGTGGTAGCATAAAGAGATTTAACATTAATCTCAGATACCATTGTTCCAAATGTTTGGAATGCTAAAAGCTACTTTGAATTTTCTGCTTTGCTACAGATATTGCATGTCTCCTGTGTACCTACATTAATAATAAGCACATTTCTAATCATTTGGTGAATTCATATCGTTAACTGTCCTGACCCACTGTAGTAGTTCTGTTGCAGTTGTGATGGTCAAAAGGTTTGAAAGAGAGAAGCTTTGTAGCTGTTCTTAGACTGACATAGCCTGAAAACTTTGGAGAATGTAACTGTTCTTGAGGTTGTTTTCATCCAAACGAAGCACTGTATTGACAACTTGAGCGTTCTGAATGGATGTGGGCTAATTAACTGCTGTGGCTGTGAGTCAGCACCAACCTCTCTATTTCCTTTAACAAAGATACTTAAAAAGACCCTGAGTGCAGCCTATTGCCTGAAAGAAACATCTACATCATTTCTAAGTCATCCATCACACAGGCATCTGAATGCTAGCCCAGTTCAGCTGACTACATCAAAAAATGTTAAAGACTGTGATTATACTTATTCCATGACAGAAACCTTGTTTATTAATATGGTTTTTTTAAATGCCACTCCACAAGTTAAAAGCTTTATGCACATTCAAGTACAACACATGTTTCTACGCTGGGTTTCAACGTATTATTCAGCACTGGTTAGCTAATAGAGCTTTATTCTTTTCTTCAGTGAATGTCTTATTCTCTGTAACTGTGGGTTTCTGTTTGTTGGGGGAGATGTGGAAATAATGGCAAATCGTAAAGATACCTTAATGCTATCTCATGAAACTATTTAACAATACTTTACCTCTTATATGGGCCGTAGAAAAGAAAAAATTATCAGTTCCACTAGCAAAATCTTGAACATTCAGCTTAACATTGAGCAACTACAGTCTTGCCTTTTTTTTTCTTTTCTTTTTTTTTTTTATTTCCCTGCACATTTTTAGGGTTTGATTTATGATAATCAGTTCTGTTTCTTTCTTTATATTTGGGTTCTGGTTTTGTAAGTGATGGAGTCTTGGAGCAGTGAAACTCAAAACTGAAGGGTGCCAGACTCAAATCCCACGCTATGTGGTAGTCTGAAAGATTATTTTCCACATTACAGTGATTAAATTAGGCCAGAAAGTACCACAGCCCCTGATGTGCATGTGGTAATACTTTGAAAGGACAGAAACAGTTCCCAACAGCTTCAAAATTGTCCAGCACAGAGTAGCTGCTGTGTGGGCTTTTATCCTCCTACAGATAACGTCAAGCATATCTACTGCTGTGTGCATTCTGCAGCCTTGATAAGAGGAGGAAGAAAACTTTTCAGGACTACAAGACACAGTTAAAACTAGAGCTTTCACTCTATCCACTGGCAGATTTGGGGATTAAAATAGCATAACTCCAAGGTATTCCGTTAGTTTTATAGATATTGAGGACATAAATGCACTTGGATTTTATTTTCTGAGAGTTCCTACTAAAAAGGACTATGCAGCCATAATACATTTCATAATTACAGTAGTCTGAAACAACTGAAAATATGGCGATAGTACCCAGTGACCTCAGAGATAGGTCAGATAATTACTGTGCAGTGCTGGAGAAAACTTGAGGCAGTAAAAGTTGTTGTTGCTGTTTTTGCTGTTAGTGGTGATAATGTGGCACATTTAAGTTATGTAATAGATTTATATGTCAAATTAATCTTTTCCTCAGCACAATCCTAGGAAAGCACCTTTGTTTCTGTGTACCCTCCAAGGTACATTCCTCTGTGAATCATCAGTCTATGCTGTTATTAGTCTTCTGCATTAACTGTGTAACATTATGGAAGGTGACTTAAGCAAAGTGACCTGTAGTACAGTCTGAGCTTGAAAACACCATCGGAGGCAGAGGAAGGAAATGATCTCTTGCAAGTGTTCACCTGTGCTTTATTTCAGTTAATTTTGGTTTATTTTGCTTTGGCTTGTTTCTAACATAGCTTTCTTCTAAGCAGATGAAGGCTCTTTGGCAATATTGTTGATAGGAAACATGAGCATGTTGTGTATTGTCAAATTAAACACACATGTAGTGAGTGCAACAGGAGGAGAACTATGCAGAATAAGAGGCTAAATTCCACAGCAGACCTTTCTTGTGCCTGAAGGTTTGTCTTGATTGCATGTTTTCTTTGGCAGTGAAGGCAACTTAAGCAGTTCCCATGTTTCAAACAGTCCTCCTCCCACCAGTTATTTCTGTTACAGGTATAGCTGCTCGAGGAGCATTAAGAGGTTTGGGTTTGGTTTGGTTTGGTTTTATTTTTTGGGTTTGGAGTTTTTGTAACCTGCAAGCTTTCAGGGATCTGGATGAGAGAGCCTAGCATCCTAGCCTGCAATATCTTCTCTTTGGGTGGCAGAAGCGGAATGGAGAGGAGAGAATGAAGAGAAATGGTCAGGGGAAGGAGGGAGCTCAGCTGAATAACATAAAAATGTAGTTATACCAGGAGTTCATGGCCCCATTTTTGTCATTCCGTGAGATCATCTCCTTTCCTTACTATGGCTCCTCTTCCAGAAACTAAGGCAAGTCCAAGAAATCACTGTTTTTGTAGGGTTGGTTTTGGTTTAGTTAGGATTTGGTTTGGTAGATCAGTTGTTCAACTTCATGAACAGTCTCAGCTTGGGAGAGGATAAGCCTTGACTTTGGTGTAAGGGACAAGATGAGCAGAAGGATCTCTTAAGGTCAACTGGTCACTTCTTAGTTCCCCTTAGCTGTCATGAGAAGCTGCATGTGAGGCTGAATGAAGCTCCTGTGCAGCTATAAAACTCCTTTGATCCCTAATCCAGTGGAGTCTTTTGTCACAAAAATGAGGCACAGGAAGAGAGACTGAATTTATTGCCTGATGGCTGAGGAACTTCTGTTCGAATCAATATTTAATTAGCTATTCAAAATAGAACAGCTGCAACAAGAGCTCCTAAACTAAACCTGAAATATCCCTAGGTTAGGGCACTAATACATAAGAAAGGAGGGTTGAATTAGAAAATGCTTCTGAAGAGAGAGGGTAAACTCCTTTAAATTAAAAGTAAACACTATTTTCCTATTTTGTTCTGCAAAAACTCTTTAACTAAACCTGATCCAAACTCATAAACTATTCCAGTCAAACTTGAAATTATATTCTGCAGCAAATAAAAATTAATTCTTTATTTTCTCTCTGCATTTTCAAGATTTCAGTTCTGCTGAAATTATTCTTTATGGATACATCTGTCTTAAGAGAGACCTTCTTCACCAGCAGCTGCTGCAGGGGGCTGCTGTCTTAAACCATTGGCAAGGACTCTGGTACGTGATTCCTTCCAAAGTAAGCTGGGGAAGTTATTTCCCCAGCCTCTTTTCCCTTCCTTCCCTGAAAAAAAGATTATTTACATTACAGAGGTGGCAGAGTAAGTAATAGGTCTGCTCCTGAGGTACCCATAACCAAGGGCAATAATTTAATCCGTGATATATTTCTGTTTAGAACTTCAGCCACCAAGTAAACATATCACTTGAGGAACTCAGGCAGGAACTTCAACAAGAGCTGGTGCCTTTCCAGGCACTGTCTCCAAGTCCGACACAGTTCTGTAGGCAGGGTAGGACAATCTCAAGTCATCAAGTTGGCTACTTATGAGAATTTAATGCTCTCTGTTTGAGACAGACACTGATCATTTGTCTCTTCCTAGCTAGTTTTCAGTGGTGCTCAAGTCACTCCGCTTTATTTTGCATGGCAAGGACTTGAGGCCTTCCCAGCCCTTGTGGGCAACTGCCAGCCTCTCAGCTGAGGTTATTGAAACCAGAGTAGACAATGATGCTGCACTCTCTGATGTGCCAGCACCATTTCTCGACTGACTGGGGAATAAACCAGTTCAGAGAATCAAACCAGACCTTTCACATAAAAGCAAATGTCTTTCAGGAGCTGCAATAGAGGCAGAACCAGGGACGTGCTGGCTTTGACACTGGCACGGGACGGTCCCCTCTGGGGACAGTCGTTTCCAGCTGTAGGCAGCAGTTGCTCAAAACACAGTAGTTCAGCCACTTGTGATTCTGTGACCGTGACCTGAGGTTAATGGCGAAGGTTGGCTGTGTCCCTGGGAATGTCACACTGTAGCTGGCATTCGGTGTAAATGACAGCAATTTCAGGCAATGGGTGTTGGAGGCGAGTAAACATTTCAAGTCTAGGTCTCGATTAAGTTTCATGTTTAGTAGCCATGACAAAACACCCTCTCAGATTTATTAATGAGTCAGATGGATATGACTGCTAATGAAAACGGACAGGTAGGCAATGAGGGAGGTACAGTCAGAACATAGGATTAAAGTCAGGTACAATTAAAGTTCAGCTCCCTAGTCAAACACAGGCTCCTTTGGGGCTCTAGGTAAATCATTTATGCACAGCCTTTCAGTCTTTAAAGAGAGGATAATAATATTCATTATCTTCACACATACACCTTGAGAGTGTGAGCAGTTTTGCTGTATTTTTTTTGTTTCTTAATTCTCAGAAGTGCCAGTAGATTACCAATATCATGATTACAACACTGGGCAGAGCTGCAGCTCGGCAAATGCCGTGTAGGTTTCTTCCCAGAGCTTCACTAATATATTGCAGACACCTTTACCCCTCACCAGTTATGCTGGTCTACTCCACGCTTAACACAAGCTGCTACCTGTAGGAGTGATGCCACATCGTGAGACAATCAGTGACTCTCATGCTATTCCCAGCAGAGCTGCCTTTGAACACCATGTCCCTGGGAGTGACTTGAAAGACTCATCACACAATGACAGCACAAGTGTCAGGTATCCAGTAAAGGAGAGAGAAAATACTTGTCCTGCCCAAAGGTTGTAAACCAAAACCAAACAATGCAGACAAATTGCAGGGGAAGGAGAGGAGGAAGGGGGTTAGTGAGAGGGAGAGAAACTGCTACATCAAGCCATCTGGATTAAAACCAGATCAGTCACTCTAAATTGGTACTTGAGTGCTGAGCAAATGAGCTAGAGGAAGAAGAAAATCTGTGTGTTTGTATAGCTGCATCGTAGGGCATTAAGGAAGTGGTGTTTTACACCTTAAGCAGAGGCAAGGCTGTGCTTTGGCTGATATTATGAAGCTGTTAGGAAGAAGTCAGGTGTATTTTTGGATATCCCCACGCACATGTACTGCTGACCAAGGTCTACAGCCTTTCCAGAACCAAGGCAGCAGTTAGTAATTAAATCTTAATGGTATCTGCTGAGATGAAAACACTCGGGACAGTGACAATCTGAAGTGTAAGAGGCTCACCTCTCTCTGGAAAGGGATTTTGGAGCCAGGAAGAGTTACCATAGGCAAAATAAACACATGGAAGACAGGGATTAAAAAACAAGTAAACAAGCAACAGCAACAAACCAAATAGCAGAGAGATAATGAAGAAAAAAGAGATGTGTGTACTTGAAAAGAGAATCACTGCCTTACCTGGGGACAAGCCAAACAGGAGTTAACTCACGAGCTGCAAAAGCAGCTTAGGTTGTCACAGAATGAAAAGAAACTCACACTGGGAATATAAAGAAGAGTTGTTATTTTAGGTAAATTTGAAGATTTTCTTGCTCTATTTAGCAGAGAATAAAGGTAATTTGTTTACCGCTCCACATGCACCTGAGAAATGAGTTGCAGCTCAGCATGCTCATGCAAGCTAAAATTTGGGAGAGGGTAATCTCGAGCAAGGACAAATCTCAAGGACTGAAGTTAATCCTAAAACTATACAGATTTTGTTCAGGCTTCAGGGCTTAAGTCACACATATTCTAGTGTCTGGTCAATGTCTAGCCAGGGAGCTTAGCCAGATCTATGACACACGAGTTATGTACACATATACGTGCCTTTAAACAACAGAGCTTGCACTTTGCCTTGGCATAGCATCAGTTGTAACAGAACTGCCTCTAGACCATGTTTCACTCTCTATCGAAGTCTGTCCAGAAAACAGATGAATCCATGTAGACAACAATCCATTCATTTAATTCTTCCACAGCATTTTCTCCACAAGTAATCTGGCTTCTGCTGATAAATCTGTTGGTCATCTTTCAAAGGCGAAAGGCATTGAATGCATTTTATAAAGATCCTTTTTTCTTTCTTCCTTTTCCTCTCCTCTTCCTGTGTTTCATCTGCAGCATTATTCTGACTGGTATGAAATTGCTGTTTACAGAAGTGCTCAGACTCACTGCCTGTGAGAAGTGGTCTGGCAGAGTCCTGCACCTCCAGGAGAATGGGGCAAACGGGAGTGGAGCTGCTATTTAAAAGCATTTCACTCATCAACCATGCCAGTCTAAGACTGGAAATGCAGGCAGAGGGAAAGTTTTACCCACAAGCATGTACTTACTTACCTGTGAGAAATAGAGTAATTGCTGCTAATTACTCTATTATCCTTCAGATTTTTACTTTCCCATCAAATCTGGTTGCAATTGCCAGCACGTTTGAAAGTTACTGGGAAGAACACTCCAACACGTGTGGCCACGTAACCTGCATTGCCTTAGAAATCTGGATACAAGTGTCTTGAAATGACCTTCCAAGGATGTAGATAGAATCTTGATTCATCCTCTTTCTGCAGTTCGACCTGTATCAGAATCATCTCAGATATGGTAAAGGTGTCTGGCTTGTTCCTCACTTTAGTTTCAATTTAACGTAACCTAACTAAGTTCAAGGAAAGCTCAATCCCCTTTTGATAGAGGCTGAAAGACAGCAGGTGTTTCACTATCCTTGACAGTGCTCAAACTTGCTTAGGGAAGGAAGAGCTAATACCCTACCCCAGACTAATCCTGCTTTCTTAGGAAAGCCCCCTGTTTGGTGATGTCCAGAGGCTGATATTTTGCTAAAAAAAAAAAAAAAAAAATACTTTCAGCAAGCTGGTTTTTCTCTTAAAAAATCCATTACTTCCTTTCCTTCAGAAAGCAGCTTTTAAAATCAAAAGAAAAATCATCCTCTAAAATCAAATTGGAGATTGGAGACAGACCCTGCTTCTGAACCTGTCAGCTTGCAATATCTCAGAATGGAAATTCCTTGCAGCCCTAGAATCATCACATCGTTCTAGCCTGACTCCCTCTGGGAGCAAGGCTCGAGAGGTTCCACTGTGCTTTGAGTGTGTATACATCTGTTAGGACCCCGCAGCTCTCCTCAGCTGGGAAGAAAGGTAGAAACCTCAAAGATCATTTTCTGCAAGTTCCTCATAAACAGGCAGCAGAGAGGAATTCTCTGCATGCTCTGAGGGACCTCTTAAATCACGTAAGCTCACTTTATCAGGCACCAAGAAATCCACACTGTGGGATCACTGCAGCAAAGATCCCAGTCAGAGCTTGTGAATAACTGGAAGACACAAACCCACTAGCAAAAGGTCCAGCACTCTCAGAATAACCTGTTGAAAGTCAGATAGCTCCATAAATATACAAATAGTCTGAGCATCCTTTGTTTCCCTTCCCTTCCCTTTGCAGTTTGGAGTATTGCCAGAAAAAAAAAAAGAAGTTGCAAAGCAAAAAGGCATCAGAGGGACTTCAAGCAGGTTCCACGTTTGTGCTTTTGTCATTTGAAACAATGTGGTCCTTCCAGATGGAGGTAAAAGTGGGGTTTAACACTATATAATTCCTTTTCTTCCTCCCAAATGTGATATAACAGTATATGGTCAGAGTAATAAAGCACATGAAAACTTTGGAACTGTAGGGAAGAGCATGGAGCTACTGGACACTGCTGGCCAAATTACTTTGTTCTGAAAAGTACATCCCAGACAGTTGTATGACTCATGGCCACTGCCATCTGTTAGACGGAAATAAGCCATGTTTGCCTCATTAAGGTGGAAATGATCTTCTTTTGTAGTCAGTGATGACTTAGTGACCTGGACCTGGACCCCAACAGCTCCGATCAAGTCAGCTGGGACAGCTGATGCTACCAGAACCATCTTGTCAGTCTCATAAATGATGATTTAACCAAACTTCTACTCTCCCCTTCTGAATTAAGTCACACTATTAGGATTCAGCCACCTTCCCCTCCCTTTGTGCCTGGTTGAAGGCAACTAAATGTCATTAACTGCAGCAGAGCATCCCTAATCACAATAAACCCTCCTGTGTCCCAGAGCCTGGTGGAATACCCCTGGATGTGGACGTGGCCGTGGCACGAGGTGGGGTTTGTAACGTCTGCGAAGCCTGAAGACCAATTCCGTGGGTATTTCCAAGCTGTCAGCACCCAGGCAGCAGGAGGAACTCAGTCAGCCCCTGGCAGGAACAAAACCAGAGGATCAGCTGCTTTCCAGCTCTCAGCTGAACTGGGGACTTCCAGGTGCTCCCTGCAGCTCTGGAGCCACAGCAGTGCCCAGGAAGAGTTGCTGCCAAACATGTGCCACCTCCAGCAACCGCTGAGCACCCAGCACCATGGGGGAGCTGGCAGGCACAGGGGGCTTTGGAGCCAAGAACTCAGGTTCAGATTCAAACACGTAGACATCCTGCTTGCAGTCTGTGTGGGCAAATCTGATGTGTGTGAGCAAGCTGCAAAGGGTTGTGTTTCTTGACCTTCCTCAATATCAGCACCATGTGAGCAGCATTTGAGGAATAAAAAAGAAAAGAGAAAGGGCCTTCTCGTACACACACATCCAGCAGAAGATCTGGCAACAGCTGTAAGCTGGTAGTGAAACAAAATGGTCAAATATACGGACAAGGGTGAAGTTAAGGTTTTTATTCCAAAATTTCCAGTTGTTTTAAAGACCACCTTCCACTCATTTGAGTACTCCAGTTCTGAAAACAGCCTACAGACTGAAACAGTGGAAAATACAACTGCTGAGCTGGGACTATCCTGAAATTACAGCTTTTTCTATCTTCACAGGTAAAGCATCCAGTTTTCATAACATCAAATGGCTTCAGAAAGGGAATGTACATTCTGTTGTTACAAATTCTGTCAAGATTACCTCTCCCTGAACATCAATTTCATAGCCACTGCCACACTACAAAGAAGATCCCTCCTGTTCAATCCCCTAATAAAACAACAGAAGCGTTATAAATAAAAAGTATTCAGGCTTTTCAACTTGTGACAATTTAAATGCTGGAATATTATTTTTTCTGCTTTTCTTTAAGACTGGTGAATTATGGGATCAAAATACTCCTTTCATTCCCCCACCGTCCCCCAGGAAAAAAACAGAAATGTTTTTATCTGTGCTATACAAAGCACCTGAGCTGTGCTGGAGTGTGTCTGACTTGATGCAAGCAAGCAAGCACAGCATGGGGCTTACTTCCTAGCAATGTACAACCTAATTAGATGGAGACCCAAAGTTCTGATGTAGAAGGAGAGATTCTTGTCAACTCCCATATCAGGGGATCTTCTTTCTAGCTCTTCACAAAGTAACATCATTCCTGCACACCACGAGAGCGAAGATTTTGGATCTCCATAAAGTATGGGAGGAATGGTGGAAATTAACTGGAAAGCTCAGCATTGCATGCAGAGATATTGAGTACAGCAGGAGCTACGGTGTGGTTGAGGGGTTCAGGATTTTCACCTTCAGTAGGCTGGAATTTGGAAAGAAGTACGATGTGGATAGCCCAGAAAAGCACAAGTGTTTTTTCAAGTTTTTTAAATTGAAAGCCCCACATAAATGTCTGAAGAACTGCCATGAACAGTTTCATAGTTGGAAGGGACCTTAAAAATCACCTAGTTCCAACCCCCTGCCATGGGCAGGGACACCTCCCACTAGACCGGCTTGCTCTGAGCCCCATCCAGCCTGGGCTTAAACACTTCCAGGGATGAGACATCCACAACTTCTCTGGGCAACCCGTTCCAGTGTCTCACCACCCTTAGAATAAAGGACTTCTTCCTAATGTCTCATCCAAATCTACCCCGCTCTAGTTTAAAACCATTGCCCCTTGTCCTGTCACCACATGCCCTTTTAACAAGTCTCTCCCCAGCTTTCCTGTGGGTCCCCTTCAGCTACTGGAGGCTGCTATAAGGTGTCCCCGGAGCCTTCTCTTCTCCAGACCCAACTCCCTCAGCCTGTCCTCGCAGGAGACGTGCTGCAGCCCTCTGATCATCTCTGTGGCCCTTCTCTGGACTCTCTCCAATAGAGAGATGTATTTTGCTGTAGTCATTGTCCATAACTGACTGTCAGAAGGTGAAAAGAAGGAATAGATAAATAAAATACTTTGCACTGCAGTAAACACATTACTTTTTTATTTGTTTTACAAAATTGCAATTTTATTGTTATTATTAGCACAGTTTTAATTAGGCACTGCTAGGAGTCCCAAGCTGGGTCCCACCGTGGCCATGTGCTCACGGGGACACGTCCCACCTGCTGACCCCGAGGGACTTGCACACGTGTGCTTAGAAACGAACTCAACCATTCTGCAGCTTGCTTTCTGCAGTGTGCCAGCCCTGCAACGACACCCGGGCCAGGGGCTGAGTTACCCTCAGCCTGGCAGGACATGCCAGTGAGATGGAGGAAGGCTGGCTTGGCTTGGATAACAAGTCCAAGACCGATAGCAGAGGGAAGTTTTATATGAACTCTCACACTGATTGCTGACGCCAATTCCAACACTTTTTTTTTACTAGGATTTTCCTTATTAGGAAAGTTCTCGTTTTCTTCATCTTGTAGTTCTTTGGGTTCACCGTTCCTGTGCTGAGTGTTTTTCTCTTGCATGCAGGCATAAATTGTTCCTGGCTGACAGCAGTCACAGCTTCAGCGCTTGCTTCCTCAGCTCTGGGAAGGGCAAACAGCTCTGAATACCCGATGTTCACGGGGGTTTAGGTCTAAACTGGTTTTCTAACCCTTTAGGCACAACGATTTCTTCCTCTGAGAATGTCCTTCTAGCTGAATGAATCCTCCTCGACTTTGGAGTAGATTTCTCCTTTTTTTCTTGTGCTTCCTCTCATTTTATCATATAGGCACTCCTTTGTGTGTCAGGTACTGGTGCTGTAGGAAGTGTGACGTACAGCCTAGTGCACTTATCAAATCCAGCCTGTCTGGCAGTCAATTTCTAGCACATAGTGCTTGTCTCCTGAGCTGTGACTAAGGCCCATATAGCTTTGATTTCCAGATCTCATGACTGATCCCATACAGCTGCTGTTTACAGAGCTGTCAGATTCAGGCAGAGGGTGTTAATGCAAACCTTCTTACCCTGTAAAGATTATCTTGCAAGAGATTAATCAAGGGAAATAAAATGAGGAATAGACTTTTTTTTTTTAAAAAAAAAAGCCTAGGTATTGTAAAGCTCTGTTAAAAAAAGCAGTAAGTGCATATACAATACACCTACACACAGCCTCACACAGACAGGTGGGTATATTTATATGCTTAGGTGTATATATAGAAGCACACTTCTGTGCTCTTTAAAGAAAAAAGACTTGCACTCACTGGTGGCATTCAGTAAACAGCATTCATATTCAAGTTACAATCTGTCAATTAAGAAACTTGTTCCAATACATTTTGCAGTCAAAAACGCATAAATTTCACTTGCAAACAAATCCCTCTTTTTTAAAGAAAATCTCTAAAAGCTGCTTCTTTTACTGAACCTTTTTTTATGCAAACCCATTTATAATAGAAGGGTACAGTAAGTATCCTAAACTAACAATTACAGATGACGACATTCTCTTTCATTATCCAGGATAATAAGCAATTTTCATTCCTTGGAAACAAGCAGATTCTACAGCAAGCCTTCAACAAATAAAAAGATGCATAATAGATGGTAGGATCATATAATGTTTCTTTTAATTTCAGGCTTTCTTCTGGATGACAACTTTATACTGTAGACTGCAGATTATTTGGAACAGAAAATGAGATATCTCGAAAGTAAGATCTTTAATTGGATTTTAGAAATATTATTATGCTTTCGAAAATGATACTGCCTTGCATGCAGTGCCAGAAGAGGTGTTGAAATTCGCAGTTCTGGGGGTGTGCTTTTGTTCCTTTTTAGCTGAGTATAAAAGCATCTCTGACTCAGAGGAAGTCCTCACCTGGGCAGAGCAGGCGTTCTTCCTGCATGGCCCATGAATTTAAACACTGTCTTTAGAAGGTAAATTTGCCACAAGAAAGCAAGATCCCCCCCCGCCCCTTCCCCCCAAAAATAGGGCTAAAAGATCCATGAGAAAATTGCTGAAAAACATTAGCAGGAATTAAATAGAAACTCACTCAAAAGCAATAGGTGAAAGCAGTGTCTGGTTTTGAACATTCATACCCCATGTACAAACTGGCCTTGGTTTGTTAGCTTTTGTTAGCTTTAGTTACAGCCAAAGTGACAATCTAGGAACATCAAGATTACAACTGATAAACTCTTACTGCTTTTAGAGGAAGAGAAGGACTCTTTTAGTGGAGTACACATTATACAGACCCTACCCTGTCTGTCTCACAGGTCTGGCTCATTGCTGCTTTCAGCTCACTTCTAATGCAAACAAATTCAGGAAAGGATTTACAAATAATTTTAGGTAGATGAGCAGTGGACCTCTGAAGGACATTTCAGTTTCATTAAAGGAAGGAGAAGCCTGAAGGACTGTGAATGGATTTACCAGGGGTCTGAAGAGGTCAAGTCGATGTCTCCTTCCACCCTCACAGCAACCCCAGATAAACACTTTAGTGCCACCTGATGCCGCGTGCACGGTTCCAGCTGTGCCATCCCCTCTCTCCATACATCACAGTACTGTGTGACTCCTCTGATTTGAGACATCTGCTCTTTCCTCTCCTGTGGGGAAACTGCAGGATGGGCTTCCTCCCTGCAGCTTTGCAGCCACAAGATGGCAAACGACAGGACCGAGGCATCAGATGTACCCCAAGACATGTCATCACTGACCAGGGGTGACACAGTCCAGCTCCTGTGCTGTATTTCAGAAGAACACCTGTTTAAATTATCTTCACCTCTTCCATCAATGTCCCGGCAGTAACTGAAGAACCTCTGTCCCGTTCCTCCCAATCACACGTGCCCACATTGCACAGAGAGAGTCTGGACTATCATTTGCACTGAGCCTGTTTTGAGAGGTTTAATACATGTTGCAGCTTTAAATAACAGAAGAGGTAAAAAGAAAAGAGAGATCATTCAAGAACCAAAGGATAGAAAAGCGCATTAAATTTGAAAACAGCTTAGATCAGATGGAGGAGGAGAAAGAACAACTCCAAGAAAAAGATCTGCAGAGGTGAAGACTTTGGTCAAAAACCAGCAAAGGATGTAAAAGCTATCAGACCACACTGCTGCTAGTGCTGACAAAGATGAAATTAGTTTGTGCTTATTTCACATGCATCTTATGGTTGCATGCTTAAAAATCAGACCCTCTACCCATATACCTTTTCTGGAACATGTGCTAATTTTTGCAACAACTGTTCCCCATTTTTCTTCCAAATAAACACAAGTCTAAACTGTATCCAAATGTATGGAGAGCTGTACAGACTTCAATACATAACGTGCTATCAAAACACAATGATTCTTCAGTTTTGACCCTTCGCTAGGTGGTTACCTATTCTTTTCTCAAGAAAAGTTGCCCCTTCCTGGTTTTCAGTTGGAGAAGGACACTGATAATGGAGTATGAAAACAAAAATTTACAAGAAAGAAAATATATACACCTATTTTATCCAAACTGAAATGTTCCTTGTCACTTAGATGGAAAATAAATTGCAGCACGCACTAAATATTTTCCTTTCTGGCGCGGTAAAGAACCTTCTTTTGAAAGGCAGATGTCTGGGATAAATACTCATTCTGGCAAGCCTAGTGTAAAACGCCCTGATTCTTTAGAGAGGCATTAAACAATTAAATGGATGGAGTTTCTTTTGAAATTAAAAAAAAATCAGAAGATAATTTGTGCCATAGCAGACGCAAAGTAAGACTAAGTTGCTTGTAGGCAACAGAATGAAGCTCCGACCAGGAAACGTGTGTATTTGAAGCCGTAGTATTTACTCGTCGCTTACACAGCATTCTGCTAGTAAACACCACCTCCTTAGCACCAGAGCTCTGACTGATTCTATAGGAAGTGGCTGAATTTATGTTTAAATCATTCCAACTCTTTCAGCCTCTGCGAGGGTTAAGAACTATTCTTTCTGCACCAGGTAGGGCATTGTCTTCACATCTAGACTAACATCTGAAGGGAATAGGGATCAAACTGCACGACTGAAAGCAGCACTAATCATTTATGCATACTGTTTGGAAACAATTCTCAGGTTTGAAAAGTGCCTTTTGAATAAATATAGACCAAGGAAATGTAATCATCAAAAAAGACTTAGACATCACCCTCTTCAGAAAGAACAAATTACCATCACGACACGTAATAGCTCTTGAGCAACGTTCACGTCCCTGTCAGGGGCTTTGAAAGATTGACAAAACGAGATGTGGATATTAAATGTTTGTTTGGGGTTTTTTTCTTAAAAAAAAAATACACATGCACGATAACAGTTTCCTGGCAAGCTGAACTGCACAGTTTTTGTCACTTTTTACAGCCTGTCCTGATTTATAGGAAGTGTTATCTCCAGTAGGCAAAGCTGCGGTGCGAGGGGAACTGCTGTCTCTGGCCATGCACAATTGACCCAATTCTTCCCGTGTGGAGATTAAAAGCAAAGACTCTGAAAAATCTTAACTTCCTCTATCACATCTGGGTTCTGGAAGCTCCACAGCAGTCCTGTGTTATGAACCCCAGAAGCAAAAGTCTCTTCCCTGGGATTATTCTTGCCCTCTGGTATCCATTTAAACAAGGATGAGGCCATTTCTGGTGGCTGCTTCCTTCATCCCTTGGCCTGGGTTTGCCCTAGGAGCCCTCACGCGAACAACCTGAGGAGACAGGGGACTAAGAAATCTTCTCCTCCCTCTCTGCCATCCACCCACACAAGGCAGCTCCACTGATCAGGAGTGGAAAGGCGACAGTTCCTTCTTCTACCAGAAAAATGTGTTCCCCAAATCGTATGAGCAGCCTCAGAACTGGCTGCCTCTCCCTCTGCAGCTTCAGGCAGCACGGGGGCCAGGCCACTGGGTGCTATGGCCTTCCTTCTCCCACAGACAACTTCTTGCTTCTCTTTTCTGTTTGTACTTTATTTCCCAGTAGCAGGTACAGGCCTGAGAGGCCAGCACCTCATCACAGGAGCCATACTTTGGGTTCCCTTCTCCCACTGCCTCTCACTCTGGCTTCTGCGCCTCTGCATTGGATCACTGGGAGAAGGGGAAGAGATGAATGGGAGCATCTTGTACATCTTTGATGCACTGACCTTTGCTGCAAACTGGGGTTTTTGCTTGAATAATGTGGATAAAACATCACCAGAGTGTTTCTCTGCACTGTGGTGCCCACTTTCCCAGACCCAGAGACATCCCTCTCCCATCTCAAACTGAAATCTCCATTCACTGTACGTCACAGTAATAACAATGGATATATTTCTTAGAGTCTGTTTTTCTGTTCCAAAGCACGTGGAATGAACAAAATCCCCATCTGTTGCTTTATATCCTGCTGCTTTAATCCTCTGAATCACTAGCAGTGAGACAGCAAGCGCTGGACATGGGAGAGAGCTATCCCATCTCCTTCCTACCCCACTGCCATGGCTGCGAGAAGGAAAGCCACTCAAGCCGCAAAAGAAGGTGACAGTTGCAGAGCAGTCTCTGTGAGGAGCTCTCAGCTCTGGAAAGGACTCACTGGTCTGAAATAGCCTGGGTCTGTTGGTCTCCAGGGCATGCTCTGAGAAGCCTCCTTCTGCTCACGCTGGTGATGGCTGTGACGCCTGCAGGAGAAGAAGGATTTGTGCGAGCACTGTAACAAGTGAGGGGAGAGTGTGGTCGCCTGCTGTAAGTGTTGACAGCAAATTAACATTTTTATTTTTTTTTTACTTACTTTTTAATAATTTGTGCTGAAGGAACACTTGTATACATCCCAACAAGATGATATATAGGCACAGAGTAGCGGTGGTCATTGTACCTTGATTTCCCCCTGCCACCTTCCTGTGATGTAAGATGCTTCTCAGTTGTTATTTGCTGGCATTGAGCTGTAGGCTCCTATTTCCCTTGCACAGGTACCTGCAACATAGCCAGCTTCTGTAGCCTTAATACCTTCAGCTCAGCTTTAGCCTTTAGGCACCAGCAGCTTTTCTCTCTTTAGTGGGGCTGGGAACAGGTATCCTTTGTGTTCACTTTGCTCTAGCGTGGAGTCCCTGCTACTAGCAGGGAGATGAAGGCAGGGTATGGAAAGGTGGTTTAGAAGTGAAGTTGTTAAAAGGGAGGCTGGTGTCTCCTCTCAGTCCCAGGTGGATTTCCTTTTGTTTAGTCTGCCAGAAGAGCAGAATATTTCCTGCTTTACATGCACAAACAAAAATATAAGAAAACAAAATCAAAGATATCGAGAGCTGTGGACTCAGATGAAACAATAACACAGGAACAAAACAGCCCCCTCCCACTCCCCCCAGTTTCCTTGGATGACACAAAGAATTATAAACAAAGTTCTGCAGCTAATATGTTGCTGATACACAGCGATATGTAATATTGCTCATAAAATTAGTCACGTGTTATTGCACAAAGTCATATGTTCCATAAGAGCTGCCTATTTAGCAAGCTTGATCAAGAACATTAAATATGAGAATAAGGAAAAAACATTAACATTGTTGAAAAGTAATTAAAAATATATTTCACCATATGCTTCTCCGCCATTACTTCATTTCAGCAAAACAAATGCCTCCAGCATTTATTATCCCCCATCATTTTTTAAAGAGGTCTAATGTTCCCACTTGGCACGGGAGACATGCAGATAAAATGAATCAGCCCCGAAATGAATTGTGTGAAATGCATTTGTCTGAATTCAATCAGCTTCCCTGTAGTCAATACACGAACGAGCGCTTCCGATCCCTCAGAACGCCTATCTCTGAAAAACAACTGGGGTTTGCTGGTTATGCACTGCCTGTGATCTTTGCAAAGGCTGAAATGGCATTAGCTTTATTAGGGTTCTGCTGCAGTCAGTGTTACAAAGTTCATCTTACTGATACAGCCCTCAAACAGCACTGGTATTAAAATAGCAAAATAAATGAAAAAAATGATAAATAAAATAGACACACATCAAAAAGCTTTCGAAGCACAAGTAAACTCAGGAGGCTAAGTTCATCCATGGTGCAATTATGCTCCTTCCTACATTGTGATGGCAGAAATAAATTTGACCATGGGGCTTTAAAGGATGGATTACAAGCAATTTTATTTTAATTCATGGTGGACAGAAGGAAAAGGTATCTTCTTTCATAAGTAATGATCCAAAGAATAGTATTTTGCAGGGCTGCATTCTGAGATTTATTTTAAAAAGTGATGTATCACTGGACAATTAATGAAGGGCAATATTATTCTTTGGAAGAACAAAGGCAACCTAACAGAAAAAAATGTCTTTGTTTGTATCAAGTGCTATAATTAATGAAAATAATATATAAACACAGCTGGGTAAAGATATTCATGCTGTGGAGTTGATGGCAGTAGTTTATCCATTACTGGCACTAAAATGTGTGCTGTTTCTTTTTGTCTTAACACCGACTCCTTTTGAACGTGTGAAGCTTGACCCACCAGCCTGTATGACAGAGCTCTGCCATACAAGACAACTCGCTGGCACTGACCTGGCACGTAGCTGTGACACAAGTGACCTGAGACAGAAATCAAACACAGCAGATTCCTCCTGGGTGAACGGAGGCGAGGAATGCATTGGAAGTGATGTGAGAAAGCCCTGCAATGCCCTGTGATGGCCAGAAACAGCCCCTCCCTTTCTGGGAGCAATGGGGAGAGACAGAAGAGACTGAAGAGGAAAGAATATATTAGACTGGTCCAAAAGATCTGTTTTTTTCTGTCACTGTGTGAAAGGAGGCACAAGGGAAAATGTGGTGGGAATTGGGGTCATCTGGGATTTGGCACTTGGAGCAGACTCGGTAGGAGCAAACTTTCCCGGAGTACTGCAAAGCCCATAGCATGCTTTTCCTAACAAGTAACATGTATTTCCTTCTCCCCGCTCCTGCGCTCCCCAAGAATGTGATTTCAGTTCAAACACCACATTCTGTTCTTGTCTGAAAAAAAAAAAATTAATTCTGAAAGTGCAGCGCTGGTTTGGAATGACAGCTACAAGTGGAAAAGCTGGATTGGAACGTTTCAGCTGTAAACCACAATGGGGCTTGGTAGCCTGGAAATGCTGGAAACTCCCGAGTCAATCGTGATCATTCAGTGCTGACCACCGTTAAGGAACATGGCTGACATTGGCAGACCAGGAAAACTGTCTAAATATTTTCAGATCGATGGTAGAACCATGAGAGCTGGCGGAACCGTGTGATTTTCAGCAAATGCAATTTTGTTACAGTTCCAAATGACAGAAGCTGGTTATTCAATTCAGGCTCTACAGATGTTCTAAGATATTCTTTTCCAGCTCTGGAAGTCTGTTAGCAATGGTTTCTCAGGCAAGAGGACAACAGTGATGCAGAGAGTAAAGGTGATGGAGCTGGGGAATGTAACAGATTTGCATCTTTATCAATGGGACCAAGGGCATATGCTGATCAGTGAATCCCATCAATAAAGTAATGCATTTTGAGCACAAGGGTCATTTGCCCTTTACGGAAGAAAATAATCCAAGTTTGGATGAGCTTCTTTAGCACTTTCAATTCCTGATTTGATCTACTCTTAAAAGTTTTGCTAGCACTACTGAGCTGAACAGAGGAATGAAAAGAAATCCCATTTTAAGACAGAATATGCAGAGATAGTTCCTCAAGGAACAGGTTTTACTCTGAACCAAAAGAGGAACAGTTTTTTCTAATGTAAGCCACATTTCCACTTCAGAACTATGTTGGTATGAGTGGGTATAGCTATACTGGTAGACCATTGTAGGTACAGATCACCCCTGGAAAGCAAATGAAGTATTTAAGTACGAAGTCTAAAAAGTTTACCTAATCTTTGCAAACTGATGTGAGATCTCCCAGTGAAAGATGCTTTAGGAACATAAACTACCACAAGATTAATTACTGCTAAAAATGAATATTTTGCTAATTCAGTTAGCTGAAAAATCTTCTGTGATTTTATTAGGTCTTAAATCAGCTATAATCTTATAAAGATTCAGCATGGTGGATTTGTGGTATCAAGCTAAAAAGCAGAGGGAGGAGAAGCATCAATTACACTTGGCACGGCCGCTCCCCAGATCAGCCCTATATGCCCATCAAAGGCATCTCCTACATACCAGGCTGGGATATGTGTTCCAGGCACCTCTCAACTTCCAGGCTGCTGCTATGAAGGAGTATAAACCAGCATCATAGCATTGTAATATCTATTCCACTGTTACTGTGCATATTAGAGATATTAATGCAAGTTCCATTTTAATTATGTAGTATTTTTAGCTACTCAGAGTGACTGAAGCTCACTTTTTTTCCCCAGCAAGGATGTATATTGCTTAAGTATAAATTAGCTCTATTTTGAGCTCCAAAGAAATGCATAAGACCCTTGCTGTCCTGATTCAAAGAAAGTGAATTTCTGCCAGAAAGAGAAGGAACAAATAAGTGTCATGTCCTGATAAACATAAAAGCAGAGGAGGAAACACATATGTGATTTGGAAACAGGGTTACTCATAGATTCAGATGTAATAAATCCAATTACCTTGCTTGATTCATCAATAAATGGGAAAGTAGTATTTGTTTTATTATCAAATTAAGTTATTCTTCGGAAGTAATCCACTTAAAATAATTGTTTCCTAGCATCAAGCACAAGTAATCAGTAAAAAGGAAGATAAAATGTCTTTTACTGCTTTCTGCAAAAGGGTCTTTCACATTTATTTGAGCACTAGATTATCCCATTATAAACAGTTACAGAGAAATCCAAGGAATCCAGATATGCAAATACTGCTTTTATAACACCTTTTACACTAACTGCCTAGCACAGTGATTTAGAAGCAAAAGTTATCACCCCTTAGATTTGGAAAGAAATGGTCTTTGGGGAACCCTGCAAGTCAGCTACTGACAAATTTTCTGTCCTCGGGGAAGCAATGTTGGTGAAATCTTTGATTGCCAGGGCTGAAGGATTCTCAAGTGCATCTTCTGCTCTCAGGATGTTACTCTCTGTGTGAAGAGTACAAAAATATTGGCAACACCGGCTCACCAATATCGACACAACAAGTACAAGTTCACCTATCTCAGGGCTGATAGTTCAAGTAGAGGCAGAGGGAGATGAAAAAGCCTACAACAAGGAATCCATTGTTGCTGAAATGTCTTCCTATAATTTTATGATTTACCTGAGTGGAACTTGCAAACTTAATGTATTGAGCAAAAAAGCGAGAAAAATACTTGAAATCTTAACCTTCCTTTTCTAAATCTCCTTTGTGCAAGACAGCCACGTCCTCTGCAATCTTTGAACTCGGAAACAGTGAGGTACCTAGAGTGCTGTCTCGTGTTCAGAGGTTAGTACGCAAAAGAATTAAATATCCCTCTAGTTTTTGAAAAGATTGTCAATCACACCAATGCAGACAAGGTCTTTGTTTGCCATCAAAGATCTGATTCATCTCAGGCAGAGTGTGATCCAATAGTTGGATTAGAGAGATCATCTGGCAGACCAGAAGTTTTTTGTGTTCACTCTGTTCTAGCAAGACTGAGAAGGTTTTCATCCATCTGCTCACGGAGCCTCCGCTGTGTTTCTTGGGGAAGAGGTGAAGCTACCACCATCGCGATGCTAGACACTCCACCGTGGAGTTTAAGACAAATCTGTGACTCACTGATGAAAGTTTGAATTTGAAATGACAAGTTTTCTAACTTTGGAAGAGTCACAGTCTGGAGCAGCCTTCTGACAGTGTAGTCATCAAGAAAATGACCAACTTTAGACTGGAATTTAGGCAGTTTATAAAAGGTATTGAACGATGTCATTCTCCATGGAAAGCACCATGGTGTGAGGACCTGGCCCCATGACCCAGACACTCCTTTTTTCACCTGGACCCTATGCTCCTGAATTGCTAGGAGCTGCAGTGTTGTACCAGACTACAGTTCTCTGATGGCAGCAGCTTTTCACCTTTTGGCTATATGGGCTGTTCAGCCCTATGCTATAACATATATGGAAGCTAGGATCTAGCTTAACAACCGATGAGCTACAGAGCTCTTTGGAGTTCAAGTATTTCAGCACTGCAGTCTGTTTCTGGATGCCACTAATACTAATGTGGAGGTTGTATGTATTTATCTAGGACTGTATTTTTAGCTGGCAGGGGCTTGGCTGAGGGCATAGCTGCCTGTCTAGAGGTGGAACCAGAATGTCAAACTATACAATATCTAAAAATATTAATGTAATTGCACACAGAAAAGTGATAACTGTGTAAGTAAATACAAATTTATAAGTTAGCTTCAGATTGTGGGATAGGCTATTCCATTTTTTTCTTGCATTAGGCATTGATCATGTTAATTTTTTAAGATTCAATATCCAAATATTTTTACATACTCTGGTGAAATATTGTGGTTGAATTTTGAACACGTTATGAAATAGTGCATCTCCAGTGTTTACCAAAAACCCCTCCAGCTAACACAGTTTTATAATATTTTACAATTTTAGAACATTTACATAATCTTTAAAATAATAATTATATCTTAAAATGCTCAATTTCAAATTCTCAGAAGATACTCAAGCATTAGCATGATGATTGGAATTGACATTATAAACATTATATAGAAATTACAACTGCGCATTCTGCTTCTGAAGTAGTTTAATCCAGGAGTTTCATGTAATTTTTAAATGAAATTGCTGTGCTTGAAATTTTAGGGAACCTGAATTCAGTGGAGAACAGTTGAGATAACAGTAACCAGTGATCTATCAGGACAAAAATCTTTGGATAGTCAAATGGAAAGAAAAACAAGAGTGATTAAAATAAATGAACAAAGAATGAAACTCGGATATATAAATTAAAACAAATACCTTTAGGCTCTTGTGAAGTCTGAAGCACAGCAGTACAGGCTAATTTTAGGGAGAAAAATCAGAGGAAGAATTCTGCAGTGAATCTAAATAAAGTATACTGTGAGCACAAGGATTAACCACAGTGCACTACATGAAAAATTAATCTATTTTTGTCATCTGGAGGCTATGACTCCAAATTTTTCAGTTCCACTGTAATAGCATTTGGGGTGTTTTTTCTCCTCTTCACCAGATTTATAGATGACTTTTTCACTGAGAATTCATTTGATCAACAGATCAAAAGCACCTCTGGAGTCTGTACACAGTAAGACTGCATTACCAGGGTGGGTGGGCAGTTTCCCTTGTAAAATTCTAAATTCTGAAAACAGTTGTTATTTCCAGATGTCCCCAACTCTTAAGTTATGCTGTGGACAGAATTCAATACCGAGATCAGCAATAAGAGACCGAAATGACAGTGAGGACCTTGTTCACATAATATTTGAGGGCTCAGGCTGGCTGCATCTCTGCTGAGGGTGCCAGAAGAGCTCTGTAGTTCCTTGAGTTTGTTGTGTGCCTCACCTGCATGAGAACTTCAAACTGGGGAAGACTCAGACTGCTCTGCACCTTTCCTATTCCCTGCAATATGTGACTGAGATGGGAAACATTGCATGTTTCTCTTGGTGCATGGAGAGGGAAAGCGAGGGACCGGAACCCAAAGGCAGAGCCTGTGTGACAGGGCAGACTTTGAACCAAATAATTAGAAGCGGTTTGGCTAGAAAAATGTAGCACTTTCCCACCTTATTTTTAAAATCTAGAATTCCCTACCAAGATTAATAGAGCCTTTATTAATATTCCTAATCTTTGGACTTCTCCTAAGTCATTCTTATTCCACATACACAGTCAAATCCAAACAGGGGGTATGATCTTAGAAGCTACTTAGATTTCTTCAGCTCTAGCTTTTCATTTCACAGAACAGAACAGCAATTAAATAAAATATTTGATTTGTGTTTAAAAAGAGAGAAATTATCCAAGGAGACTCAAAATACACAAACATTTTTGTTAAACGGCAGCTTACAGAACCATGGGTGACACATAGTGTAATGAGGTTTATTCCCAGAGGTTAAGTTCTGGGTGCATTTATCAGTTTGGACTATTCATTGTTCCTGAAGGACTTTGTGGGACAGATGCAAAAGCTGCCGTCACTCTGAACATAATCCCCCACAAAGGTGAAACTCACACCTAGATGACATCAGAAACACTTAGAACCTGCAGAAACCAACGTGGAAACTGTCTTTTACACTCAGTTTTTCCTCAGAAACTCACACAGAGCAGTTTGTTGGGTTTTTTCCACCATCATGAAGAAAGCAGAGAGTCACAGAGAGCCCCTTCTGTCTGTGCCTAGCAGCTGTAGGTCTGCAGACGTTGGGCTTCACTTGGTAGAGCAGTCATTGTATCCTCTGTGTTGAAAGGTGGTGATCTTGGTTTTGATGTGCTGTTGTTAAGGGCCATAGCTCCATTTACACTTCTTGAAGGTCTGGACCGGTGTCTCTGTCTTGGTTTGTCCTTTTTTTTCTAGCTGAGCTCAGTGAACTCAGATTCGTACAAAGAGCACAGACTTTGAAGTTGTCAGAGGCAGGTGTCAATGTTATCATCAATAGCACTTCTGACACATGACTTCAGCTGGGATCCTAACTGCATTTTTGCCAATACACAATCCTTTAGCTTCCTCTAACTTAGCATAATTGTATTACAGGAATTTCAAAGAGTCCTTTGAACCAAGGTACAATTAACATCCTTCCAAAGGGCATTCCCACCCAGGGGTTTACCCCAGGTAAACTTCCTTTCTGAAGAAAGGGTCTGTTTAAATGTAAATCGGCTTCTTCACTTCTGGAAATAGTTTCCACTTTCTTCTCAAACACGCTTTCACACCAAGACCTGTCTTCAAGGCCTGGTGTGTTATAAGGTACATTTTCAGCCAGAAAGCAGATAGTGAAGCTAATTTTAAAGATGTAGTTGATTATCAGAAAATGAGTCTCTGCCTCTAGATCACTGGACCATGGATTCAAGTAAGAAAAGCTACTGACAGTGGGTGTCCTAGGTAAAAGATATCAGAGGTCTTCCACCTTTAATCTAATTTTTAAAGTTTCCCAAGAAATCTTTACTGCAAACTTTGGCTGATTGGAAACTGAACGGCAGCTGTAGGAGACAGATGAAGAATAGCCTGAATGAGGCAGCCTGAATAATCCTCTCCTCTGGCCACTGCTGGGAAAAGAGGAGACTTCAGCCTCCAAAGCTGTCATTTTAGCACCTTTATATAGCACTAAAATACACGTTTAGAAAAATCCAAGAATCTTAATCTCTACACAGTGTCATTTAGGATATCATCTGAGATTAACTAATCAAGCACATCCTCTTCCCTGCCTTAAACCAGTCACTGCTGTTGAATGGGAGAAGATAAGGAGTCTGGTTTTAAAAGCTTTTCAATGACAATGTTTCATTTGATCATTATTTTTAGGAAAGAAAAAACCTTTATAAGCCTTTTAAATAACAATCCGTGGCCCTGTGGTAACATCTTGGCTGGCAAGTATAGGTGAAGGTACTGTGCTATAAGAAGCTTTGAGATGTCATAAGAAATTCTTCCCCTTCCTTTGCATCTAATTGTGTTACAATTGCCAGTTTATGCTGGGTTCAAGCCAGCAGTGTTCCAGGGGCAGACCATTCATGTGCTGTGAACATTTACGAGTTATACATCATACAGTATTTACTAGAATTTGGACAGAGAATTAAGAGTTTTAATGGTGAAGCTGTATCTCATTTTTGACAATACACAAAAAAGGCCTTCAACTATTGCTTCTATTTTTTTCTTGGGTTATCAAAGACTAACTTAACGATTTCTGTGGGAAACAAAACCCTCAAAAAAAAAAAGGAAAGAGAGAAGGATAGGAGAATTTGGGTCATATTTAAACAAAAGAAAGCATCACTAATCTGTTTGAGTTTGTTCTGAGACAAATGTTCAGCCTTTAGATGTCTTTGCATAGGAGATCTCATAAGCTTCATCTCTTTTCTAAAATATCTGGTGTTATGATGCAAATACAGTCTCCTTCATCACAGGATTCTTGGCCAGGAAAACATTGCTCACAGGTAACACATAACCACTTTTAGCTCTCTCAAAATACCACTTAACTGTCAAGCCTGGGTCATACTTTTATTCTTGGACTGGAAGGTGAGCTGTGCACCATTATATGATCCACTTTAAAGTTCAGGACCTAGGGTAAGAAATCTAACTAATCTAACTCTTCTTTTAGTAGTCTACACTACATATTTTGACACTTCTTGTTTGAGTCCAAAGCAGGAAGAAAATGCTTACAAAGTTCATTTTACATCTGGCAAATACATGTGTTCCTGAACTAATTCTTTCAAAATGGAGTGAAAGGAGGATTTAATCAAGTAGGTTTAGTAAATTCACCAAGTCCTTATGATCACTATGGTCATGCTTTTAGAAAAGATCACAAATCTCAAACACAGCTGCTCTCAGAAACAGAAAAATGAATAAAGCAGAACAAGCTTAAGCTCCCAGAAACTTGTTCCTTGCTGTGTTAGTCCAGATTGTGTCTGGGGTGAGGAGATAAAAAGCAGTGGATTCAAATTGCTCCAAAATTGAAGCAAAGCAGGGGTGAATCAGGCCATTAAGTCTGTAGTCAGATCTGTTAATTATCCATAGTGCTTTTAGTTCTGCTCTGTTTTAAAATGACTGGGGGTTTACTTGAGAAGACAGCATATATCACAAACAGGTTAGCACTCCTGAAGAGCTGTCTTAAAAAGCTGAATTCTCAGATTGTCAGATTTGATAATTCCTTATAAACTCCTCTTCAAATTAATTGATAAATCCATAGGATCTGTGGAAGGGGAACAGTCCTGAGAGCAGGCTTCAACCAGGGAGCATTTCTTTTCCACTGAGATCAAGGTGTTCCAGCTTGCTGTCTTAGAGGGCTTTTGTTGTTTTATTTGTGCTGCCAGATCCTACCTGCTCGTGCTTCCTTCCTCCAGAGAAAAAAAGATGGAAAAAATACCCTAAACCTTTCTTGGTATTTATTTAGCCACTAGGTTCAAGTTCTCCATCGAGAGAGAATGTATTGCTCATGCAAAAAATGTGTGTTCATTTACATTTGCTCGTGCTAATTTCCATACTTGTTTCTTTGGCAAACAGACATTTAAAAGACTGCTTATACATAGATATGTTTATATATGGATACACGCATGTGTTCAGATACTAGGTTAAAAAGCTTTTCTCTTTGCATACTTCATGTATTTTGGCATAGCTGCCCAAATACACATCAATAACAAAGAAGTTAGCAGGTCCTTGTTGAGAATAACCTTAAACAACTATGCTTTAATCATTCGGTGATCAACCTTGGATCGGAGACAGAGAGCATTGCGTATTTCCCCCACAGCTATGTACTCATTTGTCATATACATTATGAGTATATGGAAAGGACGTTCTTTAAACAAAGGCAGCAAGAAATAATGTCATCTTCAATCACTGTCATGAATATTCTGTTTAATTGCTGATGGCTTTTATTTCACTGCATTGCAATGCCCAGTCTATTGTTTCGCAGTCAGGCTTTGCAGCAGATCAAAACCTGCAAGTGGGCTCTTCCCCTTCTCAACGGGCCCAGAAATGGGAGCAGAACCTGCCAGTTCAGACTGGTATGTGCTGCAGGGCTATGATGGTGCTGCAGGAGGAAACAGATTTCTCCCTGATAAGTCAGAAGACAAATACCCTTCCGACTTGCTCTCCCTTGATTGAAATGACACATTGCTACATCTTTCTCTCCTACATGACTCTTACAATCACAGCTCATTATCCTTGACCTGTCCTTAACATTGTACAGTCTGCCTAAAATAAAGGCCAAATAGTCTTTTTGACTGCTCTGTTCCCACAGAAAACTTGTGTTTGTTTTGTCAGGAGCTGTATATTTTAAAAGAGCATCTACCTTGACAACTCCAAGAGACCTTGACTGCATCAGGAAAGAGTGCTGCTCTTTTAATAGAAACATCCCTTCTTGACAAGACGTAAATATATTACCCATAACTGCCTCTGCTCTTCTCTTCTGTTTGATATCCAAAAGAGGAGATATACAACAGAGTGTGTGGCTGATTGGCCACGGAGAAAACAGTAATTCTGTCCTAATGAGGAAAACAGGCAATTCTGGAGAGAATCCAGTCTCCAGGGAGCAGAAATCAGAATCACAGACCATGCTGATGTTAGTTGCCACATGCTATGGTCTTCCCAGTTTAGAAAATGCCACATTCCTCTGAAGCACCCACAGAAACATCTGTGGGTTTGTGGGTTGGGACCCAATAAATGTTAACTGCTTACTGCCATGGAGCAGGATCTCTCATCATAGCCTGTAATCTGTTTGACCAAAACACTGCAAAAGAAGCAGGGTAAGTTTTGAAAAGCCATCTATCCGAAACTTAGTAAACATAAATAATGTATTTCTTCCTGGCCTCAGTCTGCTTTAACACAGCAGCACAAAAGCAGCCTTGCCATCACTGCTGAGTGCAGCTAATGGTCTTTTTGTCTAAATTACAGTTGGTCCCTCTAAAAGTGCGTTTCCTGCCAAGTGCGGTTTCACGAAATGCTGAGTCAGAGGAGCTGGGAGGAGGGACCAACAGCAGCAACGGCAGCTGGCAAGGGACCCATAAAATTAATGGCACTTTTAAAAGAAGGCTAAAAAACAAGAATGGTTTTGGGCAAAAGGAAAAAAAAAACTGGAAGGCAAATAAACTGTAAGGCAGGATAAGTTACAGTGTAACAATGTAATATTCCCTGAAGGGAATATCATACTATAGTGGTTTGATGACATATAGAGTAATGCCTTAATATTTAGGAGTAGATCCTTTAAAAAATTCATATTCTTCCTATTGGCCTAAAGGCTCAGATAAGGAGTCAGGGCACCATATATCAGCACAGTGAGCTGCCCCGGGACATCTGAGGCAATTTGCCCTAGTTCAGCATTCTGTAAGAGAGACTTAAGTTAGCCAGCTCACTTTATATTTGCCTGAGGACATGCACTTTGGCCACTGAAGTACTTCAAGTGATAAGCCATGGGCTCTTAAGTGACAGTAGTTCACACCACTATCCAATGCACAAGAAGTCTGAATACTTGAGAGGGCGTTAGCCAACTTTCCAGTTGGGGTAATAATTTTGCCACCTCATCTGTCTGAACTTGCCCTTAACACTACCAGACAGCCACATTTTCTGAAAGACAGAAGATGGCAGGGCCACACAGGCAGCAATGACAAGAAGAGATGAAATATCATTTGCTTCTTACACTTGATGCCTGGAAATGGGAACAGGAAAAACAGTAGGAAGAAAGTAAAACAAAAGTGAGATGGTGTTCAACGTAGTTGAAGCAACTCCCAGCCTCCCTGGCCACTTGTCCCTGCTCCCCGTGACCCTCCCTGTTGCGTCTACAAAGCATATGTGAGAGCACAGAATGGACTATGTGCATTTCAAAATTAACCCAAAATGCTTGTTTTCCATCTAGAAAAGTAATTTAGCTCTATGTACAAACTCTGGGGTCAGTGTAACAAAGAGGGCAAGAACAAGTGGCCACAGGGCTGTTTTAGTCAGCACAACGCTGGAAAAATGTTCATGAGACCACAACCACCTTCTAAACTTTCAATGTCTTTTCCTGCTTCAAGCTCTAATTCCAGCCACCTGGGACCTGATCTTGTTTCCACTTAAATAAATTGCAGCTTTGCCATTAACCTTGATAGGAGTAAGATTGATTCTTGATAGGTAAAGGATATGATTTTCCACATTTCTTCAAGGGTAGTGTGTAGGAGTACACCAGCATCATTGAGTCCAGTCCTCCACACTGACTGCTCTGTAGTAGATACTTGGTCCCAGAGGAATCAGAGACCCAACTCCACAAGCCCCTTCTACCTCACTGAAGGGTTCCCAGCACCCCATCACAGGAGGGCAAGGGCTAAGCAAGCTGCAGCCAGTGCCGCAGAAGCAAACTGCTGTTCTGCGAATACGGCCCTTTCATCAGCGCAGAATGTGGATTCTGTGCACAGGGTGGGTTCCTGAAGCAGCTAATACCAAGCAAGGGCTGTTCTGCCAGAATCCCACCACAAAAGAAGGGCCACAGAAGGAAGGAGGGAAGGACCATGTCAGCGATAACTGAAGATAGCCTTCAGTTACAGTGAAACTGCATGTGTAGGCTACCAAGTTCAAAGAGGGTAAACACAAGCCTGCTTGCGGCTTAGCCACGGATGGGAAGTCAAGGCCAGGAGGACTAAAGTCTGGTTTAAGATTGCAACCTAGCACAATTACAGAACAAGTTACTTGCCCAGAGCAATGAAGAGTCTTACGTGCCCCAGACTGGTCCTTTTTATCTCCATGAAGAAAGTAATCACAGCAAGGCTTTCTTTTTACCCTGGACGCTGTTGCCTCCTGACCGGTTTCTCACCTTTGACAGGGTTTAAAGGTTTTAGTTATAGTCTGCTCTTTCTGCTTCTTTTTTTCTCTCCCTGCTCACACTTTAAAAGGATTGTTGATGCAGATAAGCAACATAAAGGGGAAATGGACCTTTCCATGCTCCCTTACAACCTTAAACTTCATTTGTGGAACAGAATCAGCAACATCAACCTGGAGGGATGTTTTGAGAAGCAACTAATCGATTGGTACAGTAAAGTTGTTCAGCTGTGATGTTGATGGAACCCTTATGGAGCAGTTATAGAAAGTAATAATAATGATAATACATTATACTGTTGTTTTCTGTATCATACCTTTTGTTTCAGAGTTGTTAGGGTTTTGGTTTTGTTTTTCAGGAGATAAATTTATTGCATTTAGCAGACTCTTGGCCCAGATTTTTATTTGTAAGGATTGTCACAATTTAAGAGCCTAAACTTATTCATGCTTGTTTTATTTATTTTCTGTAAGGAAACATTTTGCATATCAATTGAAAATATGAGGACACTTTCCTCAAACCATTTATTATGGTAACTGTTAAAGAACACTGCCTAGGGTGTGCAGAGGAAGCGAACGATACATGTCTTCGGGCGTTCAAATGTCAGACTGGGCATTTGTGTGCTGCAGGAGCAACCTCTGGGCTTTCTGCTGATGGTTCAGCTCTATTTTACATGTACTTTCTCATCACTACATTTTATTGTTGTTCATAGAGACTCACTTATGCATTCCCTTTCATTCCTTAATATTTTCCCAGAAGAAAATCTGCCTAAAGCACTTTATGTACTGATGGAGGTTCTCCTTTCTTTTGATTTAGGTTTTTATTTCACTTTTTCCTAAGAAAACTAGACAAAGCTGATAAACTGGGGTATGTAAGGACAGCAGAGACACAAACATCTAGACAGAGAAATTGGACTGTGGCTCAAGAAGCCTATGCACGTTTTTACAAACACCAAGCAAAGCTCCCTGGAGTGCGTGGCGAGTCCCTCCAGCCTGTAACCGCTTAGTAAGCTGCTTTCTCTGCTGCCACCTTGTTTACTTCTCCTGCCCATGGCTTGTTTTGGGTTTTTTCCTAATGTTCTTCTAAATGTCTTCCTCATTCTTCCTCACGGTCTGTCACCACAGAAAGGTAACACGGTGCAAGGTCTCCAAAGTGAACAGGCAGATTCCTGCCGTTTCGCAGCTGTCAGCGATTCTGTTTTCCTCTTCTCTTTGACTCCAATTTTCAGCCTGTAGCTGTTGAACCAGTTCACGGGAGCTGACAATTGTACGCTGCTCTGTTAACAGGGGGCAACTGGTAAGAGGAAAACATCCACTTTTGTACTTCCCAGACTGATAGTTCCATTGATAACACGCAGCTCCGTGCTACTCACAGAACCCAGCTGCAGATGAGCATCAGATCCCTTTGCTGCCTCACTCTTTCTAGAAGGTTATGGAGGTAGCGCTGCCAGGGCCGGTCTGTGCAGAGACACTTGGAAAAGTTATGGCCTGTTAATAGCCCATTTAACAGGTTAAATGAGCACACATAAAGGTAGGATTGTGTGTTTCACAAGATTTAATAGTATGCTGGTTTCCGTACTCATCGATTTCCCCCTTTGCTTTCCTTGAGCTATAGGCTCACCCACTGCTGTAGGCCCCGCCATTTTTCCCTTTAAAGGAAATGGGGACAGGCGAAGAAGCACAATAATTGAAGAGCAGGAGAACTGGAACACCAGTTTAGATGGGCATTACTCAAAGCAGCTGCCTGTGGGCACAGCATCCCTCCCTTCCCTGCAGGAAGGGGTGAGGTTGGGAGGAGGAGGGCTGACAGAAAGTGGTTTGCTGACCCTCTGAGGTGCTTGGGCTTCCAAGCGTTTGTGTTTTCCCTCATCCTTTCTGTAGGCCAGTTGGCACTTCTGATAATTTTCAGTTAGTAAGAGCAGATTAAGGGAGAAGGAACACAAGAGACCCGCTTTGAAAAGTAAATTTTAAGTAAGTTTTAGTCATAAGGGAAGAGTTGAGTAATCACATATTTGTATGATTTTGAAATGGCCGGGCCTGGTGCGGGGTCAGAGGTCTTACACACTATGGCATCCCGTGACTGCCCAATACTGGCAAAAATGGGTTTGGTTTGGTTTTGTTGTGTTTTTTGGTTTGGTTTTGTGTGTGTGTGTGTTGTTTTGTTTTAAATAACTCAAGATTTGCCCTGGGGTGCAAGATGTATGTGTGTCTCAATAATGCAGATTAATGATTAGTGGTACCAGCTGACTTCAGTTTACTGTGAGTCTAATATATTTGAAATCTGATTTTCTTTTCCAGTAGGATAGGTTCTTAAATCCCATGGTGCCTTCTTAATATTAGAGCAGATATTGCCTCTGCTGAAATCATATAATTGTGTATTCATGGCCAACTCCTAGAGTTCCCTAATCTGGTTTAGATAGTGCATGGAGTTTGTTAATAGCAAACAGCATTTTTTATAGCTGGCCCTGCCCTGGATCATTCCAAAGACTAATATTTATGGGTAGAAGAGAGTTTGATGGTGTTCCAGCAACAACCAGAACATCTCTAGACATGAACCTTATTTCACAGACTGAGCCACCTGCATGTTATATTTTTGTGTTAACTTTTAAACCAGTAGACAATATATTTTAGGTAACGTGTCATTATTTTTTTGGATTTATAGTGTTCCACATTCCTCATTTTTATGTTAGGGTTTCCCCATTGATCTTAAGTATGAAGTTAAAGGTGTTCCAGGTCCAGATTGACTTCGGACATGCAAGATACTTAAAAAAGCATTGGAACAGCCACTGAGGATCTCCATGCAAGTCTGTCCATGCGCTGCTCTTATATAGTAAGGGTGAGGCTAATAGAGCAGCTTACTGCAGTGATTCATAGGTGTGGTAACTGCACCCAGGGGACTACTGTGAGTTGGCAAGAGCAGAGCAGACTTCTTCCTCCACCATTGCCTACAAGGTGTGAGTTCCCCTGTCTCCTAAAAATGGAGCGTTTTCTCTGTGAAACCAAACTGGCCATATAGTGCAGCAAGGAAATAAAGGGATGATAGGATGCATTTTTTCTTGTTGGATAGCTGCAACCATTGCTTTGTTTTAATGTGGTTACGAGAAGTGTTAGTCAGAACACTGGCACTCTAGACATGGCACTGCCAACTGCATTAATCATACTTCTAAGGAGACAAAGAAAGCTGTAGTCCAAAGGTATTAAACAATTTTGGGGCCCAGTCTCTAGTTAAAATTAATGAGCCAGCATGCTCTGGCTGTTCTGCACTGCCCCAGCTACTGAAAGCAGATGTAAAACTAGTCTGATGGGTCAGATAAACACCATTCGAGCTAGCTTTATATTTCTAAGGAAGCACAAGAGAAGCTGGAACACCTGACCCAGACTGCTCCCACCTCCCTAAGTCATGATGGTATTTAATTGCTAATGTTTCCTAACATATTGAAAAATGTATTAATATGAAAAGCAGGCAAATTAAGACATCTAGATTGTTCTCTACCTTAGTGTGCTAATATTGACTATACTTTATAAAGCATGTAATTATGTTTCTGAGCACAGCAGTAAAATACAATAAGTTTTCAAGTACTGATCAAAAACCATACATTAGAATGACAACACTGTTATTGGATTTTGAAGGAATATGGCCATATAATTACCTCCATCTCCATAAAGGGAAGAAAATGTCAGAGAATCATAAAATGGCTCTCTTGAAGTCCAGGGTCACAAGTTTGCTGCACACCCTCCTCACTGCTCTAGGGATCTTGAACTCCACCATTTCATGGTTGCCATGCCCTTGAGCTTCACATGCCCCACCAGCCTGTATTTGTTAGTGAGTACAAGGTCCAGCATAACACCTCTCCTTGTTAGCTCCTTTATCACTTAGAGAAGGTAGCTACCATCAGTGCATTCCAGGAACCTTTTGGATTGCTTATGACCTGCTGTTTTGTACCTCCAACAGATATCAGGGTGGTTGAAGTCTGCTGGTTGAAGGACTAGAGCTTGAGAACGTGAGGCTGCTCCAATCTGTTTATAGAGGGCCTCAACCACTTGGTCTTCCTGGTCAGGTGGCCTTTAGCAGAACCCCACTATAATGTCACATGTCCCTGCCCTCTCTTTAATCCTGACCCATAAGCTCTCAGTCAGCTCCTCATCCATCCCCAGGCAGAGCTCCATGTGCTTCAGGGCAACAGCCTCTCTTCATCTTCCCTGCTAGTCCTTCCTAAAGAGCCTGTATCCTTCCATTGCAACACTCCAGTCATAGGAGCCATCCCACCACAACTCCATGATGCCAATAAGATCATAGACCTGATGGCGTGTGCCCATCTCTAAGTCCTCTTGTTTGTGCCCCATGCATAGAGGCATTCAAGTTGGGCCCCCGATGAAGTTGACTTACTGGCCAGAGTGGCTGAAATTCGTTTATGCTGCTCTTCAGGTGCTCTCCTGCTGACCTGAGATCTTTCTCCAGGCTCTGGGCACCTATTCATTGCATGGAACCAAGCTGGTTAGGAGTGGGATATGTTTAAGTACCTCTTCACCAGCAACTTTAGTTTAAAGCCCTCTTCACCATCTTGGCAAGCCTGTGACTGAAGATGCTTTTCCCCTTCTCTGATGGATGGGCCCCAGTAGCCCCCGTTTCTCAAAGCGAGTCCCATGGTGTAAGTAGCCAAACACCTGGCTGTGGCATCCCTCTCGTAACCAGTGGTTGATTCACCAGATTCAACTGACTCTCTCAAACCCCTTCCCTTTACCAAGAGGACTGATGAAAAAACTGCCTGTGCTCCAGAGTCCCTTATCACTGCTCCCAGGGCTCAGTAATGCTTCTTGGTAGTCCTCAGGCTGCTCCTGGTTGTATAAGTGGTGCTCACGGGAAAGAACATCAGCAGGTGATAGTCAGACATGGCTTGTGAGATCCACAAAAGCAGTTAGGAACCAGTGCTCCATGAAAATCAATGGGAGGTGAGTGTTTGAATGGCTTTGTGGATTCAGCTGGTATGTAAACAACAGAAGTCCTTAACTCTTCCAAACTCTAACTCTTCTGAACTGCTTATTTACAGTTGGAGGACAACATTGATTGCAGGGTCTGTAAATTATCAAGGGGGGCCAAGAGAAAACCATTCCCACTCAGTGATTTCTGATATCCACAGCACTAGGGGTGTAACACTTCATAAGTAATGTAGAGTTCTTTTGGAAACAATTTATCCTGATACTGAAAAAAGACCCTGTGCTTTCTGCAGCAAAGGCTGCATCACCCAGATCCTCAGTCCGTTTGAGGGAGCATAGAGAAAATACACACATCAATATGTCAAGCAACAGTTTGAGGCAAAAGTAGATGTTCTGGACAATTGAAATCTTTTCTGAGGTTTCCATACTTAAGAAAGGATTGATCCTACTGTCCCTGAAGTACCTCCAGCTCCCATGGATTTCAGAATGACATTCAGATACATGACTATAAAGGGGATGACTCAGTTGCCTTTATTCTCCACAGATATATACAACTTCTCAAGAATTTTATTAAAACATTATTCACATGAAAAAGAAGGAAAAAAATTAAATCTCTTACTTTCTGTGTTCATCTTTGTTTCATACATAGGAATTAGCAAACTGTGTTTATTACGTTAGGAGGGACCTGATTAAGTCAAGTCACTGAAATATCTACCATTTAACCTGTTATGGAAAAGGAGGACAAAAGACATTCACAGATAATACAATCATTGCATCCAAAAAAGCTGTCAGATAGACTGTCACAAACAGCAGGTAGCAGGCTCTAAGGTTAAGAAAAACTCCTGAGAACAGGACCCGTTTCTTCCCTCCTTAGCACTACTATAAACAAAAAGAATGTTGTCAACTTCATGAAATGACACCGACACGGAATAAGGAATAAAACACACCCCGCATCACTTCAAACCAGAGATCCCAGAGGGATTGGGAGTAAAAGCAGTTTCGAGCAGCCCTCACCCTGATCACAGGCACACTCCTGCCACTGTAGCCGTAACCCACGCTCATCTCTTCGGAAGCCCTCGCAGCACACTGCTACTGTTCCCAGATACAAGGGCAGCATCCAGCATTTGGCTAGACCATCAGAGCTGGAGCCAGAACAGCTTCCTGCTGAGCAGACCTGAATAAAATTATCCAGAGGGCTTTGGTAAAAATTAGTGGGCTTCAGTGAAATTATTCAACAGATCTTAGTAAAAATTAATTGCATAGCCTAGCCTAAAGCACAAAGGAAAGCAGTACCAAATGAACAGCAGCTGAGTTTGGCTCGCATTGGAAAGAGCTAATTTGATGCTGGTCAAAAAAAAAAAAAAAAAAGGGGGGGAATTTATTTTGTTACTGAATCCAACAGGAAATGAAAGTAGATCTTTTTTTATTTAAGGCTGTTTGTTGAGTCATACCCCTCTGAAATTTTGTTCTTTGTACTTCTGGGAATTATATGCAGTGCCAAAGTATCTTCTTGTTTAAACAGTGCTTGGGATTGCCAGAGCTGGGAGGAATGTGTGCCATGTCACATGGTTTTGCTAATTTGGCATAAAGAAGCAGATGAGGCTGGTTTGATCCCTGTGGAAACCTCAGCTATATTGAAGGTTCCTTGTGTTTGGTAGCACTTTAATCAAAAGGTTCTGTATGATTCAACATCACTAGAATAATGGTTAATTTGAGAAAGTACTGGGGCACAAATAGGAAACTGAGGAAATTAAATTCAGCGAGGCTGCGTAAGACTTTAGTGGGATTATGGAAAACACAAAGCTATTCAGGCAGCAGGTTGGGTTGCCTAGAAATGGGGTAATTGTTTAATGTAGTTTAAAAAAAAAAAAATCATTTATGCTCCTGAGGTCTTTATTGTTAATAGCTTGGTTATCTGTTTATTTTCTACCTTTATCCAAGTGTAGGTGAGCTCTGCATAGTGTAACCAGCTCGCATCATTCTGCAAAATAATCCTGGTTTGTGCAGTAGATACCCACATTTCCATGCAAAGGCATTAATTTTTTAGAGAATTATAGCCTTTGGAGAGAGAAAAGACCCATTAGGTCATAAAATCTGTTCCTCTGCCAGTACAGGATTTGTTGTGCCTATGTATATTCATTAGTGTTTTGTTCAAGCTGTTTTTCAGTAGAAGCAAGGGGACTTCCAGTGCTGAGCTAAGGAAACACAAGCATGGCTGAGTAGATCTCATCAGAAGTTTGCCCTTTACACCCTGTCTACTTTTACAAGGGTTATATTAGATATGCATTTTTCACTTTCAGAAGTGCCCCTATACTAGCCAAATGTTTATTACAGTTACATCTTAATTTAAACAATTTCTTCTCTTTCAGACAGCTTTTGTGTCTCGTATTTAGGCAGAACTGAAGTTACTGAAATTTAGGAGATGAAAATGATTCCTTTTTGAACTTTCCCCTGTCTTTGAATATGGTACCCAGGACGTAAGGGTTGAGAGGTGACAATTTTGAAGAAAAAACCACATCTGCTGTGTATCAACATGTAGTAACATCTCACCTGTCTGTGTCTCATCTGAATTTCAGACAAATCCACAGGAGCCATTCAAATCATCTTAGTGCTTTTACAGGGGGATAAAAGAGAGAGAAAAGTGCTAAGATAATTTCCTTGGCTTCTTGTTCACAGGACTAATTGCTTAGTTTTGTAAGCCAGTTTGTCACGTGGTCTGGCCACTTTGTGTTGACCAGTCCTGGTGTTTTAGCACCTTTCTAAAAAAAAAATATGCATAAGGACAATCTCCTGAAAAGGCATAAGATAGGTTGTTGGCTTGGGTTTCTTCTGCTGAACTTTCTGGAACTTCTTGCCATCATTTGCCACTTGACTTTGCCATTTGGCTTTACAACAAAAACAAATCAGCAATATCAACCTGACTTCACTGCATAGAACGTGAACATATTCAGCTATTGGAAAATCCTGTGAGTGATGCTTGTCTGCTGCCATCTAGAATGGCAAGCAGGAAAGAGACCTCGACACAGAGGAGCATACTGTGCATACCTCGTGAGTCTGCACAGACTCTCAGGAAGGTATGAGAAATGTTGTAAGCTTCATAAAGCAGTGATGCTTCTAGACAGTATCATACTGGTCAGCAAAATTGCTCAGCCTGGAGCTCCTTCAGTATAAAGAGGAAGGTGGGGCTGACAAGGCATTTTCAAAGGCCTCTGCTATGAACACAGATATTCCTGGTTATTGAAAAATCATAACTGTCAAACTTTGGGCTTCCTGCATGTCTGTTTTCACTCTGGCTTCCAGGGGCAGGTTACCAGCTGAGGGGATGAAGATAGACCATGGTTGGTTGTCTTCACAACAGCTGCTGGATAGATGGTCTGCCTGTCACATTGTTTTTATAGGTTCTGACAGCAGCATGGCCAAGTTTACGTACCAGATGACTCATACTATGGATAGCTTCTTATGCATCTGAACTGTATATACTCATGGGTTAAAACCACGGTAGGAACTGTTGTCACAGACTATACCTGCCTAAGGACAGTCAGTAATTCTTCTTGAAGGGGAGGACCCACAAAGGTGACGTGGCACTGGCACACTGAAATGGGGAGATGCTCTTCTAACGAGATAAGCGGCCGTTTCAAATTTATGCTTCGCCGTGTTTTCAACTGCATTCTTTTCTATGCATCTAAAACTTGATTAGCAGTGTAAGGGTTTGTCTGGAAGCAAAGTGCATTTATTTGTACATATTTTGCAGTAAGAAACTTGTTTAAAAGCCCCAATAGCCTGTTCTTTGTTTGAATTATGGTCACGCGGGATTTACAATTCAATTGTAAGGACAGGAGGACAGGCAGAAGACAAGTGACAAAGCCAAGACTTTTTCTGCCAGCAGGGAAGAAGAGCTGTAATGAGCAAAACTCCCAACTTGATCTAATTTAGAGCCAAGCAGAGCTTCAGGAATGTGTGGGAATTAATCTTTTTATTTATCCAGAATGAAGGAAGAGAATTAAGGGCAAGTGGAATAGCACTGAAACAGCCAGATTTATATTCCCTTCTGAAAATCATTGTATTTAAAGTGCCTGACAGCTGAAGTTCGTAAGTGCAACAGCAGATTTTAAAGAAATTGTACAGCCTTTCTGTTTGTAATATTTGGAAGGGGGATGGGAGAGTCTGGGTTTGACCAATAATGTGATCATTGTTGAAAATCTACAGCAGCACAAGAAATGAATGGGGAATACAGTTGTAAGAAACAGGAAAATTGAAAAAAAAAAAAAAAAAGAAGAAGAAAAGACTAATGAGTTTTCCTGACTTAGGCCCCAGCTAAGCAAAGTGTCCAATCAGAAAGCCAAGGATTTGCAGTGTTTGGCCTTTCACCCCGAAGAGATGTGGTCAGCGTGCCAGCGTGGTTGTGGTTTCTGCTCATCTGGCTTCCTACAGTTTCCAACCAACCATATCAAATCTCCACCTGTCTGCTCAGGCAATTCAGTTTAAGACTAAATAAAATTAAATATATGAACCACCCATAGAAATCACTCCATGGTGGGAATATCATAACGTTGCTACTGTTCTTCGATATGAGCCAAGTCACAGAGTTGAACTCAGCTTCCAGATAGACTTATTCCTACAGTTGCTGGCTTTTGGCACTCACATGTAGTTTTACATCCCCTTCTCCACAAGCTTCTTTCTTCTTGCATTTTGGCAGCTTGCCAGCATAGTAGCCAGATCCCCTATTACATGCCAATTAATCCCTTCTTGATGAATTTCAGTCATTTGTATTTTATTGTACACAGTACGGAAATACATCACGGCAAAATGTAGTATAAATAGGGCATGGATTAGTCAAGTATAAAGCCTTTATTGTTCTCTACTGGATGTGTATTTATGATTTCAAATTAAAGCAACCAATGTCCTGCTAGAGTAGCTTTTTCCATTGTATTTGAGAAGCATTTTTCTTATTTTTTTTTTCCCCAACCTAATGCTAACAGTGTAACCTGCCATGTTTTGTTTTAGGAGCAAAGATGAGACGTGGGCATGAGATGTAGAGTTATGGTACTGTGTATTTCTATTTTAACAAATAGAAATAATGGTGTAGTAGTAATATAACAGGCTGCAATCAATTTAAAAAGGCAGTTGTATCTAAGAAGGTTTCTGCAGACCTCTGGCCTCTGCCCAGAGTAGAGTATGTTTGCTCTTAGCCAAAACCCAGGACAGCAGGATGCTTCCACCAAGGGAGTGTGGAGAAGCAATGATGGGGCACAGCCAGGAGACATTTTGATCAGACACCCACCATGGATTGTTGAATCTCTCTCGGCTTAAAGCACATCCCTAAATCCATCTAACTTCACTGAAGCTGCTCCTGTGACCTAACCAGGGTGCTCAAGCACATTGCTGAGCTGCAGACTTGTCTTTGGCCTCCTTATGTCACCGTCCCACACTACAACCGAGCTGACAAATGTCCCACAGTGTCTAAAAGACAGATTTTGCCCTCTCTTTCCTTTTCTTTCTTCCACTCCCCTTTCTGCTGCCTCCCCCCCAACATATTTACCCTCTCCCCTCCATCTCATCACCTTCAGAGCTTGGCTGTCTCCTCGGTAAACTCGTTCAGTTTGTTCTGCTGGCAAAAAAAAACCCCACCCGTCCATATTCACTCTTTTGCCAGGTTATTTTCTGTCCTGTTAGTTAGCTGAGGTTCTGTGCTGTGCTCCAACAGGCACCACCAAAGTCAGTACAAAAGAAGTGGGCATCCAGGAGCAAGAGGAGAGGAGAGCTCGCAGGGCAGCAGCTCGCAGGGCAGCAGCTCGCAGGGCAGCAGCTCGCAGGGCAGCAGCAGGGCTTCACCCGCGTTGCGGCTGCTCTTATTTCCTATCGGGTTGCATTAGCCACTGTTTAAAAGCAAAGTGACTTCTGGAATTGCAGCATAATGCCACCTCTTTAAACACGCTTGTGTTCATAAAGGCATTGGCTGAACTGATCTCGTTAAGCCCAGTTTCAGTTATAAAATCCTACAGTGGCATTTTATTGCATAATATTATTACGATGCCTGGATGTTTCACTCCGAAGTCAAAAGGAATCAAAGCTCTGTAACACAGAAAAACTATGTAGCTAATTAGAAGACATAAACTGTTCAGACAGAAATGTCTGTGTGTTTAAGAACAAGAAGGATTTCACTTTTAACCAACCTTATAACACATCCTTGTATGTATCCTTTACTTGTTAATCTGATTTTATTTAGTTCTAAAAAGGGGCTTTGCATACTAATTCAGATTAATCAGGTCTGACTGCATGTAATTAAAAATTAGTAAGACAAAGGCAGACCCTAAATCAATTCTTAAAGAACATCTTCCTTCAACTACAAAAGATTAGACTTTATGCATCAGTTGCTCTGAAAGGAAAAACAGTTATTATTGAAGAGCACGATAACATTTTATCATTAAAAAATGAAGCACGTTTGCCTAACAAAATTAAATGATCCAGACAATAAAGCACATTTGCAGAGATCAAGAATGATAAAACCAACAGTAGAGTAAAATCCAATACAAAAAGTATTAAAGCCCATTCCTGCGATGAGTTTCTGGCAAAGGACCTCTGTGCTATAGAGGTCATGTAATATTTCAGTGTTTGCACTAACTGTAACCCAGGGAAATAAATCTGAGCCTACAGTGAAAAAATATTAGTATTTTTTGTGTAATTCATAAACAAAGCAACTTGAACCTCAGGCTGGATTACAATTAGAAAAACTACATTAACTACCTCCCTTTTTGTAAAAAATCTGGTTCTGATTTATTTGGGAAGCCTTATTGACCCAGTTTACTCCAGTTGGATAGTGATTATCACAGCAAAAGATCAGAATTACCAAAGCTTCTTTGTCATTTTTTAAAATTTAGTTTTACCAAAAAAAGAGTGTTTGGAATTCTTACCAAAAAAATCCCAACAATTGGAAATATGCAAATCTCTGTAAAACAAAGAACTTTGTTACAGGGACAGTGAAACGACCCAGAGCAGACACACAACTGTCCCCTTCCCAACTAAGATCACATCCTCAGCTATTTTATGTGAAAGGAGTAAAGGAAAGCTAAAGTTCAACCCTGCACCCACCAAACGGGCCACGTTCTGCCCTTTGCGAGCCCCATTTGTGTTATTTTGTGTCTTTCAAAGGAGCCTTCAGCCTGCCCTAACATGCAAGTCTTCCCCTGCTCCCACCACCTCTGTCCCTCGTATCAGGACAGGAAACACCCCAGCCCTGCCAGCAGGGAGGTTCCAGGCTGGGTGGCAGGGGCAGGCTGCACTTCAGCTCAGGGGGCCAGAAATACAGCTAGGGAAGGGTGGCATTTCCCCAATCGTCCTTCGAGATGGACCGCAGAGTGTAGGCTTTTCCCCATCATAGGTGTTTATTGTTGCTAAAACTCCAAAGTTGTCACTGAAATTAGAATTCACTATGTTGAATTGTGTTCTTCAGAGGGAATCCAGTCTCCAAAAGTCTTGTTTACTTCTCTGGGGTCTGCATTTTAGGATGAACCCTGTGGTTCATCACTGTGAACACTGTGGTTCATCACATGAACACTGTGGTTCATCACATGAACACTGTGCTCCATATCACTGCCTGCTTACGAATGGCTGCTGCAAGCATTTGAACAAGGGATTTCAGAACACGACACAGTTACAGTTGCAAGTATATTAAATATAGAGCTTAAATTTATCTCAGGATACGTAAGACATCCTCTGGGAGAGCTGTGCAATGCAGCCATGCTTTCTATTTTTGGCGATAATTAAACTATACTATGAAGAGTTATTAGACTAAATGACACTGTAAACCCCAAAAGCAAAATAGCTAACATCCCAATATGACGTTCTTAGTCCACTAGAATCATACCTCATTCTATTCCACTTTACTGCAAATGAAAATGAGAGTCAATGGAAACTAAAAAGGCATGCTTTTTCAGGCGTGGGCTAACACATATAACTAGGTGAGAAAATAAATACTGTTTACCTTTTTAGGTTCAAAAGTGTAAATCCTTCCTATTTTCCGGAACTTGTAAAGTAAAATTGCTCAATACTTACATATCTCTCATGCATATCTTCTAAATCAACAGTGACAAAAACAGGCTTTTGAAAGTGATAGTGTATGTAATAGGAAAATCCCTCTCTCACTTGCATTAATGGTGCAAGGAAGTGCAAAATATAAAAATACGGACTATGATTCTGACAGCAGTCACTTGGAAGGTAAATTTGGATTATATATCTTCTCTTAAATAATGCATCACATGCTCTTCTGAAGCACTGCAGTTCCTTCTCAAGGTGTTGTAAAAGCTGAGCAACCTGAAGCATATTTATACAGATTAAGTGGTTTCTAATACTCCCAAGAGCACTTAATCTGCATGAATGTGCTTCGTGTTGCTATGTGGCTCTAAAGCCTGAACAAGGAGCCTAAGTGATTCTGAAAGGCTGCAGCGCATTTGTATTTTGATAAGTCAAACAAAGGCAAAAATGGAAGAAATTTGTTAATTGGCCCTGGCAAGCAAGACGAGCAACTGGCAATCAGATGCTTTCCAGCCTGAGCTTCTTATTCTCCAGCCGTGTCCTTAAAGCATCTCAAATTATACTAATAATGCAAGTTATTATGCTAATATGGACTCCAAAATGGAGTAATGCTGGAAATGATGTATCTTTGATAAAATGTTCCATAATCACCATGACTAATGTTTATTAAAAAGCTGCCCTAGAAACTGAAGCAAAGGCCAGCTGTTTTACCTTAAGGGTTCTGCTCTGGCATTTTTCACATATTCTGTGTTTATCACTTTGTCTACACGGATCACCTAAAGGAGAGAACAGCAGGAAAGCGCTCAGCAGGAGAGCCTTCAGATTCTGCTGCCTTCCCCTGGCAGAGCCAGGGGTTGGGTATTCAACGGGCAGCCAGTGTATCTACAAGGGTGTGCTGACAGCAAAATACACACATAGGAAAAGAGATCATTTCACAATAAAACCAAGTGAACTTTGTCCCAGTTCCGCACTTTGTCCCATATCGATTAAAATAAGAGGAAGAAATTGCACCAGCAGAATGAGCACATGACCTGCTGCTGTTACTGACCACTGCGGGGGAACAGATGACCTTCCTCTTCCAGTGTCTGAGATGAGGACACAGAGATATCTTGGGATGTGCCAGAGGAAGACATTCTCCCACTTCCTTTGCTTGTAGGAAATGAAGAACCTTGGTGGTAGGCAGGTTTTGGATGGCACTGTGGCATGGGTGAGAATTGTCTCTCATGTAATCCATACTGTCATGGAGAAAACCTTTGAAACGCTGTCAGAATATAACAAGGTGTACTGCTTAAGTTTCATACAGAATACATACAAAGCATCAGCATCTCTAGTTGTTGTTGTTGTTGTTTTAGTCTATGCAAAGTAAGAGTGTGTGGGAACTTGTAGAACATGTAACAAATATTCAGTACAAACTACTTTTCCAGCAACTGGGTCCCAGAGCTGTATAAATATCTCCAGAAAGCAGTGCCCAAGGCTTTAAGACTATGTGAAATGAAAAGGATACATCTGTCAGCTGGTATGTAGCACAGGAGGCAAACTGCTGAGTGAATTGGCAAGGGAGAACAGAAGATGATAATGAAGACAACACTAAAGTCACTAGAAAAGATGGAAGGTAACACTTGCTGGTCTTCAGTTCAGCATGGTTCATAGCACTGGATCATTTGGAATAGTTCATTGGTTCCTAAGGCATAAAGGCACTTTCTTCACAGAGTACTCGTCCCAGATATCTCCTACTGACGCCTGTCCTGAGAGACAGAAACAGTTTTCCAAGCTAATAAACAATTCACCAAAGTGCTTGCCACAGAAGAGTAAGGAACGTTTGGGGTTCATAAAGGGCTACTGAAATAGCTGTAGGGAGAAAAAAGAAGTGGAGGAAAAATGATGAATGGCTCGCCGTTGCCATTTCTCCCTCTTGTTTATGTTTTTTTGTAAGTTTATTTATTGTAATCCTTAAAGTAGCATTCTAAGCTGGCCCCAACCTCAGGAGGAAGGGTCTGCCATGGTATCTTTGAAAGGGAAAGCTACAAGGCAAACAAAATACAAGCATATAAATGGATGGTTCAACTCAAATAGTCAGGCTACAATACTAAATTATTTCCACAATACAATTGTGTGGGTTGCGTACTAATTTCAACTTATTTCAGACACCCCCATGCTAAACTGGTCCTTTGTGTGCATAGAGACAGGATGTTTTCTACCTTGTCCACTTCAAACGTTAGAAGTAATAAAACCAGTGCCATGTGCAAAATCCATCACATACCAAATGGCTCCTTCCTCACATTTGTCACTTTACTGAAGCCATAAAGCTTGGGCATGCAGTGAGGGGAATCAGTGGTGTCTGGTTGGTTTTTCTAAATGCTTGGGTGGAAGTGTAGTTATTTTAGTGATGAAGCTGGGTAGGTTTGTAGGTGGAGCAGAACAAACAGATCCTCCACTGTTTTTTCGTGTTCAGTTGAATTCTAGCATCCATTTCAGAGGTGCAAAAGAGTTTTTCCTGCCATCATTAATGCTCTCTTACTATTGTTGCTTGGAGGTTTTAATATAGCTCTGAAGTGTCCCAGAAGCTGGGGGCTGCAGGACAGCCAATCCCCACTGAAACCTTTGGCTTTTGCAAAAGCAATCCTAGCAGGTCCAGTGCCGTAATGCTGCGTTTGATCTGCGTGATCTAGGATGGGTTCTTCTGCATTTTGCCACACGCTGCATCCAAAGGAAATGAGACCAGATGGTGAGCAGTTTGCTTGTGTCTGCAATTTGCCACCTTTGCATGTCCCAGGTGGGGCTGTCCCAGCAGGAAGGGACTAACAGGATTTTTGTCACTCGGTTGTTTGCCTGCTGTGAAAGGGCACCCTCCTGCACAGCCAGGCTGCATCTCTCCATCCTCCAACCAGCTGAAGTGCTTAGCGCAGCGTGCTGCCCGATGCTTGGCCACCTCTGCTGTGCCACTGCTGGGTTACTTCTCCAGCTGTTGTTTCCAGGCAGCAGTTTTCTGCTTCCCCATTATCGCTGTCATTCCTGCGTTCCAAACACACCATGCTACTGTGACAGTGTCCCACTTCAGTTTCTCTAATGCCTCCCACCTCTCCCAGCTCTGGGCCTGCCACCCTGCCCTCCAGGGCTGCAAACACCGTGATTCTCCTTCCATCTGCCCACTGGGGCCAAGGGGTCCCACTAGGTCCCAGCACACTTTTGACCTTTCTTTCAAGGAGCTTGAGATCAGCAGTGGATACAGGGACCAGAAGGTTCTTCTATAGCAACAAGGGATTTTATTGTCACCGCTATTTATGTGTGTGCCTCTCTCTCAAACTACTGGGAAGAAATCATAGCACAACAGATGTTCAAAACAATAAGAGCACTAGATAACCCTTTTCAAATTCACCATTATTTTTATATCACCCCTTTCTAGATTTGAGCTTCCCCAAATTCCTCCTTTCTCCTCCCTCTACCTTGTCTTTCTGGCTGAAGCTCCTGCCAAGCTAATGAATCCAAGATAAGCAGGCAAAGCAACACAATAATCCACCCAAGACAAAGTAGTCATAAATTATTACGGGCAGCTCCAAATTCAATCTGCTGTTGTCTTGGTGACTAACTGGGAAGCTCCAATAATTTTTTTGTTTCTTCTCAGGCTGCAAGATGTCATCCACATTTGCTTGTCTTCCCTCTCCCCCCTTCCCTACTTTTCCTTTTCCAGCCCTTGATTTTAGCCCCTCTCTCATCTTGTTTTCTGATGGGATAGCTTTGGAGTTAAGCAGTCCTTGAACACTCAGTGCTACCTGCTTCTGTATCTTTCTCTTCATCATATTATTATTATTTAACAAAAGCTTAGAGGAACTGGACCCTCAGTGTTGTGAAAAGTCCTTTTCCTCCCTGCAGTTCTTGCATTTCTTTTTTCTAGGTTGTCTCACAGCCCTGTGTGATGTGTTACTCAGTCCAGGGGCAGGATGCTGCTTTGTCACCCTGCTCTTCGTGTTCCTTTGACTCCCTTCTGCCAGCACACTGCTATTTCTACAGCCCATCTCTCCCTCGGAGAAAGCAAATAGTGGAGCTGACCTCATCCCAGAAAATAAAGCATTTTTTCACCTGGACACATGGAAGCAAAAGAGCTCAGGACACCATTTTCCCTTTGCACTGCTTCCTTACTGGCTTTTTTACAGCCACGCATGCTCGGCATAAAAGAAAACATAATATTTTTTTTTAATCCCTTTTTTTTTTTCATTTTCTTCTCTCTAAGTATTTTTTCTTAATGTTTTCATGTTGCCTAGAGAACACACAGGGGCAAGGCAGTTTATACCTTCTTTAGTTACATGAGCAATGATGGACACTAATATATTATCTTTTACTTAAACTAAGTAAATATTCTTTCTTCCATCAAGAGGGAGTATAGAAATTTGCCTAGACAAAGCATTTATCAAGTATGAAAAATTGCAAACACAGAATGGTTTTTGCCACAGTATGTTAGAGTAAGGGGTCTACAAAAAGAAAAAGAGGTATGTAATTCCTACCAACATACTTTGCTACCTTTGCTTCCTTCAAAAATTTCCTCTTTAAAAGCTGAAATCACTACCCAAGGGTGTCAGTACACCCTACAGTTAGGAATCAGCTGGACTTACGGTGTTCTATACCCATGAGAAAACAGCTGGAAAATTTGACACTAGGGAGGCACATTGTAGAGATGTTCTTTATAAAAGCAGGTGGGGGGTTGGGGGTGGGGAGATGTTTAGTTCAAAATGGGTCATTGCAATAGATCTCAGTACCATGTGTTAGAACCAAAAAAGACAAAACCCCAAAGCACTACTCTAGTGTTCCTAACTACAGATTATAGCACAGGTGGGTTATTTTAACCCACATTATATAGTTGACTCTTACCCAGTTTCTCTTTCATTTCCTAAACAAGAACAGGGGAGTAAATTTCTTGAATGTTCACAGTTGGGATTTTTAATATCCAATTCCCATAAATAGCTGCACTAGTAAAGATGACACCATGATTACTCACCTTAAATAAAGAGAAATTGTGAAGAGGGATGGAGTTCAATTCAGCAGAGTAAATACTTGTAATACAGTTATTTGTGGAATAAATTCTTCTTGAAAATTCTGAAATATGTGCTTGCCTGAACACATATCAAATTTACATCTGAGATCAGAGAAATACCCAAGAAAACGATGCCAATCATGTTCTTGGCAGTCATCAACAGGGTAATGCTGTCAAATATGGTATAAATCTTCTCCTAGCACACTGTGCATTCTGCTTATCTTGCCTCACCCACAGCCATGCAGACCGGAGGAGGTGGAGGCTGGTGACAGCTTGGTCACCAGACAGCATCAACAGGTGGCCCTTCAACACCCAACAGCACCGAGTATGTCAGAGACCACATCCAAACAGCCCACAACAAAGGAGTAATCTCCACTAGGAAGGAAGAAATGCGGGAGAGGACTCCTTCAGCTGATATAATAAACCAAGGAGTCACAGAATGGCAGGAATAATCCCCTGTCCTCGGTGACTTTAGCACAGAACACACCTGTGAGCAGAGGGTCCAAAAAGAGCTTGGCAGAATGACAGAGAAGGGAAGAAAAGCCAAAGAGCAGCATCCAAAAAAACCCACGAAAGATGGAAAGAGCTAAGTGGAGAACTGAGAAGACATTTGCTGTCCTGAGGGAAACAGTTAATGGCACCCTCTGGCAATAGCTCTACGTTCAGCAGCAGTGTGCTTTAGGAGGGTTTGGGGAGTCTCCTCCTACCTTCTTTTCCTGTTGTTAATTCCCCTCCCCCCAACCCTCACTTCTCCTGGCACTGTCTCTTCCTGCAGCCTGGATAGAGGAATTGCTTCTATTTGAAAAACAAACCAGCACAAATGAAAGTGAAAAGAAGGGCTGTTGGGGAAGGAAATAGATGAAGGGATGAGGATTGCTTAAGATGGCACCGTTATTAGAAAATGAACTTTGCCAATCTGTCCTGTGTGCCTCGACAGTAACACCCTCCTGCAGTGCTGCTGTGCTGTGTGCTAATGCCTTGCCAAGCTCAACTAGGTGGGTGCAATCAGATCACTCACCCCTCCTGCCTGCCCAGGCCCCCGCTCCCTCAGATGAGGGCAGGCTGGGCTCCTTGGGGAACCTGGAGAGACAGGCACCCACCACTTGGGCATCGGAAAGTGGCTCTGCTGGTTGCTTCCCCTCAGTCAAGAGCCTGATTTGAAAGCAGAAGCTAGAAAGGTCAGTGGAGTAGTCTGACATTCCTCTCTGCACAGCAGCACTGCTTCAGAAGGGGAGATGAAAGGCAGCCTCACCTTCCTACCCCCCTTCCCCAAGGCCACCAACCAAAGGTTTGGTTGTCAATATACTCTCCTGGCAAGCGGGATGCTTACAAACACATTGGAGAGATGAAATGGCCTCGGTGACATTTCAAGAAGTGCCCTGTACAGCTGGTACGGGTTGGTGTGCCACGAGAGCACCTCCACATGCAGCAGCTCTTCCCGGTTTGGGGATTGCAGGTGGGACAGATGCCAGATGCAGAAAGCTGAAAAGTAAGCCGAGTTTTTCGAGAGAACTAACATGTTGTGAAAAACCACAGAAGCCACAAAGCCCTCCACTGCCAGCACTTCACAGCTGGAGATGGGCTGCATTACCCATGAGCAGGTCAACATTGCACAAAGTCCACCAAAGTCCCATTTTAAGCATCTTCACTCATATCTGGCCTCCAGTTCTCTGTTTTAGTCTATATATGGCTTTAAGTTTCTTCGAAAATCCAAGCTTAACGCAGTCTTTCTGAGAGTACTCAGACAAACTCTGTGTCTGTCCACACTGTCACAAGAGCTTCCCTGAGCCCTGGCCTGCTTTATGTCTGGGTTCTGTAGGGCAGGTTGTCTGTAGGTCACAATTCAGGGCAGGCATAGGTGGTAATATAGAAGGACTCTGCTGTTGAACGCTTGAATTTTGTCCATGAATTTACCAGTAAAAGATTTTGTCCTTTTATTAAGTTCTCTAGTTATGCATTGATTAGTTCAGATATGTGCACACATACATATTTATGGGCACGTGCGTATGCAAATATATATATTTATACATAGTTTATATTCTATTAATTTCTTATGTATAATCTCTTTTCTAAACAGATGGTTGCACAGAAAAATACAGCAGGTCTTCTTGGATAAGTACTAGAGCTGTCGGTGGACACAAACCAATGTATTTTATTACACAGAGTATTCATCTCATGTTACTGTAGGCTTGACTCACACACGAGTGCTCACATCTACCTGTTTGTACACATCCTAACTGGGAATGATTTATTATTACTTAGAAAAAAGATCACTCATTTTGTGCGGTGTTCCCACCTTATTTGCAAGTTAATGCACAAGGCAGACCTTAGGCAACCTTAATTTAGTTTGTTCTCTTAGCTCTCGAATCCCTCATCTGTACACTGCCATTCAGCACAGCAGGGGTGTCAGGTTCCCAGACCAGAACAACTCCAGTCCCTCTAATTACTGAGTGAACTTTGTCTACAGCTTTCACTGAGGTAATGGAGCCCACCGGGAGCAATGATCAGGTCTGAAGTATAATGAAGGTCACTCTCATCAAGATATTTATTTCTTTAAATTAATAAGAAGGCAGAAAAACAGCTATCCTCTGCTCTAAACCTTTGTCGTTACATAAGCTACATCCAGCAGATAAAACTGTATCACATGAAGAACCTGTAAGAACTTCTGAAACAGAAAATGAAGGAAAATGCATCATCTGCACTGCACGTTACTCATTACACTCTCCCAAGTTTCGTTTTACCACTAGTATATCCCTGCTGAGGTGATTGGCATGCAGCTTGCGATGGTGGATAGCTGCTTAGAGTTTCCCAGGTTCCACGGGTGCAAGCACAAATGAGCAACCAGAGAAGTTAGAAAGACAAACACAGAATAAAGAGAAAATCTTTGTCAATCACGCTCACTGTAGCTTAGTCAGGTGGGGTAGCTAAATCAGCTACATAAAACGTGGCTGCATTCACTGTCTAGACAAAGTTAAGCTAGCTGAAAAGGTAGATTCTTCTTTTAAAGACGGGATGTGTTTGTGGAAGATCCAGCTGAGATAACCCTGGGGGATGAAGTTTCCCCTTTGCCCACAGCACAGAGAGTGCACATGAAGTAATCACCGCTAATGAGACTCCTGTGCTGGGGGGAGTTGGTTCTACAGTCATAACATCGAAGCTACGGACTGTTAATCACAAAACCTAACGGGATTATGGGGACTGGCAACAAGATTAGGTTTTAAACAGTGGAGGAGAAATCATAGAGAATGTTATGTTTCAAGTAGCTGAGCTGAAGAAGCAAGTCCAAGGTTAGTGGTGTTAAGGAAAAATTCAACTTGAACCTTCAGAAACGAGCAGAACACACTGCCAGCTAGTGCTGCAAATCCAGGTTCTGTCTGGGGGGCTGCTGCAACTGGTACCACGGTGACTTTTGGTTTAAGTCAACATGCTTCAGCAGACTCCTCTAATACAAACAAACAAGCAAACAAGCTCACTAACCAACCAACCAACCACTAAAAATCTCTTCAAGTAAAATGAATTCCAAGAAAGTCAAGATGGTCTCTGTGAATGAAGTTTCCTTTGACAATATTAGAGGCATAACACATCTCTAAGGTCTGGTATGAATGGGGCACATAACAATAAAATTGGTCCTATTTTGTTTTGGTTCTTCAGGGCTCTGTATTTTCCTCTTACCCAGAATAAGTGAGGACAAGAAAGCTCTTTGTAATTTCTAATTGAAAAATAGACAGTGAAAACCTGGCACATTATTTCTTTCAGTTCCCTACTGAAGGATTTACATTGTCACTGAAGAATCTTTGAAAGACCCAGCTTTCTTCCAGAGCGAGTGAGTTTCCATCCCTGCAGCTCTGATTTAAACAGATATTTGAGCAGGCTGAATCTCCAGCTTTTCACAGAATCACACAGAATCACAGAATGTCAGGGGCTGGAAGGGACCTTGAAAGATCATCTAGTCCAACCCTTCTGCCAGAGCAGGATCACCTAGAGCAGGTCACACAGGAACATGTCCAGGTGGGTTATGAACGTCTCCAGAGAAGGAGACTCCACAGCCTCTGGGCAGCCCGTTCCAGTGTCTGTCACCCTCACAGTGAAAAAATTCCTTCTCATGTTTGCATGAAACTTCCTATGCCTCAGCTTCCACCCATTGCCCCTTGTCCTATCATCAGGCATCACCGAGAAGAGCCTGGCTCCATCCTCCTGGCACTCACCCTTTCTATATTTATAAACCTTGATGATGTCACCCCTCAGTCTCCTTTTCTCCAAGCTAAAGAGCCCCAGCTCCCTCAGTCTTTCCTCATAAGAGAGATGCTCCGCTCCACTCCTTTAATCATCTTTGTGACTCTAGATTTACTCAAGTATTCTAATATCAAGCAACCAAACCTTTTTGAAACTGCCTGCCTGCTTGATTCCTAACCACAATCCTATTGACACGACTTCTGGCAAGTTGACCTTCATGTCTGGATGATTTCATAACTGTGCCCTATTCTGATCCTCTGGACAACCCATCCTGGCTGTGCCATGCAAGCTGGGAACATCTTCCTTGAATGTGTCTCCTAGCCTCTTGCACACAGACAGGATCTTCTGCTCAACAAAAGCATGTCTGAGGTTTTCTTAAGAAAAAGCACTCTTTCAAATTAATTTTTCTGCCTGGGATTTTGAGATAAATCCTGCCCTCTACTACTCAGAAAGTTCTGAAGATTTCTTGTTTCACAGCTATAAGTATAGGTGACTTTTTTTGTCTTTTTTATGAAGTTTGGCTATTTTGTTTCCTTCTGGTGTCTCCATTAACTAGTTAGAATTTTCCTTCGTAGTCTTTTTGAAACGTCAAAAGCATTGTTCCGTCTTCGCAGCTCAGAACTTCGAGTAACATTTCAATACTCTATTTTGCCACATATCTCTTACTCATCATGTAGCTGAGATGAAAATAAATGCAACTCTCTTGAAAAACCCTGAACAACCTCCAGTCCTACTCATTTCAAGGGAACCATAGCCTCTTAAACAGCCCCAAAGCCTGACTTCCCCACCCTGACCATTCTTGCTCCTTTGTAAAGCACGCAGCAAATGCCACCGCTTGTGCCTGGCGGAACTGTCCTGCCCTGCAGTGACTGACATCTGCTTCAGCTAAAAGAAATGGGTTTAAAATGGTCCCTTTGCATTTCTCTAGCAAAGTCCTCTTCAGAATGGTAACCTTCAATTAATGCTTCCTCGAGTGCCTCCTAGATGGAAAAAAAACAGGGCTACTTTGTTCAGGTTTGTGAAAAGGACAACTGAGTTATTATTTCTGCGTGTCCACAATATTGTTTGATAATCATGTCAAAGTAACCATGGCAGAACAACTTCAAATTAATTTTAAAACCAAAATATTCTATCAGCATCAGTGTGGAAACACTGTGGGGGTTTTATTTATTTATTTACTTTCAAAATTTCTTGTTTCCACTGCGTTTTAAGGTGCACAACTAATTCTTCAGATGGTTTAAATGAACATTTCTGTTAGTTTTAAGGAGACCTTGCCACACTGTACTAACTGAAGTTCTGGTAATTTAAGTATCTGCAGCTTTTATGTTCTCCTTTTTTTGTGCTATCAATACTTTATATTAAATAGCCCCACAGTTTCTTTTTACTACAAAAGACACACATCAAAACCAAACAACTCAGTGAAGAGTTTTATTGGCCACATTATCTTTACAGATTTAGACAAAAGAAGAACATTGATATAATATAATTATACAAAAATTCAGACTTGCAGCTATCTAGTTTTTCAGGAGCAATGATGAGAGCTTTAGGATCAAGATAACATAAGGAACTGTTGTCCTTTGACCAAGCTTTGAACTCACGCCTGCTCTGTGTTCTTCCAGCCTGGCTACTACAGTGGGACAAGATAAAAGAAGATCTTTTCAAAGAAAAATGAATGTTTGTAAAGTGTATCATTGGAGTCGAATACTTAGTAAAACTTCTGACCTTCAGTGCTGCTGAATTTGAAACACAAAGGTGGCTTTGAAACGCTGCAAATTGGCCCAGATGACATTCAGCTCTGAAAGTGTCCACACCCAAATATCGATGCATCAGAAGTGGGATTATTGATTTTTTCCAACAACATGTTTCAGCCATCTGCTTTTCTTGCCTAGTTTTACTTCTGTCAGTTCTTACAATGAATAGACTTTAGTGGGGGTTTCGCATACAATGAAACCTCTCACTCAAAATAAAAATGTACCAAATAACTGTGTTTGCCTGAAAGCAGTGCCCACCGTGCTTGCACCACTGTGCTTGCACCACTGTGCTTGCACCACTGTACCACGAGCTCTGCTCACCCAGCCTCTGCTGACAGGATTGTTCTACAAAACACACACTGCCTGTGAAACCATTGCACGGAGGAGCCCTGCCCGGAAGGACAGCGAGGATCCAGTCTGTAAATTCCTGGAATGCTGGGATTTCTGCTTTCATGCTTCCAGGCTCCTTGGAGTAATATTAACACAGGACTTAACCTGGGCTTTTGTCCACAGACCTCCCCAAGCCATTGTCTTGGGGACACCACTCTTCCTCACCCCCCTGCCTTGGCTCACACTCACCCAGTGTTGTATGGGAAAGGAAAATTCTCCTGGACAGATGATGAGTTTCATCAGAATGTCCTTCTTGTCCTCACTCACTCAGGTGTTCAGTCCCTCCCCTCTCTCTTCGGATCTTGGCCTCTCTGCTCCCAGTTTAAATGCTGAGGACAGAGACTACCAAAGACAAGCTGAGGATTCAACTGGAATGATCGCTGAATTAGCCAAAAGCTCAAGCCTAAGTGAAATACAGATTCACAAACTTAGCTGTATTTTTCTCTCCTTCCCTCCTAGTGCATAATTCTTTCCAAAACTTTTAGGCATTTTGGGTGGATGTCTGGAAAGGAGAACTAAAGAGGAGGAGGGTGATAAGCTGGACACCTTATGTTGTAGGCCTGAAGAAAACAGAAAAGGCAGGGATGTACTGGAGGAGGAGCTGTGCATGGTGCTGCAGGTACTATTGTTACTGTGCCAGGACCGGCAGGGGGGGAGCTGTGAGAGGACATTTATTTGGTCAGGCATTTCTGAAACGCATTTTCTTTATTAGCACCAAATTAACCCTTTGATTGTTGTTTGGTCTTGGGGCTTTTTTTTTTTTCCCTTCTTTTTTTCCCCTTGGCTATTGTTTGGGGGTTTTTTAGGGAGGAGTTACAATTCGCTCCAGTTTCATTAGCTCTGAATGCTGGCAACCTGACTGGCCATATGGCACTCGAGAAGTTCTGCTTGGCTCCCATTGTGTCCTATCACTTCGCATTCAGATAGATACAGGTGCTCTGCAAAGGCTGAGGCAGATCATTGTCCCTGCCTCATGAATGTGGAAACTGAGACAGAGATCACAGGGTTTGTTTGGTCCTTCTTGGGACACGGATCCAAGGAGAGAGCAGCCAACCCCTTGGCAGCTCCTCCTAGCTGGAACAGCTCAGTGCCTGGGCTGGCCCGATGAATGGCACAGGTGGGGGGACCCAAAGGTAGGCACAAGCTGTTCCATTTAGATGATTATCAAGTTTTAAGTGCATCCTCCACTTTGCATTTGAAAAACTAACTGATTGTGCTATTATGTTTCTCCTCACTTCCAGATGCAGCCAGATGCATTTCTGTTCATACCAGAGAGCAAGGGACACAGTCTCCCCAAACCCTAAATATAGGTACTTCTCACATAAAAATACACTGACTGATTTAGTATTAGTTTGGAGGGGGTTTTTTGTTGTTTGTTTGGGGTTTTTTAATTCTTTAATTTAAAGACTTACAAAAAGAAAAGCAGACAGAAACTTTCAGTAAAATGAAATCATGTAGAGAAAAAAAAACAACAAACCACTAAACAAACAAACACCAAAACCAAAAACACAAACAAAAAACCAAAACAAAACACAAAACAAACAAACAAAAAACAGAAAGGAAAAAATGAAGCCTTTGAGACCTGGGATGTAAAGGGCTGTTTGAAGTTAATGGCGAGCCTGATGAGAAGGCTTCACTCCCTGATCTCCACCTCCATTTGTATTGTATTGTCCTAAGCCACTTCATCTGCCACACAATTCAAAGAAGAAACATGTTCGCAGCTTTTGCTGTTATAGCCCAGTATATTTAACCAAAGAAATTGGGTCAGTGTACTTTTTATTTTCTTTCCATTCTACTAACTCAACAGGATACTGGCCAACTTCCAAGCATGCTGTGTCCCATTCCTGATTTCATAGACACTGAAAAAAATATAACACCGATGAAAAAATGGGCTGTGTGGACAGCTCAGCTGCCACAGCCACAGGCAGAAAATGGCTGGTTGTTGCAGCCTATTATCCACAAAGCCGGCCAGGCTGCAGGTTTTGTTATTTCACATTTCACCCTGCACACCACGGCTATTGGTTGTTGCAACCAATTCCTACCCTGCTGCTGCTGCAGGGTAGGAAGTGAAAAATAAAGTAACAAAGATGGACCAGCAGTAGCGACAGTGCTTGGTGCTGTGAATATACACGGCAGAGCAGTGTAGGTATAACCTGGTACTAGCTTGATTAATTAATTCATCACCGATACTAATTTCATCGTACCTTGTGAGGAGACTAGGTCCTGTTCAATAAAACCGGTCGCTGGGAGGTGTGAATGATGTGTGAGATAAAATAGCTTGTGAAAGAGACACTCTGTGGTGTCTTTTTGCTGTACAGGGGGAAGGATGAAGAGACTATAGCTATATGCATATGTACAGATATATATATGCATGCATATTAGGTATGTATATTCATATATATAGGACTAAAAGCTCATGAAATCTAAAAGCATTTTCCAGGCACTTTTGGGAGCTGTCTTCTCTCCTGAGTCATCTTAATATGATTATATACCCAAGCAGCCTCACTATACAGGAGGAAGCTTTGTACACCTACTCGTGGCATAATGATAATATACATAGAGGGTGTTGAAAAAAATAAAATTAAGAATTCATTAGCTTCACCATATCACTCCTGGATAAAAAAAAAAAAAAAAGGCAAAACATGTGCATTGTCATTTCTAATCCATTAGAATGATTTATCTATGAAGGGAATAGTTTTTAAAAAATTTTCCTTTTTCCTCAACTCTTGGGATTTTGTTTGGTTTGGTTTTTTTGTTTGTTTGATTTGGGTTTTTTTTTATTGTTTACCAGTCTGGACAGAAAGAACAGAGAAGTTGACAGTCTTAAGAGTGTCTGTGTGTGATCGTTTGTATATTTATGCATGTACAAGGTGAGGGAGGTTGTGGGGGTGTGGGGTGCCAAAATCAATGTGAGGATTTTAAACAGCGTGGAAATTTAATTGAGGACAATTCAAAGATCAGGTGCTGCCCAGAGCCCCATAGCCTCGGCCGTTCAGATTGCCACAGCAGCCTCCAGTACTCCCATTTAACCCACAAAGGCCTCCCCCAGCAGAGCTGCAGTAACAGGGACACTCAGTTTATGCATGATGCTGAACACCAAGACACCAGCAGTAACTCTCTGTGCAGCACGATGTCTCTAGCTAGTGCTTGCTGGATTGCCCTCAGTAAGGGTGGAGCAACCTCCTCTTTCTCTGAGGCAGCAAACAATCCAGGGATTTTCCCAGCACTCCTATCAAAAGATAAGAAACTCCCATCACTCTAGCGAGACTGAGGTACTGAGAAATCCCTAAGTAAATCACTGACACAGCTGGGAATAAAAGCTGGACTCCCCAGTTCCTGGGCTCATACATTAACCAGTAGAGAACTCGTCTCCATCTAGTCACTGGGGAGAGACAGCTGAGTTCCCATGGGACAGTGGGGAATGACACAATCATTCTGCATAATCCCACTATTATAAATCACTGGTTTTACTAAGGGTGTGAGATACATCCCACTGTACACACAGGCTGTGCAAACCAAGCCACGGTGAAATACGGAAACCAAAGCTACACGCTCCATTGTTAATAAACTAAGATGGTTAATAGTTTCTTCTCACTTATCAGGCTGGTGCTAGAGAGCAATCACAGAAAGTCACAGAAAGCTTGTTAGGGACTATCTCACACTCATTAACAGAGATACACTTCCAGTCTCCCACAAGAGAAGGACTATCTTATCAGAGGGAAAATTGAGTAAAAACTGATTGCAGGCTCTAAGCTGTGAATTCTGCCAGGTAACCCAGAAAATCATCTGGGCACTCATTTACCTCATTCCTGCTTGCACTTTCCTCCTGGAGCAAATGAATATTCTGCATGACTTAAAGTATCAGTACCTGTCTCCAGAATGTACTGTCTGAGGTCGGGATGTTTTTGGCAGAACTTGGAAGACAACACTAATCCCTCAGGTCCCAGAGCTCTCTCATCAGTGAAGAATTGCAATCAGGGCCTTGCAGCAGCAATCAAACAGAGGTGATTGTCATGAGGACAGAGCACACGGAAAAATGAGAGAAAATTTGATAGGTCTTAGGACAAGTAAGAGATAAAGAGGTGTTGTTGAATAAAACCTGGTAGCGAGAATTCCTGACCTATTTAAGACAATTTGATTAAGAAGGTGAGAAGTTAACTATCAAAGAAAGGAGATGATAGCTAACAACTGATTATGGGAGGGTGAGCGTTGGCACCGCCTGACTCAGCACTGGAGCACACTCCATGGAATTCTGCTCAGTTTTAAAAAGCAGCAGTTTGGGGGGTTCTTTCTAGGTTTTTACTCTTCTTTTTTTTTTTCTTTTGGACCTGTCAAAAGAGTGATTCTACTACCCGTTCTTATAAAAGCACTGACATTTGGAAGCAAGAAGGCACCGAAAGAGACAGGCTTGGTGCGTTTAGCTCAGCACCTTCAGCAGAAAGGTCACAGCCTGCAGCATCCCCCAAGTAGAGAAGGTGATACACAAGGTCCGGGCGACTCAGTCACCTAGCTCAGAGCTTGCATGCAGCTGAACTGTCACTCACCCCTTATCAGTGTTTGCTCCAGAAGTCCAATGTTGAGGTCAATTAAAGGGCAGTGTGGGAAGTTAACACTCACTGACTGGAGGACTGCACAATGGCAAAGTTTGGAATTAATCAGGGTCTGAGGTTTTCCAGAGTTACCAGTTTTAGCCTGATGCAGACAGCAACTCCCATAAAAGAGAAGTAGCTGGCAAACCTGCCTAGGCTAGATTGGTCACAAGAAATTTCACTTGTGTTCTGCTACAGCATCATAACAGATCTCCCCACTCCTTTGTATAGAAACCAAGCATTGTGTCACTGCCTCCAGGAAAAACAAAGCTGCTTGAGTCAAAAAGCCATGAGTAAAAATTCAAGTTGCAAATTAACCAGGTGCTTTATGCTACATGCTGAATCAGTTATCTGTAAAGAAACCAGTACAGTCCTTCACAAGTGTGACCTGAATTTTATTTTCCAGCTTCAGTATTCCATAAACCACAACCCTTCCAAATGGAGTGCATACTTAAATAATCACACTTAATTTTGTATTTTCAAAAAATAAATTTTAAAAAAAAGGATTTACTAAGGTTCAACACGTTCAAAAGAAGCTACTCTTCACAGTCAATTACAGCTATAACAAGGAACTTCCAAAAATAGTTCTTCAGGGGTAACTGTATTCTCTGTGGTGAGCAAAGTGATTTCCATTATAGTTCTTGCTTTTTGCAGAACAGTAAAATATTCACTGAAAACACAGATTTCCCCTCCTTTTTGAGTTCAGTGGGCTTCTGTATAAACACATTTCTTGCAAAATCTTCCTAGGTCATGAAAATTTCAGCAACACAGTCACAATTTGTTTTCAATTGTCAGTAGATAAGTAGGAACTACGGGATGGCTTTTTGGTGCAGCTTTGAGCTAGAGAATAGGTTGCAAGGAATCAGACACATGATTTAACATATGTTAGATCCTGCAGACAGATTTGAGCTTAGCAGTAAGCATGTGGTTAGTCTAATTTAGAGGAATTATAAAATTAGGTAGGACTATTTGCAGGATTGGGTAAGACATTCATTTTTAGACTCAGCATTTGAAGAATCAGATCAGGTCTTTATTTTTGAAGGATAATTCCCTTTGTTTGGCTGCATTAACAAGCTTACACCAGTAGGTTTCTCAGTGTTGAAGAGAAGTGTCCACTCAGGACAACAGCTTGGGCTCCTTCATTCCTCTGAGCAATGTCATAGCAGTAGATGCATCACCAGTAGTGAGCCACAGACACTGATTTCAGCAGGATCCATGTTTTAGACTCTGTGTCTCCTGGTACACCTGACCAGACACTTCACCTTGGTAGCTCTGCCTCTGGTAGAAAAAAAACCTCTCTTATGTTGCTATGGGAAATAGGAGTAGCTTCTGCATTAAGCCATTGATCCTTAATAGATGTCTAAACAATTAAAGGGGTTTTGCTTATCCCTCGTAGCATCTTTACTGCCTTGGTATTTTCTCTGAGAAACCTTCCACTGACTTCAAAGGAACTGGTATTTTATTCTACATGTTTAAAATTCTGTATTGAGTACTCACTGGGTTTATCTAAGAAAAGCAGGAAAGGGTGACATGGCATCAAGTGCCAATACTACAGGGTTAACCTCACCTTAGTCTTAGATGATAATCTACCTCAGAGTATTTCACAGCCTAAGATTGCCAAATAAAGATATGCTTTTAATAAAAAATGTTATTAATATAAGGGGTTTTTTCTCCTCTTTGTCCATAGAATATAGATTGTGACTAGACTCGGAACACTTCAGCTTGACCTTTTACAAACCTACACCACAACAGAATATAAAGGCTTCATCACATATCAGCATGTGCAATTGGGACTTGATGTTTAGCAAGGCTTTCATTATAAAATAGAGCTTAACAATGAAAAAGCACACATAATGTAGTGGTTTTGACAGCAAGATATTTTATCACCTTCTCTTGCAGCTCCGAATAGAGAAGTGACAAGGTGAAAGGACAAGTGATAGCCATCTTTACCACAGAATTCTTCAATGATGCTTTATGTTAGATGGTTTCTTCTAAAAGAGAAGTTCAGAAAAATACTGTGTGGATTATAAACCTGACCCTGGACTGCAGTCTGCTATGTTAAATATAAGTGGGGTTTTTTTTGCTACACTTTCCATGAAACGTCTGTGCCTTTCTTTCTTTTTTTTTCCAGTTTAAGTTGCTTCTTCCTTAGCAGCATCAGGAATGAGTTGTTGCTGGTGTACAGGAAGAAAAGATTTTGTTGTTGCACTCAAGTTCCATTTCACATCGCCACAAGCATTGCCCACTTTTCTGAATCATACATCATGACAATCCCAATTACCTATTATGAAGTTTCTTTATGAACGGGGTTTAATCCTCAATGAAAAGGTCCATAAATTCTTTTACTCAGCAAACCCTTTTTCATCACTTGTAGCTTCATGCAACAAACATCATCTGAGCCTTTTCTCTAACTTACATTTCAAAATTGCTTCAGGAAAGTTACAAATGTCACGAGTTTAATCTATAATAAACGCACAGCTTTGTATCTGACAAGGCATGATAACTCAGCGCTGTGAATGAGAATCCAACTAGCGTGCTCAAAAACCCATGCCTGCTAGAAGAACATTCAACTTCCACCACATGCTTATACTGGTTCCATACCATTGCATAATTTTTATTCTGCTTCCAAATGTTTACATTTTCTAAACTTCCCCCATCTTTTCTGTGTGGTATTTTTCCCAGATCAGTTTCTTGAGCAAGCTTTCCTTCATCATAACACTTGGACTAGCACAAAGAAAGAAGTAGCACAGGCAGGGGTAAATATGATCAAGAGCATTCCCGTAACAGAAATATCTGTCTAACCCAGACTGAGTAATCACCTGACAAAGAAAATGCTTGTAAAACATCCAGATACAAGCTTCTAGAGTTTTTCAAAATGTCAGAAGTAGACACTGGATCTTCAGAATTAGGTGAAAGTGCATTAAAATACAGCTATTCCCATTAACACAAGTAGTGCTAATATGTTTCTAGTCGGTAATGTAGTTTTCCTAGTGAAGTCTAATAATATTGTCATGAAGAGATTGACCTAAATATAGCTTCTGCAATTCAATAATGTTCATGTTTAGAAATTAAGTTTCCCATTGGGTTTGCTAGACTGCTGAAATACAAACTTAAAGTAAATGCAGCCTGTGTGCCAGTTTTAGCTTGGTTTTCTCCCTGGGCTCACACTGGCAAACCCCACAGCAAAGCCAGCTAGCTGGGGCTTGCTTTCCCCCAGTCAGGACTGGGACTGGAAAGCCAAAATGGTGTGTAGCACAATACCATGAAAAGGACCAAGGGTAGTGAAACCCTAACGTTCTAAAAGCAACATGCTTTTTTAGTATCCGTCTGGAAAAGTTTGAATCTGGAGGTTTTAGTGTTCAACAGGCAGATGAATCACCTAAGGTCAGGCGACAATCATCGGCTGGACTAAAAAGCTGAATGTCCCACAAAGGTACACACTATAATAAGCCCTGACATACCTGGTTAGAGAACTCTGCTGATGCCTGAACACAGGGGCCCTGCTATGTGCCATGATCTGGGCTTACATAAACACAGACACGCTCAAGCATTTGATAGGGCTCTTTTTCATTTTTTATAGCATTACTGGAACCTTCCCGAGAGTGTGCAAACAGCATTTGTGGAAGAATAAGCCTCATTAAAATAAATGGCATTGTTGCTACTTCCTCAGATAACTTTGCTCCTGTCTCAACAGAGGTAGACTGGTTCTATTACTGGGAAACAGTCTCTATTGCCAATTCTGTGGTAGAGGAACGGCATTCTAAATTTAAAAATCCTTTTCTATTGATCTGAGTTTATCACACAATACTACGCTGGCTTGCATTAAATAGCGGAGATACATTTTCATCCCTATGAAGGGAATTAAATGCCCAATTCTTATTATTGTTAATAGTTGTGTGCCTAATGCCCAGTGTGCCTGCCTGCAAACGTACCCCCTTAATTGCCTAATGTGCAGTCTTGAGAGGAGCAGATTATTCAGCTTTATGTTTCTGCATTTGCAAATATACCAAGGAACTGGTGGCTGCTGCACAAAGAACAGATTTGTCAGTTTGTTTATTTTCAAAACAGGACAGCACAGGGACCTTGTTCTAGCAGCTTTTGGCTATAGCACTGTGAAATTCTAAAAAAAGGAAGTATTTTAACATATGGATTTCTGTAGTGTGGGAAGGCTTTGCTTTGCAGTCAGGACTCTTTCCAATTAAACTGAATGTTAGCTCAGCCCATTTAAAATGCATATAAACTGTACTTACAGGTTTCCAGTTATGCTTATCTTCCTTCTGAAAGATACCACAAAGGGCATGACCAGAAATGCAGAAATGTTTTAACCCTGAAGGTTACAGCTAGGTTTCTGTTGGTTTGGGTTTCTTCAGATGGGATGGAAAAGGGTAGATCCCAAAAGACAGTATTTACCACTGGTTTTCAGAACACTTGAGAGAGTTGTACATGAACAGTGCACGTCAAAAAGCATACAATGAAAAGTGTGCATTCTGAACAATTATTTCTATTCAGCATTACACCAGGGTGAAAACAATTTTGACCGTGTCACATAGTCCACTGAGAGCTTCACTAACTTCAGTGGGACTAAACCTGGTGTTACGTTACCTCCCACAATGACACCATGAGAATTTCATTGTATTGAGTGAAACATACTATTAAGAATTGTACACTTGCAAATACACTCCAAGGTTGGGAATAAATCTGAAAACTTCACGCACATGATTTCAAAGTGACTGTATCTATTTTGGAATCCACAAGTTTATTGGAATCTGTAACGTAGTAAGTCCCTGTATCCTTGGCAAAATCTTGTGGCTGAAGTTCTTTTGTACAATAATAAAGACATTTCAAACGGGTTTCTCACAGAACCTGTCATGACGTTCATTTAGTGTAGATCAATCTGTCCACGCTATCTCTATTCACACATTCCAACCACCTCCATTGTCAGGGGGAAAAAAGCACAGCTCAGACAAACATGTAAACAAATAAATAAATCCCTTTTCCTGTGCTTTGACAAAAGCAGAACTATTTCTTCCCAGAGAAGCCGCTGAAAAGTAGGTGGCTAATGGAAGAAGGGTAAGTCAACCAGAAGTCTCAAGGGTAACAAGGGTGACGAGTCACTTCCTCGGAGGCAGGCAGAGCAATATCCTGACAATTCTGGTGTCTTTAAAATGAGCAATTCTTTTACGCTTTCATCTGGGAAGAGTGTTTTGCACAGGGACCCCCCTGGGTGCCTCAAGCCATCTCTCATCGAGGTCTGTCTGGGAAAGCATCCCTTGACTGTATTCTCTCTTGGCTATTGCTCTTGAGCGTTTACCTCCATGCAAAACCATCCACCCTGCAGCTCACAGCATCTCCAGGGCTATACACCACGATCAGGTGGAGAGGAGGCCATTGTTAGCTGCCTCCTGTCATCAGGGCTGAGGCGAACAAGAGGTTTACAACCCCTCATGCCTCCCATTTGCTTGAATATTCCTCTCGTCTCTCCGGTGGGGCAGGAGCATACTGAGCAATAAACCGCTTTCCTCTGCCGGAGCCTGTAAGTGAGATATCCTCATTAGCAACTGCATAAGCCAGTCAGTCAAAGTTCTCCCAAATGCTTCTTAGCATCAGCTAAGTCGCACAATATTAATACCGCCGATGTCTGCTACAGCTCTGTGGGATTTTAGTAAAGAGTGAGCGTTATTAGAAGAGATCGTGTGGCTTTCCCTTCATTTGCTCTTACACTGTACTCCTTAAACAAGCAGCAGTTCTTCAAGTTGTGCCAATCAAGCACAGCTATCTAGGACCTAATGTTTGCTATGAGATGGAGAAATCCAGTCCTTGAAAAGCCAGCTGGGTGCCTGGGGGGGGTGTAATGGTACCGGGAGCCTTTTCAGGTCCTTAGTTCCAAAGCAGCCCTGGTTGGCACTGAACAGAAATGGTACCATTGCTTCTATTAAGAGAGTTGGTATTTTCTCTTCACTCTCCACAACAGAAAAATCCCTACCCCTGCTGGCACTCATTAGAACCATTGCTGCCCTCCTCATTGCAAGCTCTCAGGTTGTCCAGGTCCTGTGAGACCCATGCACTCCTCGGGAATGCCCTAGCTTCACTGGTGCAGCTGGAGGGGATTTATGGGTGGGAAGGGGATGAGGCAAGCAAGGTGAGGCAGCACATCTCCACGTGAAAATAAATGAATTCCGTTGCACAGGCAGGAGCGAGCTGACTCAAAGCTACATGAGCAAAAGCTGAAGACTCCTCTAAGCTCCCCACAGGACTCTACCTCCAAGGGGATACAAAGTGGTAATTTATCCAAACATTGAGACAGAGCTCCTCAGCTAGCGTAAACAGGAGTTTACCCATTGGCTCTGGCCCTCCTGAGAACAAACTCCCATTGACTGATAAGTGATCCTGAGGATAAGGCACTATTGTTGGGCTGTTTCTAAGAGCTGGCCTTCATAAACTAATCCTTTCATGGGTGCCATAGGCACCACATTCTAAAGCACTAAATTCACTTGAGAAATCCCACAATTAGGAAGGCAAATTGACTCACCGATTTCAGCTGTAAAGGTTTTATTTTACCAATCTATATTTAAGAGGGTGCAAATCTAGGCACAATAAGCTTAGCCCTGCACAAATAGGTGAAGGGGAGGTGGAGCTACGCTGATGTATTTTCAAATCAAATCTACAAAGAAATTCCATGTGCTCAAGGGCAATTATAGTCATGCAACTGTAGGTGACTGAAATCCATGACTAATAAAAATTAAATTGGCCCAAAATTAATCATATGCAACAGGAATGATTTGATTCAACCAGATTAGCTGCTAAAATGCCTCTAGAGGGTTGGATTAGCAGAAGATACACTCTTCTATCTCAAGGCTCAGGGAGCAGTATCTTACAAAGGCAAATTAACAATGGAATACATTAGCTAGTCCTCTCTTGATCTCCACAATGCAGAAGCAAGCAGAGGAAAACATGACTGTATGTGTTGGGCTGCTCCTGCATTTTCAGTTCCTCCATCAAATTTACTGTAGCAGATGCAGCAGTGCATGGTTGATGGCAGACTGGGCAGCAGGCAAGAGGTCGCTCAGTGGTAAGTACAGCACCCCCAGTTTTGCATTGTTTAACAGCAAAAAATTTGGATAGTCAGGATGAATTTCTAGTGATAGTTAATTCAGCTTTAGATCATGGAGACGGGCTAAAACTATCTGATCTTTCCAGATTCCCTCCAACCTTTTCTTCCATTGTCCGAGCAAGTGGTGGCCTAACAGACCCATTGGCCAGACATACCTGGTGGTGTGTGTGCTAAACCACTGAGTAACAACCTGGATGTTCCAGATATAGCTGAGCATGCTCAGGCTGACTGAATTTTGTGAAGGAAACCACTTCCAGTATGTCCAGGAACATTACAGGTGGGCTAAGGGTTGCATTTTGTGAACTGCTGACCGATGTAATAGTCCCATTCACTGTAGTTTAATTTACAGGAGACCAGGAGACACAATGACAAAGAAAAACAACCCAGATCTTTGCTACCCTCTTCCCATCTCTGAATCCAGGATTAGACATTCACAGGTTCTTGGTTTGTTTTTCCTTTCCATAACACTCTATTGGTTCAATAACTAGAATAAGTGTAACAAAAGCACAAAGAAAAACTAAACAAATCAACTTCTCGGTTACCTCAGAAATAGCTGGGGCTAACCCTTGTCTATCTAGGCCTAAGCATCAGCCTACACATCTTCAACAGTACGTTAAAATACTTGCTTCTCCATTCTCTCAGGCAAAAGCACACGGCTGGATTTCCACCAGAATAAAAGGTGCTGTCCCCTTGCCTAACTTCTCAACATGGAAAAAGCACAATCGTGATCTCCCACGGTTTGCTCTGGACTTCTTGTGCCATCCCTTATCTTGTAAATAAACAATTGCACAGAATAATTTCCTCCATCGTTAAACAGTATGGTTCTGATAGTTTTTGGAGTGGTCTGTACCCATCAGTCATTCAGCTGCCCAATTTTAGCTAAACAGCTGAAAAAAATAAATAAAAAAAAGACACACATTCTTTACGGCTGCACTGCCAAGATTACAGTTTCGCTCTAAAGAGGCAAAACATGCATTTAGTTTTCTTAACAGCTGGATCTAGCACTGTGTAGGAATTTCTCCTGCATCTGATACAGACTACAACTGTAACACCATCCCAACTTGCCAGCTCACTCAAGTCTCTCAGTCCACTCACCCATACAGGAGTGACATCAGTTCCACTATCCTTTCACTTTCCCTTCTAGGGCATGTAAAAAAAAGAATCCCTGCAGTTCTCAAATGCTAGTTAGGAACTGGAACTCCAGTGAAACTGTTCTGTAATGCAGCTGACTAGGTTACACAGTGGCTGGTCACTGTGCTGGAAGCCGTTTTCAGATTTGATCCTAACGTGAATTGACTGATTTCACCCAGAATATGGACAGGGCCTCATTTGTCTGAACTCTGATTCATGGTAAATAGAAGAAAAAAAAAAATAAAAATCAGATTTCATTTATATAACTCCCTGAAGATGCATATTAGATATAAATTTACTCACCTGTTCTTGTTCCTTTTTATAAACCCAGGCAACGAGAATTCTCCAAGAATATCTACTGGAAAGCCTGGGGAAGCAAACAGAAGAACTGATAGGTGTGGAGGATTTTGTAATGCTGGGGAGACATTTAGCTCAAGCAGCAAACACTTGTATATTTATGAATAGTAAGGACACTTCATTACCTTAAGAAAGCTTCATTATTATAGCTTTCCTTGAAGTTCACTATTTCAGCTGCAAAACCTTCAGTGTGTTTGGTGCTTACGCTTGAATCATCTTTTAAATTTTTCATAAGTCACAATCCAAAGAGAGTGAAAAAGATGAATCCCTGTAAAACTTACATCAATTAAAATAATCTTTTTAAAATCGTCTTCCTGTGCAGATCAAAATATGTCTAGTGTGAGCATGTGCTCTGTCTTCTCCCATTACAGGATTTTTTAGACGAGACTCTCAGCCTTCAGTCCCCACACAGAAGCACGTTCGCAGTGCTGATGGCACCCAACGCTATGCAGAGCATCGCAGAGGGGACCCTGACCTGACCTGACCAGCCAGGGGCTCCAGCCCGCGCACATCGCATTCAGCGTCAGGCCTCACAAGGTCCCCCTGCCCACCCACCCAGCCACCCAGCCAGCCACCCACCCAGCCTGCCCAGGCCCCCGGCACCCCCAGGCTGGTGTCACCCACAGCCTCGCAGAGCACCGGCGCTGCGCGGGAAGCGGCTGCCGGGGGAGCTCGGGCCGAGGGCAGAGATCCGATCTGATCCGATCCGACCCGACCCGACCCGACCGCCCAGAGGGTGACGTGTCTGGGCGGGCGTTGCCGGGGCAACCGCGGGGGATTTAAACGCGGCGAAGGCGGAGGCGCCGCTCGGCCCGCGAGGCAGCGATTGTTCCAGAGCCGCTCAGCGCCGAACCGCGTTCGTTACCCGGCTGCGCCCGCCCGGCGAGGGACCGGACCCGGCTGTGGGTGCGAGCGGGAGTCCCGCACCGGGGCAGGAGTAACCCCGGGCACCCGTACAGGTGAGCGGCGTCCCGCTGGAAAGCGGCTCCCTGGAGAAAGACCTCGGAGTCCTAGTGGCTAGTAAGCTCCCCAGGGGACAGCCATGGGCCCCTGTGGCCAAGAGGGCCAATGGTGTCCTGGGGGGCATTAAGAAAACTGTGTCC
>WUAM01000143.1:9440293-9456689 GCA_024336885.1 Actenoides hombroni | reverse complement strand
GGGCGTGGTTCTGAGGCCCAGGTGACATGCTGAGGGTAGGCACAGTTCTGAGGCCCAGGCGCCATTGTGAGGGTGGGCACGGCTCTGAGACCCAGGTCACATTCTGAGGGTGGGCACGGTTCTGAGGCCCAGGTGACATTCTGAGGGTGGGCACAGTTCTGAGGCCCAGGCGCCATTCTGAGGGTGGGCACGGTTCTGAGGCCCAGCACGGGGCTGGCAGAGCCGCTCTCCTGCCTCTGCACCCCCAGCCCTTTCCAGCGCCTGGCATGGGCGAGACCCTTCTGAAATTCCCAACCTGGAAGCAGGCCCGTGGCTCTGCGGGCTGTGCTCTCGGCCAGGCCAAACGCAGCCCCTGACAGAACAAAGGCAGCCGAGGAGCAGCCGGTGGCCCGGTGATGGGGCAGGGAGCGCAGAGATGAAAGCCATCTCCTCTGGCTGCGGCCTGCTTGTCTCCAGCTCTCCTCTGTGAGTTTAGCCCAGAAAACGCCCGTTTGTTGGTTGCTGTTTGTATGTAAACAGAAGGCCCACGCAGGCTGCTGGTGCCTGGGGAGCCTTTTCATATGAAGGCCTTTAGGACAAAGCCAGACTCGTTTGCTTTTTGTGGTTGTGTCTGCTTTAACCACATGGCTTTTATTATAATTATAGCAGATAAAGCCTATAGCCGTTGAAGGAGAGGAAAATGGCTCTAGTTGAACCAAATCCTATGGAAAAACAGTTCTCTCTTTTCACACCATAACATACAGTCTACCTGCTTGCAGTGAGGTGGTACCCAGCATCTGTAATTATAAAAAGTGGTACCTTCTTTCAGACGAAAAAATGAACTCACTGGACCCAACGAGATTTAATAGCTGAGATTGGAGGGTGCACACAAGTCTGTTCAAAATCTGCTCTAATTTGACATGAACTTTGATTTCCTGCCAACCTGAAAATGTAGGTCAGGAAAAACAGGTACTTGTTTCTACAACAACTGTTTGATTGCTGTGGTATAACTTGCAGAAAGTGTTCTGCCTCTTTTTTTTTTTTTTTTTTTTTTTTTTTAAGGAAAAGATTTGCATTGATTTATAAATCTTTAAATTTAGAAAGGCAAACCGGTCTTTCACTTTTTTCCAGAAGTGCTTCATTCTTTCCACAGTATGTGTTCGGAAACCTGACTGCTCTTTTACTTGGAGAGCAGAAGAGAAAGAAAGTGAAATACTCAGCAGTTTGAAATGTTTCACATTTTTCAGAGCAGCACAGGCTGCACTAACAAGCATTTTGAGCCCTTCCCTCCAGAGTGCCCTGGGATGCCATGTGGCCTCATTAACTTGGCTACTCCAGGAGCAGATTGAAAGCTGCTATTTTCATGTATATTGTTTAAAACTTGGCTGCAGTGCTGAGGTGGGGAGGGAACACCAGGGAAGGGAAGAAACCCAAAAAAGGGAGAGAGCGAGAAAAGGAGCCTTAAGGCTGATACTGCTGGTTGTTTTGCTACAGATATGGAAATTTTTGCGATTTTGCTACGATAACATCATTCTGGCTTTGATATATTCCATTTGGGATGTCGTCTTTACACTTGCTGAGTTCAACTTGGATTGAGATGAGGGAGTTGTTCGGATTTGAGCACGGCTCCATAAAATCTCTCTTGGTGGTAGGTTAAAAATAGAGCAGTTTTGCACTTTTTTTCCCCTGATGTGGTCTAGATGAGGTGCAAAAAGGAATGGAGTTTGTATTGTACGTGCCGTCTTCCCCGTTTCATTCTGTCCTGAGTACAGGGCACGTTGCTGTTGTGTCTGCTTTGGAGGAGCTTTAAGCCAAGTGCCAACTCGTTCAAGGTAGGGCTGGGTGAAGTCTGGCAGACGAACATCTGAACACCTCCATGAGTCCCTGGGTAGGAAAATCTGCATGTTTTAAAAATTATTCCTTTTGGTTTCAGGCTACTGCATTTGAATTAAAAATTTCTGTACTAAGTAGTTTGTACTTCCCATAGCAAATCCATCTAGATTGCTGCTGGTGCTATAAGTAGGAAAACCTGTGGCAGGTAATGGGTTTGGTCACAATTGTCTGTGGGTAAGGGAGCCCAAGGTGACCCTTGCACAGGGGTGAGCTGAGTGCTTTTGCCCAAGTCTGCTGAGGGGGAGGCCCCCCTGTGTAAGGAACTTCGGAGTTTGCAGCCAACAGAAACACTGCCCTCAGAATCACAAAGTCACTCTGGTTGGGAACAACCTTTAAGATCATCAAATCCAAGCATTGTCTGACTCTATCAGGGCCACTACTACACCGTGTCCTTGAGCACCATATCTGGACAGCTTTTAAATACATCCAGGGATGGCAATTCCACCACCTGTCAGGGCAGCCTGGTCCAGCCTTTGATAACCCTTTCAGTGGAGAAGTTTTTCCTCATGTCCAACCTAAACCTCCCCTGGCACAACTTGATGCCATTTCCTCTTGTCCTGTCAGTTGTTCCTTGGGAGAAGAGACCAACACCCACCTCTCTACACCCTCCAGTCAGGGAGCTGTAGAGAGCCAGAAGGTCTCCCCTGAGTCTCCTTTTCTTCAGTCTAAACAACCCCAGTTCCCTCAGCTGCCCCTCACAAGACTTGCTCACAGACCCCTCACCAGCTTCATTGCCCATCTCTCGACCTGCTCCAGCACCTCAAGGTCTTTCTTATCCTGTAGCACCCAAAACTGAACCCAGTGCTCAAGGTGCAGCCTCCCCAGTGCCGAGTGCAGTGGAACAATCACATCCCTAGTCCTGCCTCATTTCGCAGGAGAAAACAGTTGTGTCTCTGATTCCTGTTCATTGTCTCCTGTCCCCATGGCGAGCTGCTCTGAGATGAGCTGTGCCCTCCCGTACCTGGGGCTGGAGGTCATCTTTCAGAGTGTGACTTTCAGTCTTTAGTGGCTGATTAACAGCTTTTGCTGTTGTAAGCGTGCAGATGTAAGACCAAGCCTGATGCCATCTGATCAAAGCTTTATGATTTGCAAACTCTTTCTTCCCTGGTACTGGAGTCAAAAGAGGATACTGGAAACGCTTTCGTTTCAGCATCTTGTGCTGTTTGATCAATATAGTTTCAATTGTCAATTCTATCCAGGAATCGCTTTTTTTCCCCCCTCCTAATTGTTCACCCAGCCCTTCAGAAGCCTGGGGACTCTCTAATGGCACGGTATCAGATTGATTGTTGGTGTATCTGAGGCGTTATTGTCTTAAGCTTGGCTTCTGATGCTGCGTGCAGCAGCGGAACGCCGCGAGCCGGGAAGAATGACAGATGAGCAGAGGCTTCCTGGAGAGCGGGCAGCGCATCCCCCAGCTGTTTGGAAGAATTGAGGGAGAAAAAAAGGAGAAAGGCAGATTATCCCATTATGTTTACAGGGCATCGGTCACACAAACAATGACTGTCCTCTTTGACAAGAGGCTTGTTTAATTAGTTAAGGGTTTGATAAAGAGATGACTAAACACAGAGTGCTCTGAAGGCATCTGCCTTTTAGTACAGCAGGCACGTCCTCTGTGCTAGTGCTGGGCTTTGCCTTTTTCCTGCGGAGCGCCGGAGGTCTCCAGAGCTCTGTTTCAAGTCTCAGAGCTGGTTGCTTGGAGCACATTAAATTAAGTTTCTGTTATCTGAGGAGCAAAATTAGATTTTAGAAGCCTGTGAACTAGTTCTGCGTATTCAGAAAGTGTGAGGAAATGTAAGTTATACTTGGAAAGGCACTTTTTTAATGGGTGTATTCTGGTATCACGAGTCCTCTTATCTTTATAGCTTTTCACTAGCTCCTTTTTTTCTTATTTTCAGTCTGTGACAAGCGTTGCCAGGTTAGAATCCCTCCCACAGGCTCTGAACTTGACCAGAATGAGAATCTGTGTAAAGAGATTAATTATGCATAGGTAAGTGGGTGTGAATTCAGAGTGCCTGTTGCGGTGGTCGTAAGTACAGTATTACACCAGCTTTGCCTTGCTTCTGAATTTAGCCATAAAATCCAATTTGAAATACAGAAATAATGAATAGAGAGTGAAGTCAAGTAGTGTTTGAAATGCTGGTGTTAGTGTCAGCTCTAGGCTGGGTATCTTTTCAAAGCAAGGAGTGCACAGTAAGGAAATCAACATTCAGTACTTTATAAAGTCTTCTTGGTTTTAAATTAGCATCTGCCTTCGTAAATGATGCTGACAAATAATTGCACACAACACATTCTGGTAACAAGAAATGATGTTGTAGCAAATACGACTCTTTAATAGAAGCTTCCTGAACTTGTTCTTGGGTTGCGTCACGCTCTTAAGACAAGACTTCGAAGCCACTTATTTCTCAGTGTCTACTTTTTAAGTTTTGAGCCTCGTGGTATTTTTTTCTTGGAGGCTTTTCATTCTTTGTTGTGTTTTATGACCACAGAACAAATACTTCTAATCTATGGGAGAGTGTGTTTAATCGCAGCTGGAGATGTTAAGTATCAAGCATTTGAAGTTCACGGGGGGAGGGGATCGTGCATCAGGATTAACTGTCCAGCGTTGGGGACAAACGGCCGCCGTCTCTCCCAGTTCTTGATCTCGCCTTTGCAAGCTTCCCCTTTGTCTGCCGAGTGTGACAGAGTGGGCAGGCTGTGCCATGCGTCAGCGTCCTTCCTCAGCCGGGAGGGGAAGACAACGCGCTCGGCATCCCGGGCGGCGGGGGAACGGCGGCAGCGCTGCCAGCGCGGAGCGACGCCTAGGCCAGAAATGCCCCGCTGCCCGTTTTCTCCCGGCTCCTTTCGTGCAATGGCTGGGCTGCGAGCTAGCCCCAGCCCTCAAGGGAAGGAGCTGTTACTGCCCTTCTTAAGATGAATTAAAATGTACTAACATGGCTGCAACCTGGTGCTCCAGAGATCTTACCTGGATGCAGACGCTGTGCCTCCCGGGGCCTCTCTCTGCTCGTTCCCCTTTATCCAGCAGCATGGGGCTCGATGCTGTGTGACGTGGGGGAGTCGCAGGAGGACAGTGAAGCCTTTACAACTGATGCCTGCTGGCTGCAGGTCTCACAGAAGTTTGTGGAGCCCTGTGCTAGTGCCTCATTTGTTAAACTTCCATTATAGCTTCCTAGAGGAATGCAGAGTTCTGAAAGATGTTTTCCCTCTCAGTAAATAGCAAGAAGCCTTCAGTTACATTTGGTGGACAGCTTTCCTCCTCCTGCTGCACCCACGTGGTGTCTTTGGTTCAGGTCGCTGTTGGCCCAGGCTGCTTCTGCCTTCCTGTTTTCCACAAACTTAGGCTAAAGGATGTGGCAAAGGTACCTTGAGAGAAATTCAGGTTGAGTGTCTCATCAGCACAGGATGCCACTTCATGCTTTCATTCCAGTGAAGATGGAATTTCTCTTCAGTAGGAGCTGTGCCAACTTCACCACCCACAACTTTGACAAAGGCTATTGTTTCAACATTTGAAGTGATTAATAATTTTTAGGAGGTTGCAATTTTCCACTTTCAGCATGTCGCCTCTGATTTCCTTCTCGTGTCCCAGAAGGCCTTGGAGAAGCTGAGGGGCACGGTGAGTTGGAGAAGCTGAGGAGCACACTGAGGAGTGCTTGTGTGGCCAGGCCTGCCTGCAAGGAGGGGAGAACATTGCAGTGCTTCCTACAGTGCACTGCGTTCATCCTGCCCTGTCTGAGAACAAAGTTACTGGCTTCCTCAGCCACCAAATAATGTTTTCCTGTCTCCAATAATGAGATTAAATAACAACTTTGCTGCACCTTCCATCATCAGTCTGATTCTCTCTGTCTCTGAGGAGGAACAACAGCCCATAGTTATGCTTTAAGAAACTAGACTGCAGTTCTGCAAGGGATGTAGTCAGGTCATCACTGAACCCCAACGTACCTCAACCAAGATGAAGCACACACTGGACAGCTACATGCAGAAGTGTTGGCTGTCTTCAGCTACTGCCTGTCTTGTTTAGCAAGACCCTTGCTCATTGTCTGTGGTCTCACCTCACTGAAAGATACTCCATTTGAACACAAATGGAGTGTTGTGTCCAGTGCTGGGCTCCCCAGTTCCAGAGGGACAGGGAAATACTGAGAGAGTCCAATGGAGGCTACGAGGATGCTGAAGGGACTGGAACATCTCTCTGATGAGGAAAGGCTGAAAGCCCTGGGGCTGTTTAGTCTGGAGAAGCCTGAGAGAGGATCTTATGAATGTTTACAGATACCTGAAGGGTGGGGGTCAAGTAGAAGGGACCAGTCTCATGTCAGTGGTGCCCTGGGATAGTATGAGAGGTAGTGGTACCAAGGGGAAACACAGGCAGTTCCACCTCAACAGGAGGAGAAACTTCTTCACTGTGAGAGTGACAGAGCCTGGCCCAGGCTGCCCAAAGAGGTTGTGGAGTCTCCTTCTCTGGAGACTTTCAAGCCCCCCCTGGATCTGTTCCTGTGTGGGCTGCCCTGGGTGACCCTGCTCTGGCAGGGGGGTTGGACTCAATCTTTAGAGGTGCCTTCCAACCCCAAACATTCTATGATTCCATGGCTCATTCCTGACAGCTCATCACTCAGGCTGTTGATGATGATGAACAGAAGCAGCTCCAGTGTTAGCCTCACAGGAGTATCAGACTGCTGCTAATTAGACTTCCATTCAGTAACCACTACCATGCATTTAGCCTTTATCTCCTTGGTGAAGCTATGCGGGTACTCTGCAAGAGTATGTCAAAAGCTTTGCTAAATTTGAGGTAAACATCCACTGCTCTCCACTTAGCTTTCAGAGCCCAGCGTTTCACCACAGAAAGTATTCAGGCTAGTCAAGCACAGTTTGCCTTTGGGAAATACCTTCTGGCTGTTCCCAATCTTCAGAGTGCTCTCAGAGTTTCCCTGTTGCTTCAGCGTGGTGTCCTTAACCACACTTAGAGACAGCTGAGATTCCTCATTTTCTATAGTTAATATTCCAGCCTGAGCAAGCTTCATGGTATTGTGAAAGCATATAGAGATCTGAAAAACTAATGACTTCGGGTTTCTTACATTTTCTACCAAGACTTCTTTAGAAGACACGTGGCACAGCACTTCCAAAGGGGACACCCTCATTTCCATCTTTTAAAACAGTGGATCTGTATTCTGCAACACAGGCATGTTCTTCTTTTAGTGGCTAAGACAGTGAAATTTTAAGGGCCATATCCTTACTTGTTTACATCAACCCATGCCCTTTAGCTTCAGTGTAACTGTACTAGTTTGCACCAAATGAGAATCTGGGCTCCAGTTTCTATTTCCAGCTCCATTTTGTTCATGTGAATGCAGCAGTTAATTTGGAACATATGGAAGAGGTGGGGGAGGGAGTTCCTGCTCACATAGCTCATGCAGCTAGATTGATTTTTGCTAAGAATTGAAAAAAAACCCAAACCCACGGCACATACCATGCGTGACAGTCACTGTCCTGCATGTCTGAGATGAATTATATTGTATAATAATATTTGAATGTTAAAGTTTAGTAGCATGGCAGTTATGCTACACAACACTTCACCTGCCTGGGAATTCAGTTATTTCCATTTTCCTAGCAATGGGATGTTGTATCCCAAGATATGCTGAGAGAAAATGCTCTGATGGGATTTTATTGTGACCACCCAGAGGACCAATTTATACAGTGGAACTTGACTGAAATTAGTTGATTAAATGCAAATCATTAATGTTGCAAACAATACAAATTGAGAGTAAAACAAAATTGAATGTGAAATAATGAGAGAAGAATGGGCTTTACAGTGTGTGAAATGCACTAGTCAGATCATGAGTCTTCCACAGCACCTGCTAAGGCAATTTTACAGTAGGAATATTTGGGGGGTTTTATTGTTATAGCAAAAACAACTTCCATTTGATTGACTGGGAGAGATGTATTGCATGACTGAGCACAGTCTCTAGGTCCATGAAAGTATTCCTAACTCTTATTTTCCTCCATAATTTCCCACTGAGATCAACTGGAAGTATGAATACTGTGCAACTTTTTTGGGTTTGAACTACTGCAGTTGAATCACTTCTACACGAGGTCTTCAGTTGAAAATTTTTTCCAAGAAAAATGAAAAGGAGTATATCATGAGTGAAAAGAAGACAGCTTGTATTTCCCTAGTCCTTGCTTGGACACGGTCCATTCCCATGGACCACAGAGAAGCTAAGATGATTAGACAAACAAGATGGCAGGAGCTAGAAGGACTGGAGAGTTTACAACAGAAAGGCAAAAACATTGCAAATTAGGAATAAACACAGTGAGAACAGGGATTAAGTGCTTATAAATACCCATTTCCTACAGCAAAGCTGTAATCCAGATACAAAGCTGCTTGTTTGTCTTTTACTGAATTTTCATTGCATCTCCAGGGGCGGGAAGGCAGAGATGAGAGGTGCCAAAGTGACACCATGCCCTGAAGTTTCACTGCAGCTCTGCGCTGCGTCGTCTCAAGTGGCGTGCTCGAATTGTAAAGGTACAAAACACAGTTCCCCTCAGGTACAGCTCACATTTGTAAAAACTGAAGAAATGTGACCACCTTAGGAAAGATTCCTTTTTTTTCCTTTCTTTTTTTTTTTGATAAGCACTCACAATTTAGATTTAGGTGCCTAACTGTAGACACTAAACGAGTTTTGAGATGTCAGCTTTCATGCCCAGCTTGAATGCTTTTCTTGTGATAATGTATTTAGCTGGGTCAAACATATCCCCAAAGTAATCTGATCTATTGTGCTTACAGTCTGCTTAACTTTTATTTTCTGATTATTTCTTCTTTGGTTTACCTTTGTTTTCCTACCCTGTGGCAAATATACAATCCTTTCATTGAAGATAGCTGGAATTGAATGTGAAGACTCATACGTATTACTCACTGAGGCTGCCTTAGAGCAAAGGGAACTACCTCACTTTTTCTCTTCTCTCACCAACCACTCTTGTAATAGTGCAGTGTATTGTTATTACCATGGCACGACTCAGAGAAATGGCCAAAGAGACATTTTAGCAGACAGGATAAACAATTTCTGAGGAACTTGGGCCCTATTTCTGTCTTTTATACATCCTTTTCAACCCCTTGCTGGGCCTTCACCAGATGCTCTTTTCAAATCTCATGAGTTATGGGGCTTCCCTACATAAGAGGCAGCTCAAAATTCACTGCTATCTTCTTTCTCCAGGGAACCCTGGAACAAATAAGATTCAAAGACAACATTCAGCCAGACACAAATTAGTTTGGGGTTGGTTTGAGATTTGGCTTGAGGGCTGAACCAATTCTTCCTGTATCCCTGCTAAGCCAGGTTGTTCATCTCTCATTTTAAACTCTAGGTAGTTTACAGTAGTGTGGTATGTGCTGCTTCCCGTCAAGCTGATATGAAAAGGCTTTCATATCTGAAAAACATTCAGATACAAAATCACCAGGAAATTTGGAAGATGGAAAAATTCCAGCTTTACAAATATTCTCCCAGAAGGATCTGCTGCTAAATTGAGATCTATTTGTTTATCACTTTTTTAACTCTCTATGGGAGACACAGCACTGGGACAACGAGCCATACAGATAATGAGCTGGGAAGAAGAAATGCTGTAAGAAATATCCCCAGCTTCAGGGGATGTAATCTCTCACCATATTTTTTTTTTTCTAAACACATTTGTCATACCAAAGGCTGTAACTTAAAGAGCACTGGGTTTCCAGCCCTTAGGATACTACATTTAATAATAATAATAGTAATAATAATAATAGCTATTCCATAAGCAGCAGAACTCATGATGCCAGATTTCCTATGAGTCTCTGTTCTTTTACTCTCATGTCTATCGCACTATAGATGCCCCAGGCAGTCTCTGTCTTCTTTGATACCTCTAACTTGCAAAAGATGATACATGCTGCAGTTATTTTGGAACTAAGGTCAATCAAATAAGTTCCTAAATAAATAAACACACAGACATGCATAATACAGAGGAAAAGGCTCCAAAGGAATGAAAAGCCTGGAGTCATGGAGCCCATATTGGGGTAAATCCTGTCATTCACCACCAGGACCGATCATACCAGCAGAAAGAACAACCTGCATAGGAAAAAAATGAGTGAGTAATAAAGGCAGGTTTATGAAGTCAAGATCTTCTTTGATCAATCACTGTTGTATTTAAAACATTGTCAGCTGTGAAAGATCTGTACTGCAGCTCTGTTGCTGATGAAACTAAAGAGATGCCAGAGCAATGGCAGCAATGTACAGGAGAAGTGATGATTTAGAGGGACAAGACCAGATGGTATGAAGCTGCCTCACTAGCAAACAGAAAACCCTCCATTCTTGTCAGCCTCAGAGCATAACCCAAGTCCCATCAGGACCAACTCTGTTAATACCTTTAATTTCTTAGGGACTATCAGTGTTTTGCTAGGCCAATGAAAAAGATACCTATGTAAGTTGTATGGAGCTGATACACATTTCTACCTGCCTAGATTTTACAGCCCAAGTAGTAAACCCCACTGTGGATATGCAGTATTTTTGTGAATAAGACTTTTGCCATGGTTTAATGGGGGGAGTCAGGGTTCACCCATGGTTAAAGATCACTGAGATCCAACATCAATTAAGAAAGTCAATGTGGAAAGTTAATAGTGCCCTACTTGGGTCTCTGAATTATTTCAGAACTTAGACATAGGGCTCTCTGTCCTCCCCAAAAACACGCATCAAACAGATTTCATAAACTTGTGATAGGGCTGGGAAAATCCCTATTCCCTCTTCAAATTCCTTTTGGAAGTACTTTAATTTCTGTTTAGCTTCCAGTATCAGAATCTTGTCAAAGCACCCTGTAATATGCATATCTGTAATTCTCTTTTGACATTAATGTTTGTTTTAAAACCCTCAAGTTCTTTCCAAATTCAACACTAGTAATCCTAAAATACATCTGAAGTTATAGAGGACAGCAGATAGCTCAAAGCTCAGAAATACAGTGGTATTTTAAATGGTATTATCAAAGCCTTGGGGAAAGAAAACATCCCTCTTTTCAGAATCAGTGGTTTCTTATCTACCCGAGACTCCAGTGGGTAGTGTGTGGTCATCTTTTGGCACCCTTTGAATGCTTAACATTACATGAGGAGGGGTATTCAAATCATCACTCAAGTCACTTTCATAAATACTGATTTCATGCCTCCCCTCCATGTGACATCAGGTGTAACAGTGAAAGAGAGAACTTCAGGAATCAGGACCTATGAGAGGAAAACAAGACATTACAGAATTAATAGTTTATTTATTTATTTATTATGAGAAATTACTTCAGTGTTCAATTGTGAAAGACTTTTCCCAGACCTTTCCTTAGGCTGCAGCTTTTTGCTCTGTGATAAGAGAAAACACTTTCCCAGTATGTCTAAGTGAGAAACTCTTCTCTCTTCATGTCATTATGAAAAAACTGTAGCAAATCCCATTGATGTTAAACTTGGAAAGGGTTAGCAGGAAAGCAGCACTGCTAGTGTATTTTTTTTTTTCCCCTTTTGTCAGATGATAAACCAGAAATACCTAAGATGGCAGAAAGTCTGAGATCAGACTGTGAGTTGTGATTGCTTCCTCTGGAGAGTCCAGTATAAAAATAGTGTCTCCATGAACCTCCTGTCCCATAATGATGGCATTCCTGGTGATGGGGAAGATCTCTGTGTTCAGGCAACATGCCAGCTGAAGTTGGCTAAGGAAAGTGCAACTGTTCCTAAGTAACCATTAACACACTCCAGAGTGTGCATTTGTCAGCCAACATATATATATAATGTGTAGCTGGAGAGCTCTCAGGCTGGGAACGTTTTTGAGTGCTTATGAATAAAGCTGCACAACTGTACTTGCCAGTGTGAATCCAGATGTGGGTCAGCTGTGTGGTACAGTGGGGTTCAAGCAAGCAGCACTGGTGTGATGCAGGACAGATGAAAGGAGCCTCGCTGACATCTCTGTATGAATTAATCACATGTACATGTGTTTACATGCATGTCACTGTTCCCAATGTAGTTAGATCCCATCAGCATTTTGGAACCACAGATGCACTGGTTTTGACTTTTCATCTGACTTGGGGGGACACTGCTTTCTGTGGGATGTTCAGATATTTGGTCCTTGGGACATTATGTGAATCCTAATAATATTAATAGCTCATCCTTGGCTCATTTCCCAGTTTCCTATCTCTCTAACCAACCTAAAAAAAATTGCTAACTTTGTAATAGCTTTGTTCCTATACTAGATTCCTCACTTCAAATCACCCACCCCTGCACCGAGTGCCATTGGTCACTCTAATGCAGATGGGCTTTTATCAGACGAAGGCAGACTTCTTATTTACTTCATACACAGCAGTGCTGTCTGTCCTAAGTTTTTTTCTAGTACCAAGAAAAGCTTAGGCATGACTTTGAGGGTACTGGCTGACAGAACATGCCAAGTTAATACTAATAACTTAGCAGCAGGCTGTAAGCAGCCTGGCAGGCTCTAACCTAAAAGGTACATAGTCCCTGCTGTGAATGGTAATACTCTCTCCTACACTACATCTTTCTTGGTTTCTAACTGTGCTCGCACTATACAATATTATTCCTTGGCCCAAGAAATGGTATTTCAGATGCCCTGAATGCCCAGCAGGAGCCAGTTGAGAGGTGAATATTCTGGTATTCTCTGTCACCGCTTCCACGACTTCACAAGGATGCCATAACAAAGCCATATACAAGCCACGTCCCAGTCTCGGTTGCCTTCACCTTTTCATACCACCCCCTTTCTCTCCGTTGCTTTAGCAAGACTGCAGAGTCTTTGGTGGCAGAACATCTCTTCCTATGTGTTTGTGCAGTAAAGAGAAATGGGCTTCTATCCCAGAAGAAATCTCCGGGTGCTGTTTTAGACCATGAAACACTTAGGGATCTCGGCCCAAAAGAGCTAGCAGCGTGCACAAGGCTGTAACAGCCTAGCTCTGCCGTGCTCTTCTTCACGTGGAGCGCTTTCCTTGACACTAGATGTGATGGTTACTGAATGAATGGCCTCCTCCACCCTCAGCCCCCAGCAACCGTTACCTTAATTACAGTTAAGCTGGAATCAGTTGCAAAAATCCCACCCAAATCAACAGCATGCAGGTACACCTTCAGCACAGCAAGCTGCAGCCATGTAAGTCGAGTCAGAGCTGTTATATACATTGCCTCAGCAGATTTCAGCCAGGTTTCGGGGAAAGCCCACTCAGCTTTTATAAACCATGAGATGTGTAAAACACGGTCAGTCCAAATAGGCTGTAGGCGTGGTAAAATCATAATCTGCTTGGGAGGGGTGGGCTATAAAACATGGCCAGGTGGAGTTTTTTCTTTCACCAGTTGGTCAATAACTTAGAGGCCATGAACTTCTGGTGACTTGTATCTAAAAGGAAAGGTGCACAGGAGAAGTGAAGTGTACTGGCAGCTGGCAGAGCGGGATTCACGGGGCTAGTTTAGTTTAACAAACTAGTTAGCAGGTTGCATATGCCATATTTGCAGGAGCAGTACAGACCTGCATACTGTACTGTTACATGGTTTATTCTGACAATACAATATATAATGAATGAAAGAACTTGTTACCAAAGAGATCACTGGACTTGAACAGGGAGAGTATCTCAATGTGCTGATTTTCAGCATGAGTTTTTCTGTGGCTGTGAATTGTAGCTGGCCACATTTTTATAACAGCAAACTAAGGTTTTTATCCTATTTTTCTGTGGCAGATTCCTCAGTCTAATATGTTACTCTAAAAGGGATTTGATGCAATATATTATATTATTGCTATATATTAATTATGTTTTCTAAAATAAACAAAGCACAATTAAAAAATAGAGTATCAGTAAGGAAGGACAGTTTATGGACATATCAAAAAAGATTAAGGACAAAGTAATATTAATGAAGATATCCTCACAAGAAAAATTCAAGGACTGTCTAGAAAATCTTTTGCAGGAGGCAGAAATGGTATGTTATTGATGCCATGCAGTGAAAGGGCTCCTGCCCACCTCTCTGGCCAAACTTCATTATCAGGTTAACCTCTGGACTTATTACTTTAAAGTCTGTTTCTTTCTACTTATTAATATATCTCTCAGACCTCTCTGATAACCACTTTTAGCATGTTATCTGTAGATGAAATCTCTTTTCTTTCTATTCTTTTTTTTTCCTTCAAAACCAGCTTCAAAACAACAAACTTCTGAGACATGCATATCACATAGAGTATAACAAATTGATTAAATTGCTGCCTTCTCAGTCAATATCAAAGCACAAAGACTAAGCATATATGACAATTACTTTTAATCTTCAGTTGATGCTTGATATTTGGCTGTTCACCATGCAGAGGTATGTCCCCATTTGCCTTCTTGTTTCCTGTCCTACTTGTTGAAGGTGAAGCAATCAAAACCACTTTTTTTTTTCCTGTTACCAGCTGCAGTCTGTATCCTACACTTCAGTGTGCCTATGTTTATATATCAATGAATTCCACACATACACAGGTTGGAAATAGCTGAAGAGAACAGTGTAATAGTTTGTCTTTAGTCACTGCCTTAAAAATTTACTTGCTAAAATTTCCAGCAGTGTATTTTTAGACAGTGATTGCAGCTAAGGCTCTTCATGATCATCTTCCAGTGCTAGGATTGCCAGCTAAAGACATTTCCCTCCTCAAGGGCTCTCGTTGTCCCCTTGAAGACTGATCCAGTAGATAAAATGCTTGTGCCAGTCCTTCTTAATCGGCTGCAGTCTGAATACGCTATGCTGGTAAATGCTGGTAAAATGCAAGGATAGCTCAGCACTTTCTGGCTGCAGGGGGCAAGCAGTACTCCTGGGAGCAGCTTGCTGGTGGCCCTGGGAGAAGCAGCCCCTAAAGTAACCCAGAATTTACAAGTAGCCATCAGAGGGAGGAGCAGGGAATAGAAGCCTTGACAAGTGCTTCTCCGCACAGCACTGTGTCGCTTCTCCCCACACTGGGGTTGTTCTTTCAGATTTCTTTCAGTTGCTACAAAATTGTTCTAAGTTTCAGAAGTCCAATGTTTTTGTTCTCTTTTTCTGAAGATTCACTGGCAGTCATCCAGATGGAGAACTGAAGGACAATGTCTCTTTTGCTCAGAGAAGAAACATCCATACCTTCTGCAAAGCCCTCCCTAGAGCTGCCATGCTAGGAAAATATGTGCAATGTCCACTTTTCCTGCGTAATTTTTTCTCAGCCAGTTTCTCTCCCTTCCCATAGTTTCCTCCAATAAACTGTTAGCATCATAGGATCATTTTCTAACTGCAGGTACACAGTTTATTATAGGAGATAAGGAGATTTGCTTTGCAAGACAGGAAAGCAGCAAATAGCTGTGGAGCCCTGCACAGGGACTGGACCATCCTCTTCCCAAAGAAGGTATCGAGAATCAGTCAAGATTATATATTAATCACAGAATGGTAGGGGTTGGAAGGGACCTCTGGAGATCATCGAGTCCAACCCCCCTGCCAGAGCAGGGTCACCCAGGACAGCCCACACGGGAACAGATCCAGGCAGGTCTTGAAAGTCTCTAGAGAAGGAGACTCCACAACCTCTCTGGGCAAGGTCCAAGGTTCTGTCAGTCTCACAGTGAGGAATTTTTTCCTCATGCTGAGGTGGAACTTCCTGTGTTTCACCTTGTTACCATTACCTCTTGTCCTATCACAGGGCACCACTGAAAAGAGACTGGGCCCTTCTACTTGACACCCACCCTTCAGATATTTGTAAATGTTAATAAGGTCCCCTCTCAGTCTTCTCTTCTCCAGTCTAAACAGCCCCAGGGGTCTCAGCCTTTCCTGGTAAGAAATGTTCCCTACTTACTCTCATACAAGAATAAGTAGGGAACATCACTTAATTCACTCACCACAAAACCTGCATCCCTATGCACTAACAGAACAGCATCACACAGAGAGAGCAAGTTTTAGCCTAGAAAGAGATGTGATGGCATATAAATATGCTCTCTAGAGGCTTAGTGGAGGCAGAACATGTCTTCGTGTTCTCTGCCCGTGTTTGAAGGTATGACCTGTATGACAAGCAATGGATACAAAGCTGCTTAACCAATTGCTTTAGTTTGTCTTGAAATTCTATGTCCTGTCAATTAGTGGTGGGATGTGTTTGCTGTGGGCTGAATGCAGCACAGGAACCAGAGCTAAGTGGAGACCTCTGTGTTTTTCCTGTGCCTCCTCAGCTCTGTGTACCTGCACTGCTACCACTCAGAAGTGGTACCCACACCTCCCAAGACCTTGACAGCTTCTGTTTATTTTACTTTCAAGCTCGTTCAGGCAGATGGGAATAAGTTCCTTGCCAAGATAAAACCTGTTAACTGGGGTCATTCTATCGCTGCTTTATTGTCTTGAGCACCCACTAATCTTCAAGCAGCTTCACAAATGTGTCCTGCTGCATAGCTATTGAAATTTAACTAGCCTGGGAGTCTTCAAGTGATAAAGATGGGAGAGACAAAAAAAAAAAAAATTATATGACTTTCTTTCTTTCTTTCTTTCTTTCTTTCTTTCTTTCTTTCTTTCTTTCTTTCTTTCTTTCTTTCTTTCTTTCTT
>WUAM01000143.1:9407452-9440278 GCA_024336885.1 Actenoides hombroni | reverse complement strand
CTTTCTTTCTTTCTTTCTTTCTTTCTTTCTTTCTTTCTTTCTTTCTTTCTTTCTTTCTTTCTTTCTTTCTTTCTCAAGAATTTAAGTCAGTGGAGTCACTTTCTTTTTAGACTTTTCTAACTTAGGAATTTATCTTCGTCCTCATCTGTTAAATGGCTAAATAGGTTGTTGATGTACTTAGAAGAATGCTGCATGCAAAATAGGTTCTGATAGCATCTTTCAGTTTCACCAAAGAACATTTGTCATAACTTCTGGTGAAACAGAATTAAATTGTGATCTGCACCTAAGGCATCAGTTGAGAAATAAAAATGTGGAAAATCCATGCAGAAAATGCTAGTATCTACAGGAGCATGCGGAAGGATGCAATGACGCAGAGACTTTGTACAGGCAGAAGTATGATACAGACTCTGCAGAAACTTCTGATTGTCCCCATGCAAATTAAAAGGAGATTGGACGATTGTGTGTTACGGAAATAACAGTAAAATAAGAGTAGTGTAATTATTATAATTAGAAAATGAAATTTTGGAAAACTTGGTTTCTAGTAAATTCAAAAGTTCTATTTTATGAGATTAAATTATTTTGATTTTAGCTGTTTTTAGTTTTTGTTATCAGTAGGGAAAAAACCAGGCCTCACAATGAAAATGTGTTCAGCTCGTTTCTGATTTCCAGTTCTTGGTCAAATTGCACCATTAAATTTGGCCCAATCAACAAGTCTCTCTTCTGCCCTCCCTTTTGTTCCTCCTTTTTCCTCACAGCAGTAATTACGCTGTCAGTTGCCACCCATTCCTCTCCTAGGTATTTTCTCAAGGCTTGTCCACACTACAGAAATTTATGATACAAAGAGCTGTGCCGGGCTTCTAAGGATGCTTGTAAAACACTTCACATCCATACGCCGAAGTGCTCCAAATGGTTTGTATTTCTGCCAAAAAACACTTGGATTTTTCTTGTGTTCAGCAAGGGCTAAACTTGGCTCGAGGCCAGTAGGGACAGCTCTAAAGGAGATAGGATGCAGCACTTGGGCTGCAGCCCTACAGAGGCAATCTGTATGTTCCCAGAATCCGTCCTCTGTCAGGGCTACGCTGGGAACTGGGAGATGGCTGCCCAGAGGGCTCCACACATGAAAAGCTCTGGGGATGAGAGCAGAAATGCTCTTATTCCGAAGAGCAGCCAGCAGGATACTGCTGGATATAACAAATAGTTTGCATTTAGTTTGCATTTAAACCAAGGAACCGGGATAAGTGTGATGAGAACCCTTCTAATCATCAGGAAAGTGAGGAATTGTAAGGAAGTGAGAAAATGACACAGGTAATAGAAGGGATTGCTGCTACTCACCCCCTGGCCCTGCCTGTCCTCATCAGCCTTGCACACAGAGCTCTCCCTACTGTCTTTCCAGTCAGGGTCTAGGAAAGCAACAGGAACAAAAGGGAGGGGAGAGGGGGCTCGCTTTCAAAATAGCAGCAAATTGCTCCTCTGCAAAGTGTGACTGGTGGTATAAAAGATACAGCTGGCAGCTTACACTGCTTTGCTGAAATAATGAGACTAGTTGTAGAAGCAGGCTACCTAAGATGGGTGTTATTAGTTTTCTTTATTAGGGACTGGGTGGGAGAGTGAGGATGAACAGCACTTCCCTGTGCTTTGTTCCTGTGACTTGACAGCTTTTTTGTCCTTGAGATGTTCTCTCAAGGAGCGAGGAGTACACGTGGGCTCCAAGTCACTCCGGGGTGGGGAGAGGATGGTGAAGCTCAGTGTATCAGGGCAAACATGTCCACAACAAATTCAATTGTTTAAAAATACTCTAGAATAATTTTGTCAGGAAAGGAAGATTCAATTGTAGAGAGGGATTTAAACTTAAATTGGAAGGGATTTTAAGTGTCATTACTAAATTCCCCACATAATGCATCAGACACAGCACAGGGAATCCTGATTTAACCTAACGATGAGCAGACTGACCAGATTTTCGAAGTGAAATAATGGGATTCTTGTGGGGCAAGGAGCTAGGTTTACTCACAGAGATTTGGAGCGAAAAGCAGTGCAAAAAAAGCAAAAGACAGGCAGCTTCCTTCCTCCTCTGCTCTGCCTTTCCTCCACTCTATTTATGTGAGGTACGAATTCCTCACTGGTAAGTCCTGTGACAGCAGGTACCAAACAGTAATGTCTTTGAGGGCAGTCAGCAGTGCTGGGCTTGTTGTACTGGTGAGATGAGCTGGAGGAGTGGCAGAGCTGACCTGGTCCAGTTTGCTCAGCACAAGAACTCCCCGTCTGAGAGCTGGTGGCTGCACGATGGTGGGACAAGATGCAGGGGTCGACACAGTCACACACACCCCCCCAGAATGGGCTCACCTGCAGAGCCAGACCCACACCCTCACTCTGTTGTACAAGTCGTTCCCCTATGAAAGTCTTGGCAAGTAGATTCAGTGTAGTCTTTGCATGATAACTATCAGAAAGTCTCAGTCTCATGTGTGCTGACATCTTGCATCACCCTCAACCACCTAGAGATTTTTCGCAAAGCAAAACTGTTGTTTTTTGCCCAGTTCCATTCAGCATCCCTGCCTGAGGGCACAGGACATCCTCACCTTACCAGCAGCTGGGACATAGTGAGGGGCTCTGCAGCTTTTTTGTTCCTTCCTGCATCATTTGAAAAGAGGCCTGATGACCTACAGGTTTTCTTTTAGCTGAAAAAAATCATCTCACAAGGAAAACTTTCTTTTTCCTCTTCCCTGTTTTTCCTTTCTGAGATGATCCTCTCCTCCTGGGCTTTCATTACCATGAGCGCACTCATTTTCTCCAAAATTATTGCCCCTTGTTCTGCTACACAGGAGACACCTGCCCAAGTGCAGGACTGGTGGGGGTGAACACCTCCATATGCTTTACACCCCTTATCCTACCTGGCAGTAGTTGCATGTGATATTTGTACATCCTAGATGACAAGCTTTTTCCGAGCAGGAACACAATTTTAATGTTTTGGGGTTTTTTTCTTCTCCTTAAAAATTCCCCTATTGCAAATACATACTGAAAATCCTAAACCCTCTACACTGGACTGGGGCAATTTAGTAACTAAAAAGAATAAAGCAGGGCTTGAAATAAGACTTTCAGTTTTTACAACAGATGTAAAACACAATGTGGGACTGATGGAAATCTTGCTACTCAGTTCCCCACACAGTACCTGGGTCATTTATGTCTGTTCAGGCAAATAGTAACAATGATAGGAATGATCACAACAAACAACAGTAGTATCAAGTGAGTTTCTCAGTTCCAGGCTTAATTTCTGTAATCATATCTTTTCTGATCTCACTGAAGTCCACGTCGCTTTGATTTGCTCAGGAGGATGTTACTTGCTGACCAATGGTCTAAACATCCCCGTTTGAATGTATCTGCCTCCCATTTCTTTGCTACACTGCCTTTCAAGTCTGCTTCCCACTGTTTTATCTGAATCACAGGATTGTCGGAGTTGGAAGGGACCTCTAGAGATCATTTAGTCCAGCCCCCCCACCAAAGCAGGTTTGCCTGGAGCACATTACACAGGATCACATCTGGGTGGGTTTGGAATCTCTCCAGGGAAGGAGACTCCACAACCTCTCTGGGCAGCCTGGGCCAGGCTCCAGCACCCTCACAGGAAAGGTTTTTCCTCATATTTAGATGGAACCTCCCATGTTCCAGCTTGTGTCCATTGCCCTTTGTCCTGTCCCTGGGCACCACTGAAAAGAGTCTGGCTCCATCCTCCTTGCACCCACCCCTTAGATATTTATAGACATTGATAAGGTCTCCTCTCAACCTTCTCCAGGATAAACAGCCCCAGGTCTCTCAACCTTTCCTTGTAAGAGTGATGCTCCAGTCCCCTAATCATCTTTGTTGCCCTCCTCTGGACTCTCTCCAGTAGTTCCCTGTCTCTCTTGAACTGGTGCTATGGTGCCATGTACTCTGAAACCAAAACTGTCTCAGAGATTAACGTTCTTTGCAAACTGTGACACGGAACGCTTCCTGACAAATAGTCAGACTAACATCAGCCTATCCCAGCTAACTTCAAGTTTGGCTGCTCCTTTTTACAAGGAAAACAATATGTTTCTCAGAAAATACTATACAGTTAAACTGTTGTTTCTCTGAGGGTCATTGTGAAGGATCCTGTATGTGTACAGCTGTCTTTGTAAACGCGTTTGAATCTCTAAAAGTCCCGTGCAATTGCAATATCTGATAAAAAAAGAGATACGTAGTTATCTACAATGTGGACCCACTGTCTCAGTAAAACAAAATGCCAAACCAATGTTGAGGCAATTCCTGGAGGACTACCCAAATGCCTTCCAAAGACACAAGAAGGAGCAGCAGTCCTGAGAGAAGCTAGAGGAGCAGTTCTCATTTTAGGATCTATATTTTAGAATTTCTCCCACATTTACTGCTGACGTTAGGAAAAGAACGTTTATTTCTTGTAACACGAAACATTTTGTCCAACTTAAAAAGATGTTTCACTTGTTTTACTTCGGGTTGGATGTCATTAACACATTTTACACTGCTATTTCAAAATTAAATATTTAAGGCAAACCCAACTATTAAAGTATTGCATCCTTTATCAACTGAAAGTGTACGTCAAATTCAGCATAACTTTCTGCAAAGGTTCAGCTGTACTCAGAAATGTATTTTTCAGCAAACACCATTTGACAACAAACATTCTCAACTCAACGTCTCTCCATTGCTGCTTCCTTCGCTATCATCACTGAGAACACCAGTTCACACATTATCAGATATTATGAAACCAGCAATGCCCAAAATAGCAAGAGACTTGGTCAGTCTCCCCTGCTCTTCAGCTGGCAGTAGAAGGAATGCAGCCGTAGCGCAGATGGGATAACAATAGATTTTCAGCAAAGCAGGCTGCTGTGCCAAAGCCCTGGAGATCTTCCTGACTGCTGATGCCACGCCGGCTGCCGAGGTGCCAGTGGGAGGTCTGGGGTGAAGGTCCCTGCAGAAGAACACAGCTTGTCCCTTCATTCATCACAGCAACGAGCCTCTGTCCCCACGGCTCCCTTTCATCCCATCTCTGCCCATTCCAGTGACAGGAGAGGACACAGGCCTGGGCCCACTTGTTCATCCTTCTGGTAGTATAACTCTGTTTTTGCTATGCAGCTGAGAAGCTCTAACCTGGCCCCGTGCCAGACACACTGTATTGCTATGCTTTGGAGGTTTTCGCAAGGATGAAAGAAAGCATTTAGGGAGGTTCCAGAAACGATGCTGATGGCTGCCATGCTAATGCTTGTAATGAATTCTAAATTGGTAATGGGACCACTTATGGATAACTAAAGGCTTATTCACTTCCCTGGATATTTGCTTTTTTCCTTTACCACTTCTTGTTGGATTTAGTGCCAGTATTCACTTTGCACTTTCTCTTTTCCTCTTCTTTAGTTCTTTTACTTTCCTGCTGTCATTTCTCATGCTGTACTCTTCCTCTAAAAATTATCACCTCTCAAGCTCTCCACTTATTCTAGTGGCCTTGCTGCAGCAAAGGCACATCCTGCAAATGTCTAGGTACCATTGCTAGTTCTCTTTTCCCATATGGGACTAGTCACTCAGGTTTGAGTGAATTTGAAACCACCCAGTGTGGATGGTAACACTTCTGTGAGCGTATGATCTCATTTTACATCTGCTGGATAAGGCAGACTGCATTCGTACCACCTAGAGATGGGTGGCATAATAACAAGTGGTAAAATAATAGGTGGCATAATAACGAAGGATTGCAATAATGGGTAGTAATCATAACTGACACAGACCTGTAGTTTCTGGCAGATGCGGGTTTAAATGATGTTAGTGTTGATTGCAGTGTGTCTTATTGCCTTAGGAGATATGTGTTAAGTATAAAGACTTGCAGTTAAAATTCTGTGAGGCATAAGGCTCCTCTAGAACATCTATCATGTCAGCAGAACTGCTAAAGTGTAACTCTGGTCAAAAAAAACCCAAAAAAAAGACACTATAAAAATGACATCTATCATTTACTGTATTTATTTTCCCCTGGTGATTTCCAGATTAAATCTGCTCAGTTTACAAATCAAAGGAGACTGGTTTTAACTGCTTTTTTTATCCAACAGTCTATGTTCCCTGTTCAGCCCCTGCCTTAAAAAAAAATAATTAAACTATGTTCTTTCTGTTCTGTACATCATTTTCAATCCACTCACAGTAAAAATTCTCCTGCTAAAATACAGGTTGTATTGTACTGACATGGAATGAATCAGAACAAACCATATCTCGCTCACCTTTCAGATCAAAGTAAAACGTGTTTTTTTCTCCCCAGTAAGCTACATACATATATAGATGACAAGGAGTGATCAAACTGGTCATTTTGACTATGGCAAAAATGAACAATAGTCCATACTAAATATATAGCTACCTACGTGTTACTCATCTATTTATACATATAGACAAACACATATAAATGTGTATGTATGCATAATACACACCTATGTATTACTACACATTAATATTTGGATACGCTCTCAAGCCCAGCCCTAATCAAAGGGTGTCAGTGGCATTATATCTCCCTTACACAGTTGTGCTGTTATCTCTCTGAAATGTCCTTCCACGTGTAGGAGAAATCAGGAAAAGGACAGTACCAGGCTTTACTAGCACTGAATGATTGCAGCCCCAAACTGCTTCATCTGTGTTGAAAAGCATTAGGATTATCTGCATCATTTCCTAACCCTTTCTTCTGCCTCCTATTTCCTCACCTCTGTTTCATTAACTCTCCCTTTTGACATGGCTGAACTGCATCAAACTGTGAACCTTTTCAATTTCTAATGGGTACTACAGTTACCTAGTTCTTGGTATCTGTTCATAGCGTAAGAATAATGATGTTATACACAGTGTTACAGCACAAAATGGACGTGGTTTGTTAGCAGGTGTTTTTCCAATGGCAAAGGAATATAATTTAAAAAAAACCAACCTGCTATAAAGAAAGCTGTATTTAAAATATCAGGATTGGGGAGAAATCAAGAAATGCAGAGATAAATGTGGTATTTTAAGTTCATATTTATCTCTACTTCATCTTCAGCATTAATCACTAGGATGACAATCAGATTCTCATCTCATGAAGAAAGTATAGCCAAATATATGTGGATCAAAGCAAGGCAAAGGTCATACAGGTGAAGAGAATATACTTTGTGGAGTGTGCTTTGCCATGACTGAGTGCACACAAGAGTACATGTCAGCAGTTGGTCAGCCTGACTTAGTTTTGGAGCATTTGCTTGCACCAGGTTCCTCCACAACTTTGTGAAGTGTCTTTTCTATTAATAGTAGTAGCTAATGTAAATCTGGTGGCAATTCCTCCCTCCATTACATCCCAAAGGAAAATGACAATGTCACCCATCCTCTTGTCCTATCACAACTTTATTGCAGGAAGTTACCTGGACAGGAAATGATGAGCCCTTAGGAAAGCTAATTAAAAAAAAAAAAAAGGAAGAAGCTGAAGTACATGTCCTCAGGAATGTAACCTACCATGAGCACATTTAACCTAGTTTCCACTCCACGTGCTGGGCCATGGTTCTTACCTTCCAGACAACTCGAGCAAAGGTAACTAAAAAATCACTAAGACTCTCAAATGATGACTAATGGGTGGTAGTACTATTCTTCAGACACAGGGCTGATTTTATGATAGAAGCAAAGCTTGTCTACACAGGAGACAACATTTTGAAGGTGTCTACAAGACTATGAAGTGAGCTACCACATAAAATAATGGCCTTTAGAAATCTTGCCACTTTCTGCTACAACTGTGTGTGATCAATGTTAATCATTTCATTTAATGAAGTGCTGTAAGGTGAAGGGGAGAACAGCAGCTGAGATAGAATTTAAGCCTTAATTTGTCTATATCAGTGGTTGGCTTACAATATGGTCTCCTTTTAAGGCTTAATATATTTGTGTCAGATAATAAATTTGCTATAAAAACCTACTATAAAACTGAGTTAAGGTTGACAGCTTCTATCTGAAATCTATACTAAAACATATTCTTATACTGTTAGAAATTAAAACTGTATGGGAAACAGTTTAATCATCATGAAAAAAAGGTCAAGATTTTGCAATCTCTTTCTGCCCCAAATGAAGAAAAAAATTGAGATCTCAAGAATATTCAGTACAATTCAGCTCAATTTTAAACAACTCAGTTAACAACATAATCGATTTCAACCGATGAATGTATTTAAAAGATGTGATGTAATTAACTTAAAATTTCAATGGAAAAATTATTTTTCCTCATAAAATTATTGATTCTGTTGTTCTCTAGACAAAGATCCTTGATGTGCAATTTTTTGAGCTGTCAGACTCTTGTCAAATCCACAAAAAGTAGTTCTCAAAAATCCTGCTCAAAATTGGTTTGACCAACTCCACTGTGTTTTTCTGCCCAAACCCATCACGCACAATACAACCAAAGCAGAGCTTAGAAGTACAAAATATATATAAATAAACAGTGTTAAAAGTTAATTCCAAGCATTAAGCACTGGCTATGGAGGAATGCAACCAACCCCACCTCTGATCTCTGGTGCCTAGTGAAATCATGCAATAACCTCAGGTTATGACTCCGGCATTCATCTGGATCCTCACCTTCAGCAGAACATGTATTAAAAGGAATGACTCTCCAGGACACATGAAAGTACCTTTTTCATTCTCCTTCTGGTGGCACAGGAGCCCACATGGCTGAGGTCTTTCCACTGGGCTTGCTCCCAGCTGCCTCCCTGGCAGGACCACACCCCTGACAAGTGCTCTCCTCTGCCATACTCTGTTGAAATGAACACTCACTCACTCACCCCTTCTTATCCCACCCTCCTCGCCTCTGCTCAGAACAGGCACCCTACAGTAGGCACATGGGTAGCCTTTGAACTAACAGTAAAAACACTGAGCTGAAATTTAATTTCCTTAAAAGCCGACGCACATGGGTTTTTTCCAGCCAAACAGAAAGAATTGTTCTCTTTCAAAATGGCTGCTGTTTCCCACTGCCTTCGGCAACGCTGATGCTAAGCCATGTATAAAGGCAGAGGCTTCCTATGCTGAAAGAGGAAAGGGTTTTCAGAATGATGTTTGGGGGAAAAAAAAAAAAAAGAAAAGGGAATTAAATGTTGAAGTGTGTATCTGCTTGGATAAGTGGAGGCGCAGATTTATTTTGGCTGTAGTCCAAGGTAGGAAGTTGTGAGTGTGCTTTGGCTCGGCAGCCGGAGAGGCAAATTAGCAGAGTGCTAATACGCCCTGCCTTTCAGCCTGCTGCTTCAGGTACAGCTCTAGACCAGGCTGACTCATCTTTGGGAAGCTCAGAAAGCCAGATGAGAGAACAGGAAAATCTGGCTACTGTTGACCCTCAGCTACAAACCAAAATAGGTCAAGAAATTAGTTCCAGAATAAAAAAAAAAAGAACAAACAACCCAAGACAGTGATCTTGTAGTAAATTTACTGCAAATTTTACTGCAATGCAAATATTCATAAGTAGCAGCATGTTAACATTCATAAGTAGTATCATGTTAATATTCATAAATAGCATCATGTCAACTTAAAGTAATTAAAGGACTCTAAGTAGTGAAATCCTTAGCTTTTTAACATGTTAGGTGTTAGACAACTTAATGGATAGTTATAATTGTGTCCCAGCTTTGATTGTCAAGTTGGAAGATAGTGAAGATCTCATTGCACCTGCAAGTGGGAACACTGGTAGGACACCAGTTCAAAGATGACGAAGAGCAGCCTCACAGTGATCAGGTCTCTTAATACCCTCCAACGTATCCCCCACAGTCCCATATATGCAGCTTATCTAGGCAGCCCTTAACCTGATCATCCTCTCCTCTCCCTGTCTTTGCTATGAGAAAAGGAGATCTGAGAAGCCTGAGAGCACTTCGTTCCTCGCCTCTTCCTTGCACATTCTCTTTGCCCATGATACGCTACTCTCCATGGATGTAGAAAACAACAAGCAACTATTTGCATAGTTTAAGTTCATCATCACATCTTTCCCCGGTCTCTTTCCCTTATGGAAAACATTTCATGATTTTGCAGTCCTCCGTGGAAAGTCAGGTTTTCTCTCTCATTCTTCTACTTTTATCTAGTCCACATCATTCTTGAAATGTAACATCTGGAACTGCACTCAGTCCACCATCTAATACCCTATTTTCATTTTAAACACTGCAGTTTTCCTGCATGTCAAATACGTACAGTGAGATTGCAATTCTGTTTGGTTGGTTGGTTTGTTTGATTGTTTATTTATTTCCCTGTGCATAATAGATTTAGATTTCATGGTGTTTCAATGAGAAAAAGGCTGTGCGGGACTGATTCTGTGCAGTGGAACTCCAGTGACCATCTCACTGACTTAAAACTCAGGCTCAGGGTCTCTAGGAGTGGCTTCAGATATTGTCCCGTGTTGTCACTGGTTGAGAAGCTTAACTTACTTCCTACTTTTTCTAAGGTTTAGAGGCAGCTAAATGCACATCCACTACCTGGATGAAACAGTATGATGAACAGCTATAAGTGTTGCTCAGTTTAATCTGCTTGACCTAAGGCTAAGACTGTATCACTGCAAAGTTACCACTAACTCAATATAAGCCCATTGCAGAAGTCTGGTTTGTTCTTCCCAGACCAGAACTGGGTGAAAGTTGACTTAACAAGTGTTGAAAGTAAAGATTAAAGTGTAGTTAAGAGGAAATATGGGTATATACCTAACCTTTTATATTTTTCCTGTTTTTCTATGTTCTTTCAATGAAAGAATAAATACCTCAATTTGAGTCATTTTTACCCAGTGTGCTGATCACAGGCTCTTCGGCAGGAAGGGTTTTGCTTCAGCCAGATATAGCTGGGTCCATAATGCTAACACAGCTGAGAATACAGAGCTAGAGGACTGTGAGACTTCATCTTTTGTGGGGAGTAAAGAAAAATAAGCCTGTCACTTGATAAATATCCTAGCAGGATCTAAAGCACAGTTTGTCATGCAACCATAACAACATGCTTGGATTTTCTGTACCAGATACAAAAAAGAAACCTAGGCTAGTTTGTACTCAGTCTATGAAGTTCAAACCCATTCTTTCTACACTTTGTGGGAACTGCATAAACATTTTTCTGAGAGCCACTTGCCATTGTGTTTTGAAATAATACAAATAACACAAGTGAGTGCATCAGAATGCAGGTGCAAAGACCTTGATGGTGGAGAGAGAATGGAACGATACTGATATCACACCAGTGATGATCAGCACCAGCATCAGTGGTGATTCAGAGCTGTGTGCAGTACGCAGCATCGCTGGGTAATCCACAGAAGCAGATTATCTGGTAGAAGATCCATGCTTCCCTCTTTGGTTGACACATAGAACTGGGGCTGTTTAATGGAAATAGCAAAGCGCTTTCATCCCCTCAGCAATCTTCCTTAGAGAGCACACATCTTGTGTTTCCCACTGAGAACAAACTGGAGATCTCCTCAAGTCTCTTTCCTTTAAGATTAGTACGTTTCAGGGGACGTCACCATATAAATGCACCATAAGAAAAGAGAGATAGAAAACTTCTCCTGCACACCAGCCTGATCTCCAAACGCTAACGCTTTCGGTTTTGTGATTTTCTTTTCTCAGACTAATACAAAATTCAATTTTTACAGTTGCTTTTGTGGGTGGAAGGATTCAAAAGACAAGACTAAAGCAGGCTTCCTAACAAATGTGCTTGTGACTTTTAACGGGTGGAAGCTGGAACATAGGAGGTTCCATGTAAATGTAAGGAGAAACTTTTTCGCAGTGAGGCTGACAGAACACTGGCTGCTCAGGGAGGTTATGGAGTCTCCTTCTCTGGAGACCTTCAAAACACACCTGGATCTGTTCCTGTGTGACCTGCTCTAGGTGATCCTGCTCTGGCAGGAGGGTTGGACTAGATGATCTTTTGAGGTCCCTTCCAACCCCTATCATCCTGTGATTGAATATACTTTAATCTCTTCTAAGAGTTAGAAATCTTCCTTGATTTTACTTTGTTGTTGAGCAATTTATGTTTTCTTCAGCACAAGCTAAAATGATGGCAAAGTCTGAGAGCAGCAGCAATGAAAAGAAAAACAGTCTCTAAAGCTGAGTTTCACAGCCTCAGCCATCTTGAGGGCCATTTTTTTATTTGCCCTTTTAGTATATTAAGGGATTATTATTTCTAGTAACACTATAAATGTGACAATTTCTCTATACTGTGGTTTTATTAGGGGAAAATGGGAAGATGGTTTTGGCAATGGTTGAACAGCATGTGACTGGGCAGACAGTACAGAGAAGTCTGTGATACATCTGCAGCAGCCAAACAGCAAAATGGCCATTGAAGCATTGATGATAAAAAACTCTGTAAGCAAATAAATCATCTAGGACTGAATTATTATTCAGTTCAAACATTAAAGCATTGACAAGTCAAGGAAAATGTCTGGATTTGATACTTTTGAAAGGAAATGTTATTGCTGCTGAGTTTAGAAATTAATTTCTGAATTGAAAAACATCAGAGTTGTGAAACTTGAAGAGAAAGAAATTCTTCTGATCTCACAGTGGACTATGTGAAAGGATGCTGGATGTGGAAAGGAGAATAATTTTGCTGTTCATCCTACCTCAACCTTAAAAGGAAAGAATGTCTATTTTTGATCTAATGTTTGCTGCTTATTACTTTTTTCTTTTCTTTTTTTTCTTTTTTTTTGTAATCTGCGTAACAGAAAACTGCCTACCTAGAAGAGATTCAAGAATGTGTGCTTGTACACATGTAATATTGGATTGCTTTTTAAAGACCAATGCTGTGACTTAATTGCCTTTACAGCTTTACAAAGCCACACAAATTGACAAAAATTTCTAGGCTTTACATCTATCTCCTTCAGACCATGCTTTCCACACCATAGCTCCAGCTTAAACATTTCTTACATTAGCTGAATACATGCCAATAAAAATCCCTGGCAAGTCAGGTGATGAGATGGGGAGAATGACTCAAAGAGAGACTATAATGCTTGGAAGGTGCTAATATTTCCTATTGTCTTCTCAATTAGAAAAAAGGTACATTTCAGTCAGATTGTGAGGCTGAACTTAGTCGTGTTGTCATTATAAAATTCTTTCTTCCCTATGATGCAAATCTGTTCTCTATTCAAGGCTTATGAACAGAGGGAAGTAACAATTTAAAAATCTTTTATACCTGCAGTAAGTAGCAGTTATGTAGAGTGAAGATGGAAAAGGAGCTGAAGATCTAACAAGCTCGTGTCTATCCTAAAGAGTTGAGATTAAAGTGGCTTATTTAACATAAATGTTCCAACAAAGTAATACAAAATTGTAGCAGAGGTTTTCAAGCTTCTTTGTGGGTGCTTTGCTGTGTTTATTTAGTTAGCTGCTGAAAGCTTTTTATATGGATTTATGTGCAAGGTTGGGTTTTTCTAAGTAAAACTTTCTTTGGCAGTTTCAAGTTCTCTGTTTTTATTAAACCCTCAGCAGACTGTTCCAACAATAACTGTAATGTAAGTACTTATCAGAACTCTATAAGTTAACATTTATTAAGTTGCAAGTACTATGGAATAGTGGATTGCTGAAAAGTCCTGTCTTAGGTCTTGTTTTTCCTTTAACTTTTCTGAAATTTGGGATTTTTAACATTTGAGAACACACTGGACAGTGCCTACTCAGTTTATAAAGCCTCCTTTTCTTGGTTGCCTTAACAGGTTCATTCAACTCTAACATCTTCTGTAGTATCTGTCTCATAAGTTGAGTCTTACCAGGCTAGGGATACTCTCAAAGACAGAGTGTACACAATCCCTCTTCACCATCCTTCTTGGAGATGAAGAATAACTTCCTATTTTCACTCCCTCTGCAAGTCTAAACCCAGCCTCATTAGTTCAGGAATTATTTTTCTTCTTTGTTTACATAGTGCTCAGAACAAAAAGGCCCTAAATTCAGCAGTGTCAATAACGTGGGCATGTTAAAAGAGGTTTTGCTAAAAACTTATTATTAAGTTGAACTTATGTTCCACCTTCCATGGAAAATTTGACTAGCCTCTTATTACCATTGTTGATATCTTTTGGATATAAAGAAGGGCAAGAGGGGAAAAAAACCCAAACAAACCAGCCCACAATTGTAGTACTTGGTTTATCTAATGCTGGGTTATTTTGGTTTAAATACCTTGACATTTCACTGCATTATGAAAACAGTGTAAGAAATAGAGAAAGATGGAGAAAAAACTGTGCAGAGAAGAAAGCAAGTGATGAGAGGGAACACAGAGTATTTAATGAACATGAGCTTCTTTGATTACCTTGTGACCAATTTAGATTTGGATCAGAATTAGGACCCTGTCTTGCTAGATGTCATATGAACACATAAGACACCCAGTCTCAGAGAAGCACAAAGTGAGAGAGGGCTTCCTTCCTTCAAGAACACACAGAAGTAATGAAAGTTCAGTTTGGTGCCACTAGAACACTATCAGGAAGCTTATTCTTTTCCCTTGAAGCATTAAGCGGTTCTAGAAACCCCTCCAGGATGCCTGCAGAGACCCTGAGTCTGAGCAGTAGAAGCAAAAACTTCATTAATGTTTCCATTTCTATTTCTTAACCTAAGAGGGAAAGTTGAGGGAAAGGCTGGAGGCTCGAAGCAGAGAAGCAACTTGTAGAGGAGAGAAGGCATAAGAAGGATATGTGGGAGTAGGACACTATGGCTGTTTCATGTTTAAAGCATCTCGAACAAGAAGATACCATCTTTGGAAGTAGAAGAAAAAAAAAAGGAAGATTTTGCCCTTCTGTTTCTTTTTTTTTTAACCTGTTGATAGAAAGGACAATAGCATTTTTTCCCTTTAACAATGAAACCCCAGCTTTGCACCACTGAGAATTATTGCTCAAATATGAAGAAGACCTTTTGAAAAAAACCATTTTAGCTGCGCAGTATTTGCAGCTTAGGTCCACACCTTACTTACAATGCTACTTAACCTTAGTTTTAACACAAAGCTAGAATATATTGCCTACTTTTATCAAAAGCCAAAAATAACACAGCACTCGGTATTTTTCTGTGCAAATATTATTAAAGTTGGGGGAAGGAGGGAAATAAAACTGACCTGAGCAGAATGAAAAACTATGCTGCAATTAAAGAGATTCAGCTGTGGTAGGGAGAGAAAATAAGAAAAGAAAAAATACAGCAGCATGTAAGAAATAAACAGCAATTAGTGAATGAGACTGTTGCTGCTTAAAATTGGTGTTTAAAACTTGGAAGAAGATCAAGCAACTTTCTTGTAGCTTTCCTATACTAACATGTACAATAAAACTTCCTATCAGCAAACTGCAGCATAAAGAAGTTAACATGTTATGCTACCACTAAAACAGCATGAAAAACTCTTGGAGGGGGAAAGAAAGGAATCTGGGGGAGAAAGGTTTCTGCAGTTACACAAAATGATTTATTTTGTCTCATGTGTATTTGGCAATGAAGATTCAAAACGTAACAATGACAAGGACTGTTAGTATTGTAGTTAATGTTCTAAGTAGAGGTGCTTATATTGCTGAGGTTTCTGTTTATTAATGTTAGAACTCTGTTATTACCTAGAGACAGGCAAATCCTGTAGAGTAACAATACGTCTGCTTAGAACTGTATTGCTGGTATAACAAGAATGCTTCTCAATGCACACGTTATTAATTTTTAAAGTGCTATAAATGTCCTCTGTTTCAGAGCTAGAAATGATATTAATATTAATCTAAAATGTTCCTAACATACCTTTTGCTTAAAACAACAGAAGTTGGAAGAGTTCAGTTGCTCTAATGCATAATAATACACCTGTCCCAAATACGGCTTTCAAAAAAACTTCTTTTGAGCTGGCAAAGCCCCCACTCTCTCTGGAAATCGTTTCAAAGCCCATCCTCTGGGAAGGTCTGCTTTAGTTGACATTTATGTGATTCTCTTCACAGACATTGTGGGGAGGTCACAGTGCAAAATCCAAGCGTTTGTTTTTCATTCCTAATAGCAGAGAGGTTTTAAACATGAAGCAATTGCTCACTCCTTCAAGAAAGATAATTTATCTCTTCCCTTAGCACAGTCAGATCCTGGAGACTTGCCACTTCAATTCTCTGGGACTTCACAACCGACACCACAATATTCAAATAAAATCTTATTGTATTGTGAAAAAGGGAGGGGGGGAGAGAAACTGCGTTAGCACTGATTAAAGTGCAAACTTAGTTCTGTGAAGGTCAGGAAATTCAAAATAGCTTCTTACAATATCTTTAGCCTGCTTCAGTGTGTCAACACGTAAATGCTTCTTTACAGATAGCTGCATGTTCACGTGACAAAATACTCTTCTACATTGTTTGAAAAGAAACTAATTTCAAGGTGGTCAGGATCTCACTTTCAAAGAAAATCCTCGGAAACAGGACTAATTTTTCCGTTTTAATCAGCACAGCAAAGCTCTCTGAGTGTTCCTTGCCCATGCTGCTTGACAGGCATGTTGGTGGTACCCAAACCAAATTGGCTCAAGAAAACTCAGACTTGTTACCTAAGATATGAGCAGTATGATTTCCAATAAAGCCCATAGCAGCTGAGATTTTGAAATCCAGATAACTTATTTCAAATGTACCTTGTGGCACATCAGCCATCTATTTGAAAGGTAGCTAAACGGTCTATTAAGCCCTCAAAGCCAATCAAACGCCTACTGTCTTAGTATTTCCAGAGTTTTCCCTAAGATTTAACTTTTGTATTTTCTTTAAAGGCAACAGTAATCATGTCATTGCCTTTGGACATAATGTCCAAAGCTGAGCATGTTTTTAAAATTAATCCCATTATTCTGTCAGACATCTCTTTCCTTTTATCAGTTGAAAAAATAGCCTCCCGTAGAGAGTCAAATCTTTTATTTATCATTTCAGTGCTAGCTACAATTAACTTTGATATTTTAAAGAAGTTATCCTCTTACTGAAAAGACCTGAAGAAAAAAAAAGAGTCTTCAGTTAAAAGGACACATACTGTCAGCATTGTTAGTCTTTGAAAATTGCCTCATATTGTGAGGGGGTTTTATTTTTTTTCTTTCTTTCTTTTTTTTTTTTTTTCCAGGAGTACAGTATGCAATTTGTACACACACATTTAAGTGTCTGGAACACTGAATAATAAATATTAGACTTTCTGTATCTTCCTCTGTAAAAAAATGTATTGTCTATGCATCCTATCATCTAGCAATATGTCACTTCTAGGTTAATTAAAAAAAAATAACTACAGGATATTTAAAACAAGAACTTCAACACCAGCCAGCTGTCCAAGACTAACACCTTGGCTGCATTTGGTTAATAATGTGGTAACCAGTTCCTTATGGAACATTTGGTCAGAATCTAAGAGATAACATCCATGGAGTGCAGTGGAAATTCACCTGAAGCTGAATTCAATGAATTAAGATAAATCTTGTACATAAAGGATCAAGGAAAGTGAAGGAGCAGATGGGGTAACTAAAGTGTGACACAGGAGAGGGCACACCGTTCCCTGAAGCAGGAGCCAGAGCAACAGTAGATTCTCATCCTGGAACAAATTGAAAGACAGTTGAAGCCAATGGATTCTCTCCTAGTGGCAAATGTTGCTTGGGCTCAACCAAGGAGAAGCAGGGTTCAAATGTGACCATTTAGTATATGCTCCTTTTTTTCCAGTGGCTTGTGGATTTTATTAGCCAGTTCATCCCAACAGTAGGCTTCTTCAGCAAGTCAAAGAAAGCTGTTATCCCAGTGCCTAATTTTTAGGGGGTCTACATTTTTTGTCTATACAGTGCTTGATTTGATTCACTTGAGTGATTAAATTTGTCTATACAGTGCTTAACACTTGGGGAGACTTAAAGCTTTTATAATAGAGAATCACTGGTTGAAAAAACCTTGGCCACAAACACAACAATATAAAGCAGGAGTCCTTTATCCAAGCCTCTGAGGCTTTCCCAGCTATAAGGTTATCTGCCTTAAAGGTGATTACAGCAGTAGTTTTGACAGTTCTATGTTTGAACTGTTGGCAAGACACTTGAAAAGATATTGCTGAATGCCTTGAATATAGAAGGACACAAATAAAATGTTTTTGCTTGTTTGGGAACTTATTTTAAGACTTATTCACTCTTTCAGACCTAAGAAGATATCCTCCTGTCTTTCCTGTACACTTCTCCTCAAGCAATGAGCAGCAGAACTGGTTGTTAGATGGCTAGAGATCTGTAATTGTGCTGGTTGTGCAGATAGATTAATGTATTGTCTGGCCAAAGATACAGTTCTGATTCTTTCATCAAGTATCCTGTGCAACACAAGCAGAGAAAATGGGTTTGGTTTATTTTATTTTTTAAAGTGAGTTTTCTCTAATCTTGTTTTGGTTTGGTTTTTTAGTTTGGATTTAGTTGAATCAGTACCTGGGTGGAGTTCCTCGTGGTAATGGGATTATTCATATTTAATTCCATTTTAGTTTGAGGCAAACAACATCTTTCATTGATACTGTATTCAATATTTTGCATTAGGAGTTTTCTTCAGACCCAGCATGACATGAACAGAATTAATGCTGTCCTTCAGTTCACACTGGCAATATTTATTTTTTTTCTAAGATGGTGTAAAGAGTTCTTAACATGTACTGGCACCGTGCTCCATCATGACTGCATATAGCTAGGATAATGTACATTATTTTGTACTAAACACTAACATAATTCTATTCAATGGGATTTTGCCTTATAACAGTACTTTCGTGGTCTAAAACCATGCTGCCTCTGACTGCTTAAATGGTCTCTTTAAGTTGCATTGAGGTTCATTTCAACCTTGATTCTGTACTTCTGTATGTTTACAAGGCGTTGCCCAGTTTTTAGACAAGAAAGGGCATGGGGAGAGCCATGGCAGTCAATAAAACAGACTTTCTCAGTACTTTGAAAACTTTTTTTTGGTACAGTTTTGAACAAAGAGTATCTCCAAAGAAGGAGACTTCACAACCTTTCTGGGCAGCTTGTTCCAGGCTTTGTCACCCTTACAGTAAATAAGTTTTTTGTCATGTTCAGATGGAGCTTCCCGTGTTCTAGTTTGTTCCTGTTGCCCCTTACCTGTCGCTGGGCACCACTGAAAGGAGTCTGGTCCTACCCTATTGACACCCACCCTTCAGATATTTATAAGCATTCACAAGATCCCCTCTTCTCCAGGCTAAACATCCCCAAGTCTCTCAACCTTTCCTCATAGGAGAGACTCTCCAGTCTTCTAATCATCTTTGTAACTCTCCATTGGACTCTTTCCAGTAGTTCCTTGTCTCTCTTGGACACAGTAGTCCAAATGCAGCCTCACTGGGGCAGAATAGAGGAGGAGGAGAACCCCCTTGGTGCTGCTGGACACACTCTTCTTAATGGATCCCAGAAGACCCTTGGCTTTCTTATCCACAAGAAGACACTGCTGGCTCATGCTGAACTTGTTATACACTAGGACTCTTAGATCTTCTCTGCAGAGCTGCTCTCCAGCAGGTCAACACCTCACTTGTACAGGTGCTTGGGGTTATTCCTCCCCAGGTGCAGGACCTTAAACTTGTCCTTGTTGAGCTTCATTAGGTTTCTCTCCACCCAATTCTCCAGATTCTCCAAGTCTCCTTGAATGGCTGCACAGCGTTGGTGTGTCAGCCAGATACAAATATACAGATAGGCCATGCCTATGCAACTGGAATTTGATAGCAGATGGATATCATTGTGCAGTATTGTGTATCTTCAGATGCCATGGTCATCTGGCTCTTGGAAGAGCAGATCATTCTACAGAACATGGTACAGCTCTTCCTAGTTGGCTTCTGCTACTGAGATAAGGTAAGTGCAGTGACAAGGACCAGAGCAATGACGCTGCCAACAATGGCAGCAGAATTTCAAGATAACAAAGGCTGTATTCCTGTGTATCTGTGTGGGTGTTTCCACATCTCACTGTCATCAGAAAGCTCACTTACCTGCTGTTTGCCTGTCTAGCTAACTATTTGAGCAGATCACAGTGGAGCAATCATAGGGAAGTTCAGAAGTACTGGAAGGAGCAGTGCTGTTGTGTCATAGCAGTAACTTTGGCTGTTCAGAGACGCTTATTGCTTACATTGTACAGTTGCATTTCTGATTCCATTAGGACTTGTAGAGGGATGTACATGACTAACCTTCAGCAAGGGTTCAAGCCAAAAACTTCATCTACAGGACAAGCTATTTCTTCACGTTGCTGCAAGGCCTCATCAATTATTAAGGAAGGTTGACTAATATTAATGTGGAAACACCAATGTTGCCAAGAACTGGGGTTTATTTCCATCAGTGCCCAAAGGAAAATTTGCTCTCTGGATAATCTGGATATTAATGGTGTTAAGATTTCACACCTCAGTAGGGAATATCTGATTTATTTTCAGTTCCATGGCATATGGTGCTTTCTCTGGGTTCCTCCGGCAGAAGAAAGAATACTTTGGATTCATTTTGCTTAGTCTGAAAAAGGAAAATGCTTTTGGACCACTTACAGTTAAATGCTGAATTTCTCCCAAGGATGTGTGTGTGGAAAGGACTGGGTTTTTTCCTGCAGGGAGGAAAGGAAGAGAGAGTGATTGCTGTGGGAAGGTCCTAGAGCCACTGCTTGAAAGGGTGCTCCCCACAGTGACAGCAGCAGAGCTCAGGGACATGCTGCTCAGCCTTTTGCTGAAGATGTCCATTGGCATAATTTTTCCTTCCATTTTCTTCATTTAGAACCCTTCCAGAGCCTTTTGCTCCAGTTTGGTCCCTTGGTCCTAGCATAAGAAACTATTTGCATCTCATCTGTTTCTTCACGGCTCTCTGAGAGCAAATACAATAAACTCCCAAATAGATCTTTTCTTCTTTCATTTCCTGTGGAGATCTACCTGCTTTTTAATGGAGAAGAGCTACCCCCTTTACACAAGCTGCAGCATGGCAGAAATATCCCAAGCTCTTGGTGATCCCTCTTCATATTATCCGTACCAACAACATAAACCAATCCTTTTCCCCTTTCCCATCTCCCCCCATAGTTTTTGGGGAGCCATTTCTACCTTGTGATTTCTTTTGTCTTCCCTTGAGAGGCTGAACTCTGTATTTGAAATTATTTTCTTCAACTTAAAGCTTCTGTGACAGTAGCTGGATGTTTGACCAGCAATGTTAGACTTTGGTGGGTAGGTAGAGAAAAGAAAATTAATTAGATGGTTGCTAATTGCCTTCTGCAGTTATCAAAACTGTTCTTATTTTTGAGGATGCTACCCAGAGGCAAAACTTGCCTGGGGTATAGATGGGTCTTACTCAAAACAGACAATAGGCAAACTGGAAAGATGCACAAGGGTGCTCTTTAATACGATCTTTTCATCATCTGACTCCCAACCATAGCTGCACTCCAGTTGCTGGAATGGTAAAGGGAAATGCTAACTATGTGAGCAGGCACAGGAGAGATTTTCTTCCTTGACGTCTATGCACCTCAGCTTTCAGTTCTTTTTTATTATATCTGCAAATAATTATAAAATACACTGCAAAATTAACAGCATTCTGCAGTAACTCTTTAAGGCCAAGCAGTTTGCAATGTCTTAAAAATCTCTATCCATGTTTGAATTGTCTCTGTAATGTGATTCTGGTCTTTTATGTTCCGATATCTCATTAGTGGGAAAATCTGAGTGCAGTAATGAAACCAGGAGCCAATGTCCTTTCACTGGTGTTCATGCTGGGTCTGTCACTACAATAACCATCCTTTCTCTGCACAGCATCATGTTTGGTTGGTTTTTTCCCTCCAAAGCCCTGTTTTGTCAGCTTTTTTGGAGGAAAAGTGGAGAACTTACAAACACTGTAAATTCCCCAAGTCAAAGTGTGAGCTGTGGCCACATTCCATGTCCATACAGAAGCACATAAGAGCTGAGCACATACATATCCCATTTGCCTGTTCTCCCCAGGAGAAACGATGACCAGACCAGGCCTCAGGGGCATGCAACTTTTAAAAGGTTCTCACAGGAATTAATTGAGGGTAACTGCTATTCCATAATGACTCTCATGTTAAGGGATACTTAATAGTTAGGAAGGAGACACGTGTTGATATTAGTTTACACAGGATTCTTTGGCTTTACTGGACATGGGATACCAGGAAGAAAACAAATCTAGAAATTATTTTTAGATGAACACCTCCTAAATGATGTGCCACTGGCTTCAGCAGGAGTGTTAAGCTATTTGGGGGAGATACTGTGAATGGACATCATACCTTTGACAGCCTTGTATTCATTCATACAATGTGTTCACTGGCGTTGAAAGGGAGGAGACTATGAATGGCTGTTTACCTGCATCACAAAGTTGCTGTCAAAGAAAAACAGAGCAGTTAAAATCCCCAAAATGTTTAAACCCTTTAGCAACATGGGAGGGAAAAAGGCTCCGTATTTGTAAGCAATGGTCAGGAGTTTGGTTTTGGCCAGCACCCAACGAAATACTGTCTTCAGCAGCAGTAACTGCCAGATTTTTGTTTCCCTACCACACCTCAAAAAGTACTGTTATTTGAGGGGGCTGAGTCATGATATGGATACATATGTAAAACGTGCAGAAGCCACTGTAATGAACCCTCTCCAAAACTGAAATGTTGCTCAGCAGAGTCATCCAGTTCAAGTGGAAGTTTACGGAGCTTCCACAGCACCCTGACTCCAGAGAGCCAACAGAACCAGGGAGAAATAAATGGCAGTCAGAGTAATCTGCAAGGACAATCCAAGGCCTGGCATTTATGCAGACAATGTGAAGGTGCAGCTGTGGATCCTATCAGTTGTGGTTTGGATGAATAACTAACCACTAACCACCACGTAATTCTTCAGTTTGATACGATCACAGTCTAGCTCCTCACAACCGTGGCACATCCAGTATCAGCCACACTCTCCTGGTCCCCTCATCCTTCAGTTTCTCTGTTGCCACTTTTTAGCGATCGACATGAGGCCCGGATTTGGAGGGGTTTCTTCACTAGCTCTGCAAATCTTGTGTTTACAATCTACGGACTCATCTCCAGGTGGGATTACACATGCTTCTCTTCAGAAGCCCAGGACACGTTCAGACAAAAGGGGACACGGGTGCTTTAATGGATACGGAAACTCGCTATTACTTAGTAAGGGAGTGGGGCACTCCTGGCTTCCCAAGGGCGTTTATTTGTAGAGGCAGTCTGGTTGTGATGGCTCCAAATCAGTGTGAGAAGAGAACACGGAGAGATGTAAAGCGATGAGCGTGGGATGGAAGTGGAAGACTGCCAGAAGCAGAGCTGCAAAGAATGTATTTACAAAACCTTCAGCTTGAAGGAAAATGAGGGTTCTTCCTGTAAAAGTCACATGCCTGGGAACAAGTACTGAAGGGTGTGTTTCAAAGCAAGGAATGCTATTTTGGGAAACTGTTGTTCTGACTGAGGAGTCGTCTGATAACCAAAGCAAGGGTGTGATGAAAGGTTAATGTGAGCACTTTTTTTTTTGCTGTTAGCAGGGGAACTTTGAGAAGGAATTTGGTGCACGTGGTACTTCTGGTTTTCAAATGACTACAGCTGCTGGTGAAATAAAGCGTGCAGTTCTAGCACCAATATTTCAAGCAGCGTGTTAAGAATTAGAGGGTTGGGGAAAAACTGGAACGTTTATTAAATGACTGGAAACTATGTGTTTTAATGAAATATTTAAGGACTTTGATTTAGTTAGCTTAATGAGGAAAAACTTTGCCTTATCAAAGGTAACTGATCTGTAGTTCCAATATAGGGAACAGACACATGAAAAAGCAACTCTTCAGCTTAGTGCTGAAAGAAGTAACAAGAGTGAATGCTTGGAAATTAAAGTTTGATAAATGTAGCCTACTCATGACACAGACATTTTTAAAGAGAAGAGTAACCATCCACTGGAACAACTTAGTACAGGTGACATTAGACTCTCCATCACAAGTAATTTTTAAATGAAAATTGTATTTTTATTTTTTTTAATATTCTAGTTCAAGAAGCGACTATTTCAGCAATGCTTTATAACCAATATTACATCAGAAGTCAGCCTATAGACTTTTGTTAATTTAATCTAGGATATATAACATTTCCCATCTAACAATTTTAAGGTAAATCACAAGCATGCATAAAGAATGCCTGACTACAAACCCCGTGAGGCAATATAAGCATTTTCAATATTTATATCTTTTTTTTTTTCCTCCAAAACCTATTCTTGGCTGTGCAATAACCGCGGTGCAGTGTAGCCACCACCGCGGGAGCATCAGAGCACGTAGCAGCAGCACAAAGCTCAACGCTGGATGCAAAATCCTCCTACAAATCAAAGTGAATACTTGGGTGTTTAGCCCACGCTGAGCTCCCTGCTGTTGCCTGCAGTTCAAACTGTGAACAGAGAGGTTATAGCAGCAGCTGATATTGCATCCTCTCCAAAGTGGCTGAAAGACAGGCCTAGGAGGAAAAAGTGTCTTACTCCCTGTGAAGTAAGACTTTCCACAGAAGAACTGTATTCTTTGGGAAAATTTAACTGTAACAGGGCTTGTGGTGGATTCTGTCACTCTAAACCAGGCTTCCACACCTGCATCACAAACATGCCCTTGCTTTGCACAAGTTCTTGGTCCTGTTAGAAAAATCACTAGGTAATACTCTTAAAGCCTGTGTTTTGATGATATCAAAATAAATGATTAACACAGTCCCTCCTAACTTCAGAAAATATAAAAAGCAGTGGATGTGATTCATTAGCAGTGAAAAAGAAGGGATTTTATTTTAATGCCAAAGAACTAAACTCCTAGGTTTGTTAGTCAGTTAGTTGGTTCATTTGCTGTAAGTTATTTTCAGAATCTGCATGTGTGCTCCTTAATTGTGTTCCTTAACACAGAAACAAATCTGGGGCTATGACTTAAAAGCAACAAGTCTCCTTAATTTCAACTCCCAAATACTTCTGTTAAGAGTATGGGAGAAAAATGGACAAACTTTCAAACATTACAAACACTCAGCAACTCCCATTGATCCCCAGGTCAGAAGAGCAGAGGGGGATTTATACAGAAGAATGACGTAGATTTAGGGCTTTGACAAAGGAGACCTGGCTCTTCTTGCCATGACAGTTGTTAACACCTTAATCCAAACAACCCACCCACCCCTTGACCTCGGAATCACCACTCCTTTTTTTTGAACCCACTGCCTGGCAGCTACCTGGGGGCACCTCTCGATTGCTTAGCTCACAGCGTTGGTGACTTCAAACCAGATTGGTGAGGAGGGGAACAAGCATGTGTTCCCATCAGCTCTGAGAATGGAGACCTCTTGGGAAGAGACAAGGTGGATGGCTGTTACCAGTAGCAAACCAGAGTGCCACAGGGAAAAGCTTTTTCTTTCCATCTGAAGAGCTCAGTGTGCAAGCTATGCCTGCCGAGATCAGACTTTCCGTGGGCCCTACCTGGTGCTGTGAGGACAAAAGCCCAAGTCTTCAGGCTGCCAGGGGACTAACGTGACCAAGGGAGAATATTCTTCCCCAGTGAATAAATGTTTAGAGAATTCCTAAAGTTCAGGTTAACGATCCAGTCAAGTAACTTCAGATAGCATTTGGGGCTATTTTAGGCTTGCATTACTGCAAAACAGAAGGAAGATCTCAAAAATGGCATTTTAGAGAAGAAAAACATTTTGAAGACCTACTCATATAAAAGTAATTCAAAAAAACATTAAGATTTTTAAAGATTTTCAAAGATTTTCTTAAATTATCAGAGTTCTCTGAAACTGCATAGAATATTTTTGCATGGCTACTTCACTGTGTGTCAAATTTTATCTTGGACTGAATTTCTGCAGAGAAATTGCAAATGCTTTTAATAAGATCAATACTATTATTAAACTACTTTGTCAATAAAAACAAAGTTTCAGATGCCTGGATCCACAATTTCTTAACTTTCTAAATGCTCTAAACTTCCCGAATCCCTGGAACAAAACATATCTCTTTTTTAATCTGTGATTTTTGGAAACATTGACTGTGATCTAAAACTCAGCTTTCGTAGCTGCGTTTTCTCTCCTTGAAGCAGAAAAGGGTATCAACAGCATATCAATTACATTATCATGCTGGGCCATTTTATATTCTACCTTCATGTTTCCTATGGAAAATGTAATTATCACTATTACAATCCACAACAAAGGAAGGCATCTGTGAAGTGTAACTGCAGCTTATATTGGTAACAGTTTCTTCACTGGAGGGAGCCCTATGTTTCTGTTGTTTTGTGAGATCTTAAAGCACTACAATTTTTTTTACCACCAGTATTGCACCCAGGGGAAGTATTGTCTCAGCCCTTTCCTTTAGCTTGCCCTTTGATACATCAGTCAGACCCAGCTCCTCCTCTGCGCACTCAGGGCCTTTCAAGGGGAGCAACCAACTCGTGACAATAGCCAGTCTCTACCATCTCTCCAGTCCTTAATATAACAGAAAGCATTGGAAATGCCAGAGCAGCTCCGCCAGCCTCCGAACAGGGGACGTGGACTTGTTCTGTGAAGATGGCTTGTTTGCAGAATTCTTGCGGCACAGCAGTTGTTTGGGGAAGAAGAGATATATTAGATGCAGACAGAGCCATCAGGAGATAGAGCTGTGAAACGCTCCTGAGCTATAACAACATAATGTTCAGATCTGTAACAATGCCAGATTTTTTTGGTCAGCTTTAACAGTGATTGAAAAAGGCACAACCTCAACATAAGAATCACGCTCTTCCCAAAGTTAAAATCTACGCTCCAGAGCCTGGAGTAAAATCCCTCGGTGAGATGGCAGTAAGACTTTTATAACAAAAATAAAATGACATATTTTCCTTGATCTCATTCTTCAAAAAAGAAAAGGATTTTTCTGAAGTTTTCAAAAACCACTTGGCTTGAAATAGCCAACCAGCCCAGAGGATTCAATCTTCTTAACTAAAAAAAAGGAAATATTATAGTAAATGACAATAAGATTTGGGTATATAAAATACTAGGCAAATCTAACTACAGGTGTTAAAAAGTCTGTTTAATAATGAAAGTGGCAATCCACATGACAGCTCTTGCAACTTCATTACAGCAAATTATTACAATTTCATTAAAGTAAATGATTATCTATGCTGGTTCACCATAAACTATTAGGCTTCCAGTTTCTTTGTTTTTATTACCTAGAAGTCAGGAGTAATAAGATTTGTCTTCTGGAAATTTCTCTTTTGGAGGTGTTACATACGTTTTCAGAGAAGCCAACGGGTGCAGAGAGGCCAGTGAATTCTGACTGTGGCTAAGGAGGGAGCCTGGGTCTCTGCAGCATGTATGAATCAGAGAAAAAGTAGTACTTCTGATCCCGAGACAATAAAATGATTACTTGATTTAATTGGAAAGCCAATCAAGAAAAAAGGAAATGCTTCACTTCAAATTATCATCAGATCAAAAAAAAAAAAAAAGCAGCCAAAAATTGATTTACTGAAGTTAGCTTTTTAAGTGGTGAGTCCACCTCTTTCTACTGGCCTGCTCAATATGAAGCAGTTCTATGAAACTGTGAAACTTCCTTTTGTGGTGATTAGGAATTATCATAGGCCCTTGTTACAAGTTGTCATCCTTTCAGCCCTTTATGACACCATATGATGAAGGCCTTGTTCTGGAAAAGATTTTTTTTGTTGTTGAAGATATCTGACTGAATAGGGATGCTATGCTGATCAGAAGATCATCTTCTTCTCTATCTTGATTTTCAATAGAAACTCTCCAGGCCAAACAGCTTGCAGGCACCAAGCAGAGATGCTGAATGAGATCCCTGGAAGAATAAAATCCAATCACTAAGCTTGACTATGTTGATTCTCAAATTATCACATTGAGGGTATAGACATAAAGCCAATTACACGATATGCAAATATATTGTATCACATCTGGATTGCATATAGTTCAGATTTTTCTCCATGGAGAAATCCTTTGCAAAAGTTACTAGCAATTAACAGAAATATAACTATGGTGACAGATAGGATTTAGCTATCAGAAAAAGGAAAAAAACCCACCTCTTCCACCAAAGCATAAATATATATATATATACACACACATACATATCAATGGAAGGAGATTGAAGTTGCTTCCTGCTAAAGCAGAAACAGAACTGCTGTTTACACCACTCTTCTATCCTAACCCAGCTGATTTTCAAATCTGAGCAGAACCTCCCACTAAGTGCTGCAGCCAGGGTTACCTTCCCATGTGGTGCTTTGTCCTGATGCAGGAAGCAGGCTGTGGAAACACGCAGGGCTGTGGACAGTGGGTAATGACAGTGCCAGAAAAGCCCATGACGATAACTTTGTTCAGTTCTGTAACCAATTACAAGATAGAGTCAAGTAAATATTACTTACTGCTAGGACTGGTTTTAGAGGGATTTTTTTTCTTCCCCCCCTTTCTGAGACTATTTCCCCAAATAAAAGGACAATTAGGTATTTTTTTAGTTCACATAGGTGATCAACATGAAAAAGCATATTTAGGAAAAAAAACCTCAGGCCAGCTAATTCAAAGGGTTATACTTATTTTACTGAAGGAAGAGAAAGGCAGCAGCACTAAAAACAATGTTGCAATTATCCCAGTTTTTAAATTATTTAAGCTGCTTTGGCATCTGTGCTGCTCAGTTTTTCTTTCCCACTTGACGCTATCTACATAAAATTGCATTCTCCCTGGCCATGCATGATTATCTGCTTCCTAAAACAACCATTTTCAAGTGTTGCCAACAACTAACAATCTCACAATTCAGAAAAATCTCCCCCCCCTTTAGGAATTCTGCATGTGTGAAGTCACCATATAGAATATACAAATTTTCTTTTTCCCCATCGCCTGTCACAGACTGTTCAGAATAAGTCTGGGGTCTCAAGGGGTCCGCGGAGCCCAAGTTAAAAATCACAGTCCTAAAAAAGCTGGGGTTTTGTTTTTGTTAGTGCTTCTTCCTCTTCTGTTAAAAGAATATCCCAAGGAATGTGGGTTAGCTGAGAGTGTGTGCAGCCTTCATGTTGTAGCAAGACACAACCACTGGGTTTTTTCCACTATTGTGATAGAACTCAGCAATAAGCATCGAATGTGCTCAGACACATTAATTAGGTGCTTTCTTTTTTTTGTAACAAAAATATTTTTTCATATGTAATGAAGAATACAAGGAAAGTAGGTAAATTAATATGCCCTTAGTACTTTCGCTCAGTACATTTATCCTTCTGTGTTGTAAATACTTAGTCATGGGAACAGCGGGATGTCTGTGTGCGGTGTGACTCAATTTGCTGAGCTCACATGTATAAATGTTTGTCAGATCAAGGCCTAAACTGTCAGTAAAGTGCTTAATTTGCATAATTTGAATTGAAGAGAGTAGTAGTGGCAGTACCTGGCAGATCAAATGTAAGGATAGACCCACGAGGGAAAAAAAGTCTTTCTTTTTTTTTTTTTTTCCTCCAAAATACTTGAAGCCATAAGCAGTCTAGTATGTTCCAAATTGAAAACATTCATTTTTTACAGAGTTTTTATGAACCCTAGGAATGAAAATTAATTTGGACAAGTTGAAAGAGAGACTCAACTCCATGACTAACATGGGAATTACCCTAATCCTCTCTTCAACTTAATCATGGAATTTTAACAAGGTTTTTCTGGAAGCCCTTGAGATCTCCTAGGTTGAACCTTAACTTATGTCTGTTATTTTTATACGACTTAAAGCACACTCATAAATGCAATCTGTGGCTGAAGTATGAGATAAACCTTTTGAGTTCTAAAACACTTGTTTGAATCTTGGCCAGAAATCGCCACCATTTACTGATTTTATGTGATACACCTGAAAAGGGCTGGTGATCTCAATCTAGTAGCAGTTAGCACTCTAAGTCTTCAGCTGTACCTATTTAATGCCAGATTATTTCTGTGGAAGAGAAAAAAAATTAAAAAAAAAGCTGTTCTCTTGGGCTCATGCTATAGATGAACAGCTTAAACCCAGAGGAGTCATCTGTCTGGAAGCAATGCACAAGTTTCTCCTCCTCTCTCCCAAACATATGCCTCTCACCCATTAAGAGATGTGGTGTGGAAATTATTCCTGAAAAGGTACAACCCAGCCCTGCTCTCTTCGTTTATCTCAGTACCCTGAACTAGGAAACTCTATGAGCCAGAGGAAACTTTCGGTTACAACGGTGTAAATGAGGGGAGCCAACTGCTCGATTGAAACTTGTTCAGTAGAACGATGTTGGTGAGAGCAATTTTTCTGCCAGTGTTACTATTTCTGCTAAGTAAATTTAAAGGCAGCAGCAGAACCATAAGAAGCATCAGCTAGAGCTCAGATCTGGTAACCTTCCAGGCATGCTGTAGAGCCTTTCATTTTTTTTCAGGCCTTTCAGGATGGATGGGTTGAGGGATCTGAGGGGCCAGGCTCATTTAGATGATAGGCAATTACTCTCACTGGACAGTTGGTTTATGGAGTTGTTTATATTGTGTGCTTTGCATTTTGTACCAGGCTTGTAAGAGTGAATAAATGTTCAAATACAGTAATTAATAAATGCTAAGATTATGTCTACCTACCAGAAAATACAAACAAGAGCTTGTTACTCTGGGAAAGGCAACATTTGACAAGGAAATCAAAGCAAAGCCGTTAGCATAGCTTGCTAGAGAAGCCAAACCCAGGGTTCGCCAGGTGCAAAACCCAGCAGGTTCTTCCTTGTAACGGGATAGCTGCATCAGCTGTGCCCCTCTTGCTTACTTTCCCTGAGTCTTAGGCTAAATTTTAAATGCAGAAACTTATTACCAGACGCTGTTCCCCTCATATATTGCTCTTCACAACTGTTGGCTTCGGTACAATTTCCTGGGCTACAACTTTAAAGAGGGCGCGAGAAGAAGAAAGGGGGGGTGGTGGGGCTGTTTATCTTGTTGGGGCTGCATCTCCTCGCCCGTGGCTCATTGAGCTTTTAACGCTTGCAGGTGGCTGCTGGCTGCCGGTTGTCTGGTGCCCGCCGTCCGGCGCGGCCGCGGTACCGAGCACGGTACCAAACACGGTACCGACCGCGGCTCCGGCCCCGTCGGGCGGGCATCTCCCTTGGCCCGGGTAAAGAGCTGCTTCGCGGCTCGCAAGTGACGGGTATTTTCAATTTCGAAGCTAATGAAATCAGCATCGTACGAGCTTGTACTTACCCCGCCTTTCCCCGACCAGATATAAAAGCAAATCCGCTGTTGCTTTTCAAAACATGATCGTGGCATTTTGTGTTATCCTTTAAAGCAGGGAGAGAGAAAGAAGCAAAGAGAAGGGGAAAAGAAAAAAAAAAGCAGAAACTGAAGAGTGTTTGTCTTGGAAATGCAAGTGTAAAATAAGATGCTTTAAAATAAATAATGCACCATTTTGAATCAACACTTCACGAGGAGGTCGAGGGGCCAATGCCTACAAATCCTCCCCTTATTATGTCCCAGGATAGGAGCTGCGATGCGTGGACACAAAACAACTTTGCTCAGTGACCTGTGGGCGAGAGAAAATCCTTGCCAGCTCTGCAAATGACCCAGCACTGATACTTGCTTCTGTAACTGTTCACTCGGCAACACTCCCCAGCTCCGTTATGCACGCTCGCGTTTTTGGACCCGCAGACTGAAGCCTCGGCCAGGCTTTTGAACACATTTGCGGATAAAATTCAGCAGGTAGCTTAGAGGACAGACCAAAAAAAAAAAAAAAAGAAGAGGGTGTGGGTGTAAGTGGTGTAAAACTGAGGGGAGAAGGGCGGGGCAATCAGCTAACCTGTCAGGCAGTAACAGTGGAGCGAAAGTTGCGGGGCAAGGGCAGCCCGGGACCCCCAGGCCGGGCACCGCTCTCACCCCCGCAGCGTCCCACCGAGCACGGCGGGAACAGGTCTTCCCTTCCCCGGCAAGTTCTCCCCTCGCCCCCAAAGCAATCGCAGCGCACCAAGTTGGCGGGTTGGGATTTATTCTGCCCCCAGTTAGCCGCTGGTGTTGCGGGGTGAACTGGAGCTGGCGCTTGCCCCGCTGTCCCCAGCGCCGGCTCCCCGGGGACCGAGGAGGGGCAGCCCTGTTCGCAGCGATCCCCGGCGCCTGCCGTGCCGTTCCCATTGGCCGTGCGGCCGGCGGGGAGCGACGGGAGGCGGAGGGGGAGCTGCCAGCAGCAGCAGCAGGCAGGGAGGCAGGCACCGGGCGAGCGCATACACACACACACACACACACACACGCGCGGCAGGCAGAGGCTGCTGGGGCATTGTTATCATTGTGTTTCAGCGGAGGGTTTTGCGTGCAGGGGGAGGGGTGGAGGGAGGAGAAGAAAGAGGGAGAGAGAAAGTGCGGGGCGAGCATGCAGCAGGGCTGGGGCCGGAGCAGCGGCGGTGCAGGCGTGCCCGGGCTGAGGCGCTGAGAGGAGCCGCCTGCCCGAGCTCGCTGGGGGGCACCGGCGGGAGGAGCGAGGCGGGCACGATCCAGGCGTGGGGAAGGCAGCCAGCCGAGGGGAGCCTCCGCCGCACCGGCCTCGCAGCAGCAGCAACAGCGACTACTTCTTTCTTATCTCCCAGCCTTTTGTTCGCCCATCCTCCTCCTCCTCTTCCCTGCCCACCCTCTGCACCGCGGAGGGGGCTCGGCAGAGAGAAAAGCAGCCTGACCTAGAGCTGAGTTTCATCTATCCTTCGTCCCTTTCTCTCTTTCCGTCTTTCTCTTCCCTCGCCGCATCGCTGCCCATGAGCTAGAGCGGCAGCCGGCAGCCAGCGCCGCGGCAGTCGGCTCCGGCAGGCGTGGGCAGACGCCGTCCGCAGCTCCCGGCAGCCGCCGCTGCCCGACCCTCCCCGCTGCTCCCCTCGCCCCGCTCCGCGGGCTCCAGCCGCGCTCCGGGACTGCCAGGGGCCGCCCTGCCGCCGCCCCTCCTCGCCTCCATGTGCCGAGTAACGGGAGCGCCGCCGCGGATCCTGCCGCCGCTAGCGCTGCTGCTGCTGGCGGCCCTGCAGCAGGTAAGCACCGCCGGCGGGGAGCGGGGCCGGGCTGCGTCTCTTTGTTCCCCTGCGGGTGCTGGTGCC
>WUAM01000143.1:9383826-9403411 GCA_024336885.1 Actenoides hombroni | reverse complement strand
GGATATATGATTTTTAAATATTTATTTTTATCGAACTGCTTTTTACATCTGTTACAGGACAGATAAGGTTGCTTAAGTCGACAGTGAATTTTCGGAATTGAAATCATTGCCTGACAAAACGGGAGATAATTTTGTGTGTTAAGTTCTGATTATCTGAGCAGATACTGTAGCAAGCTCGGAAATTTATATGCTGATGATGTAACAAAAAGTATGTATTCTCTGGTATTGTCAATTGATGTCTTTTTAATAAACATTCTGTGTTTTCTAGAAAGCCTTCTGTTGCTCTCTCTCTTTGTGGGTAGTACTGCTACCTAGGCATGCAGCTTAATACGCTACAAAGATGACTTTACAGAGCTGCATGATACCTGTTTATAAAATATTGCCTGAAATGATCATGGTTTTGAACTAAGTCTGGTCAAGAATGTGTAATTCAAGAAGTTCCCGTCTATTGTTTTTCTTTCTGCTCCCAGAAACCGGAGAAACTCCCAGAAACATCACTGGAAGAGCCCCATCAAGTCCCATCTTAATTAGTTTCAATGGTGCTTTTATGTCAATAGTTTCACGTATTAGTTTTTTTTAAGTAAGTGAACACTGTTAAGACATATGACAGTTTAGTTGTGACAAGTGCATGTGTATATTTATAGCTTGAGGAAGTTGTGAGTAAAGTTATTTTTACTCAATACAGACGGTCTTGCACAAGGGACTTCTTGTCATGTGGTAAGGAGCAGGAATTGTTGAATGGCTTTCCTTGCATGAGTAAGAGGATCACTTACAAAACAGTGGGAGACAGACAGTTTAACTGTCGAGTGCTTTTTTAGGTAGGAAATAAAAAAGTTTTGAAAACTAGTAGTTTCAGTAGTTCCCCAGTTCATTAACAGTTTCAGTTGTTCACCAGCACTCTCATTAGGATGAAAATTTAGTTTATTTCCAATGCTGTACACGCAGAAAACACACATCTGTTCCCCAACCTCTCATGGTGCCTGGCATTTTTATTTTAAATTGCTTTTTGTTCGAAAGCATAGGAGGAGCCTGTAGTGTCCTCACTGAATAGCCTGCTTACTTCCACTAACCCACTGGCACTAGTTGCACACGGGATGCGGTGAGACATACCAAGGTGGAGAGTGATGAAAGCAGAAGGAATACTTACTGGGTTTTGGCAATTACGATAGCACTTCCCACCTAGCGTTGAACTGGGACTTGCTGGTTGGCCAAGTTAAAGCTGGCATATGTAGAAATGAGTCTTGAGAGGGGAAGAAGGGTGTTGTACGTTACCACAGGGTGAGTTTAGGGAGGATTTGTATTTTGCTAAAAGCATGTTTGTAGTTTGTGAGCAAGTGGTCTGGGAGGGACCTTTTCCACCTGGGTGTTGGGCTGTGCTGCTCTTCACTTTGAGAGGTATGGAACCAGCTCTGCGTGATTCGTCGCTTGGTTTGATTTGATCCTGCAGTTCTCACTGAAAGATCATGGGAGCTCCACCTGAATAAAGAGGGGAAATGAGGCTTTCTATTTTTAAATGGCTTATGAAAACAGATACGGGATCAGCAGCTTCCATGATGGAAGGTGTATCAGTGCCAGATCTTTTCAATGTTTCACTTAAACTATTTGGTTTCAGTCATTATTCGTGTATTTAATTAAATATCGTGTTTCCAAAAGGCACATTTATCCTCTCCTCTAGGCACTCCTTGACATATTTAAAAAATATATTTTTGCCAACAGACTCCTCTAGGGACTCCTTCATTCCTTATAATTAGCATATAATTATCACCCAGCAGCTGAAGACATAGTTAAAATTCTGTGATCCCCCAAAAGAGTTCTTCCAGATAGGCCTTGCAAGACCTCCCCCAAAGGTTGGGAATACACAGCATCCTCCTGTACGCCGTAGCAGCAGTTTTCATGGGCAGAGATGCTCATCTTGAGCAATTTAATGGCCATTATCAAATCAGAGAGAGGTCGTTTCCCCTCTTAGAGAAATGAGAATGTATAGTCAAACATGGGGGGGAGTCTTTTGGTTTTTTTTTTCTTAAATATATTTAAAAATGTGACTTAGACTTGCAGAAATTCTATTTGTTTGGGGTTTTTTTATTGCAGTTGAAATGTTAAGACCTCATTCTCTGATAGGAGCTGTGTCTTACCTGGAGAACCACATGTCTTGGAAGATGGAACATTCCATGTTCTTCTTGTTGGAGGATGGGGAAAGTCCAAAGGGGGTTACAGCTTTGTGCTGTGTGGGATATACCAAATAAATGTCTCCACGTTTAATAAAGCGAATGAACGTTGTCTCTCGTTGGGGTTAGCAGACTAGGCTGTGGACGTGGTTTGTGAGACTCTCCAAAAAGCCACAGTAACCTGCGGTAACCAATGGTGGTTCAAGAGAATTCATTTTGAATTACATGGTAGCATAAGAAGTTGCAGATCCCAGGAAGGTGTGAGAGAGCTTTGTGTCGCTTTAAGCAGCTGGATTTTCTGATGTAAAATCCCCTGGTTCATGAAGTAGAGCCCTAATTAGAAGTGAAGGTGCCATAACGAAAGCCCTTTCTGGTGTAACTGCCTGACCTCAGAGAGGGCATAGCTCTGCGGCACCTCCTTGGAAAGCTTCTGCCTTCCAAAACAATTTGAACAGCACTTTTCTTTTTCTCTAGTTGCAGTCACCTACAGTTGAAACCAAATTGTACTTGACTGCATTTGCCAGAGTACTGAGTACTGTGGGGGTATAAACTGCTGCAGCTCTTCGGAGGTGAAGAAAGAACTGCTGAATGTTTTCACATTCAGCATGTAAAGCATTTCAGTGATGTGTCTAACATCCTGCAAAGTCTCTTTTGTGTGCCTTTTGGTAGTAAACAGAAACTTACCATAAAATAAGACCCACCTTGTACAACGTATCCCACTGTGTCAGGTGATTTATATACACGAAACTGAATGTGGACAGAATGATCCCTAGAGTTACCCAAATTGCACTTGAGTGTTGGGTACCATCCTCGCCTTGAAATTAATGAAGAAACACCCAGTCCTTAAACACAGTCACAAGTGTTTCCGTGATCTGTGCTTAAGTTGAACGTTACTGTCATAATTACAAATTAATGTTGGTTATTAAGGAGGGAGAGATCAAATACCCTGTGCCTGCTCTGTCATACATATAATTATGTCAGACGTTGTTTTGAGCTTCGCGCAATAATGCCCCGTGAATTGGCTGCACTTGGCAACTAGCAGCTGTATTATGTCCAATTATAACTGTATAGTGTGCTATTTGCTCTGATGCATACCCCTCAGTTTCTCACTTTACTACCTAGATCTGTTTTCTTACAGGAGTAAGCCACATTGGGTATGAAAGAAAGCAGTCCTTCAAAAACAGCTTCCCTTGCACTTTGGTACCACCAGTATTAAGGGATCTGTTGTAGTACACGCAGATGCAAGCAGTGGCAGAGTGGAGACTTTGGTATTTCAACTTAATTGCCACTAGTGAACTCCAGTGGTGTGTGGTGTATGCAGGGAGAAAAAGTGTAGCTCTGTTTGCAAGCTGTCTTTGAGAGCCCATTTCTGCGTCTCTGGGATGCGTGTTGTGATGCGAAACCGTGCTGTGGTGAGCTTGCATTCTTAAAGAGTTGTTTGTTTATGGAATTACCTTCTAAATGTGGCTACTTGTTAGGAAGTATGGAAATTGGAAAGAGGTATTAATCCAGAATGGTAAACACTAGTGAAGCAATCCTGCCTGCCTTTAGTCTTGGCTTAATTTCCCATTTTTTCACAGGTGTGAGGCCTGTATTGTTGGAAGACTCTTACTGATGCTGTACATACAAAAAGATGTAAACATGAATCCTTTAGAATTGTAAAGTTGATATTGTCAGTACGTTGTTGGTTGTTTCGTGGTTTGGTTTTGGTTTTGTGGTTTTTTTGTGGGTTTGTTTGTTTTCTTTTTTAAATTGAGCTGGATTACAGCTTGAGATGAAGCCACAGGTTTCTAGACACTCATATCTAGATATGAAACAAAAGTAATTGAGGAGCAGGGCATGAAAACTGCAGGCTCAACTGCTGTAAGTATATCAAAACAGCGAATTCTTGTAATTGGTAGAATAACTTTGACAGAGGACTTCTCATTGACATCATGTTACTTCATAATTGGAGTTTGCCTGTTGCGTTTAAGCTGAGATCTACAGTACTGAGTTTATGCGTGTGATCTGACACCATGTTTGACTAGGTGTTACCTCTTTTATCTGGAGATAGTGAGGCTTGTTACTCATTTTGCAGTTAAAAAATTACTAAATAAGCCATAAAGGTTGGGAAAAGCAGAACACTTTTTCAGTAGTAATCCTATTTTGCTTTAGCAAAGTCTGTTAGTACTTGAGAGAAATTTCCAAGTCTGAGCTTGTTCAAAGCTTTGTAACTCCATTAAGTGGGTTTTACATGGGTACAAGCTAAGGTAATTGCTTTCTGTCTTAAAGCTTTTTTTAAGTAGTGTCCTTCTCTAGATGAATGTTCAAGTAATATTATCATATGTTTGAAATAGTCTTGGGAATTGTACTAATCACACAAAATCCTGTAAATTACAAGAATACGCCCCCTAATCTTCACTAGCTTTCCCCTTTTGCCCCAGATAAGGGGACAAAAATATTTCTTTTGCTTAGAGTTAAAATGATTTAAGTCTTGCAGTACTCTTAGGCTGAACTTGATATGACCCAGAGCGTCCGAAGCCACAACTTCTACTTAATTCAAAATGCTTATTAACGTAGGGCGATTAAGAATTGCTGAAAAATAGAATTCTTCCTTCCCTTGTGTTTTCATGCTCAAACAATCTTTACAAAGGGCTGTTTTTGGAGAGCAGAGTACAGTCTTTTGTTTCCAGATAAAATTGATGGCTGCAAATGAAAGAATAAAGAAGGCTCTCTATTCATGTCCCCCAGCCTTTGTTTCAGCCAGCATTGTTTCAGTTTATAAGAGCTGTTTAGTACATATAGATTGCTGGAAAGGCTGAAAGCTTCCCAGGCACATCAGTGCAGACTTGTTTAAAGTCCTGCTATCTCCTCAGCTGCTTACCCAGAACCTTTTTTGTTTCAAGGATACCATGAAGGGCTATTTTTTTATATATATATATGAATATATATTTAATTTTTCCCTTCTAGATCACATTTGCTTTGAGGTCACCTCTTGCACAGTAGTTTAAACAAGTCTTACTAGTTTTCTTTCAAATTATGGAAACGTTGTCAAACCTGTGATTTGATTTCTAAAGCTGAGGAAACTGGCAGCTGTGATTGTAATTCTTTTTGATTTACAATCTTTTTCTCTCAAAATTGAAACGTGTAAATGGACTGTTGGAGCTTAGCTACATCTCCAGCTTCCAAATCTGCAGGTAGCGTAGTCCCTTGGCAGCTTAAACTGTTGCTTTCTGTTGGCTTTCTCTATAAGAGTCCTCATACAAACATTTTGAAGTACATAAGTAAATATAGATGAGAGAGATACCTGTGTTGTGACTTCAGTCAATTAAACCCAGGCCACAGTTTAAGTTAACTGGATGCTTAATAATTACAAGTTTCTCTTACTGTGTGCTTGCTTAGTGCATTAACTTTGTGTTAGATAGTAAAAAATTATTTATTTTTATTTTTTTTTTTCTTCTTGCCAGAGTCAGTGTTGAGCTGCTTAGTTAGAGCCATGTTGGTGGTTATGAATCCCTCCTTGTATTAGTGATAAAGTTACTCTAATCAGGGTTGGCATTCTGAGCTTGGCCATGACTGCCAGTGGAGAGATCACAGTGCTGCCCGGTCCCTCGTCTCTGAGGAAACCCTTGTGGTTTGAGATGTTCCTGTCCCACCTCTGCTCTAATGCTCTCTTTCCCTGAGGCAAACAGTTATAACACCATCACCTCCTCTTTCTCCATCCCTCTTTCTCCTGTAGGGCTTTCCTTGCCAAGCGTATGCAGACGTGCTTACACGTCTTCGAGTAGGTCTGCTGGATGGAAGCCCATCTGGGAAAGTAAAAAAGGAAAATCTAATTTAAGTCTCGATTCGATTTACATGTGATAGAGCAACACAGTTGCTCGTGCTGTCAAAGACCATGGACTACATGTGGGTGTGCACGTGGATGGGCCTTGACGTGGCAGGTCGGCCTGTTGGAGATTGTGCAAGGGCTCTTGTGATTTCCTGGATGCGTCGCAGCCCAGGCTGGCGTGGGAGCTGGCCTCTGTCCTGGGCAGAGTGAAGGGGCTTTTGCCATCTACAGTCACCTTGCCACGTGTAAGCTGGGCTGTTGATTCCTGCAGTACTGATGTGAGATAAAAAGAATCCACTGCAAGGAAATCTTAGTCCTTTGCCACAGAAAATTGAACGTTTGGGGTTTTTTTTCCCAGCTAGGCAACAAACTGTCCTGGAAAGCAGCTTAGCCATCTGAAGTATCTTCTGAATGTGGGACACTACAAAACAAGTTTCCAAATTCTGTGTTATATTTCTTAATAAAAAGGCATTTGTGGAACTCTTTTAAGAACATGATTTGAGGGGAAACTTTCTTAACAAGTGAGAGAACAAACAAATTTCAGTGGCTTGACTCTTCCCTTGTTGTGCAAATTTAGTAATGAGCTGCTCTCCTTTTAATTTAATGTCCCTTTGAAATAGCAGGAGATTGCATTGGAAACTTTTGGCTTTATATGGTATCCTTCTGGATGCTAACGTGAATATAAATTCTGCTAAGTTACTGCAAATGTAGCATTTTATCTTAGTTTACTTGTTCTAGTGCAGCCTCGCAGAGAAATAAACTAAATAAAGCATTTGAAATCAGTGGTTGAAGTTGTTCCTCTCAAGTAAGCTGGCTATGAAAAAGTTGCTGATGGGTTTTGTACAACATTTATTTCCAGAGGAAGGAATGTTTTTGTTCCCTCTGATTCCCCTTCAGTCTCAATGGCTGGTTTAGTAGAAATGTTCAGTTGTCAGAAGAATCAAGATTGTGTATTATTTAGATCTTACCAGACAAGTGGGATTTGTTCCTTCCATTCCAGTTATCAGAAAGATTAACCCTTTGCCCTCGCGGGCCTAATTGCAGTCGTTCAGAAACAAAGATGCTGCTTGTAGGAGACTGCAGCAAAATGGAGTGTGTGCCAACTGGAATGTTTCTCTGGTGATGAAGGGTGGCATGTATCACATAAATTTTGTCTTGCATTTCAGGCACCGATAAAAGCAACCTGTGAAGATATGTCATGCAAGACTGGATTTCCTGAAGATGTTCACAGCGCAGTGGTGTCGAGGAGCGTACACGGAGGACAGCCTCTTCTCAACGGTATGCTTAGAGAGCATGTTTGCCTCTTGGTTTTAATTTCCTCTGGTTCTAACCATAAATCACTCTGGAGCATTTTCACCCTTGAACAGGGCACAAACTCTTGCAGGAAAGAACATCAGCTGCTCTGGGATTGTTTTTCGATTAGGGTCACAGGACTTGGAGGATCTCTTGGGGTTAGCAGTGGCACGTGCACCTCAGTTGACAGCAGTTTGAAAAGACTGAGCGTTGCGAACCTTCCTGTGATCATCCACTCACTCTTCTTCTCAGAGCAGCATTCAGGCTGCTGTTTCTTACTACTGCCAGCAATCTGTCTGCCATGGTCTGTACTTAGAGCCCGTGTTTGAACAGTGAGGAGGTAAAGCAAATTTCCCTTCTGCCTTACATCTCCCACAGAAGGGCTGCTCTTACACTCAGACCCAGTGCTCGTGTTAGTGCAGAGGCAGCTCCCTTACTGCTTTTTCCTGGCAGCCTGAGGAGACAGCCCAGTGGAAAACAAGACCCGGAACAAGCAGCGAGATGCGAGAGCAGTTGCCCGCGAGCCCCGGGTCTGTGAGCGCAGCGCTGGGGGCTGTGGGTGAGCTGTGCCAGGAGAGGCAGGACGGTGCCCGCGCTGTCTCCTGGCCCCTGTGCTGCTCTCTCGCCTGGCACCTCCCTGTGCCGGAATGGCACGGTGCCCGGGCTGGCCGGGGCCCGTCTCGGCGAGTGCAAGCCCTTGCCTCTGCTGGGGCTGTGCTGCAGTCAGTACATCTGCCCGCGGGGCAGCCGGGTTGGGAATTGGGATCCTTGTTCTTTCTGTGGCTCCATTTTTCAGGGATAGAATAGTCACCTGTAGGACACAGGGGCACGTGCTCTGAATCTTTCCTGGATTTCCCAACCAGTTAATTTCAGTATGCAAGTTTGTGGAAGTGGAACATTTTAAAAAGTGCCTATTAATTCGGCTGTTTTCTCAACTACTGACACAATGATCTTTTTCCCATCCCGTTTGGAAATTGTGGAACTGACTGAGAACATCAGTTTTAGACTGTTTCAAATACATCTTAAATAAGGACTAATTTAATATAATTTGTTGTTTCCTTCACATATAAATACAGTTACAGAGATCAAGACATTAAAATGAAAAAAAAATTCCGAGTCTGCAGAACAAATGAAATGAAAGCTGTAGTCTTGATTTTGCATGCTGTATGTAGCAGTCTCTCCTTAATTATGTTTTACAGACCTGTTTTGTGCTTTTTTTAGAAGTATAATGGAAACTTGAATGCAGGATGAATTGATTAGCTTTAGTGTATTTAAATTTGAGTTATTAAAGCTTCTTCTATTCAGTTCCAAGGAAGTATATTCCATCACGACAGACTCTTATTAAGGATAGCTTAGGAATTCATGTATTAAAGTAAATGTTCTGCCAATTGAGAAAATAATAAAGAAGAGAGAGAATTTTCCTTGCATTCCCACCAAGTGGGAGTTAATAGATGACTCTACCATAGACTCCTGCAATAGCTGTTGGCACTGAGAACTCCTTTGGTAGGTGATGCACAGACTGAATAGAGAGGGGGAGTCAGAGGGACAGAGAGCACAGCAGGCAAGTGCTTTCCAAAGGTGCTGCCTTGAAACCACTGAGTGTTTGTTACTGGCTCATTATTATATGGTCAGTTCATCTTGAAACAGAGATCACACACGTTTTGAGATCTCTTGTGAAAGTTCTCTTCACTTTTCATGGAATCAAGACCCTTTTTGCAATTTCTCTGGGCCCCCTTTTGTGGTTTGTTTTTTTTTTTCCTTTTCCAGCAGTTAGGAACCACAGTGAGCTGCCCACTCATTCTTTCTTGGCATTACGCTTGCAAATCTGATCGTAATGACTGACCAGCCTTAACTGGTCGCGTAGGATGGCAGACTGGTTTCCTTTCTCATCACATTCACACAGTCCCTTCCCTTGCTTCTCAGAAATGAGTGAGGTATGACTGTTGTTTTCTCCTTGGATGGTATTAAAGCACGTAGCGTTTTAGGGAAGTAGGAATGGGAAAAGCTGTATGAGGCGTACAGTATGTATCACATCATATCAGCTGGTAGAAGAATGACCTGGGGGAGGTTTTTTTTTTTCCTACCACCATTTCCTCAGTTGAATTACTGTAGTGGTTAATTCTGAAAATTCTGACATGCTTAAAAGCATATAATTTGCTGGTTACACATAAACATACGGTCCGTCATTGCATAGCTTTGACTTAAATTTAATTACACTGTCATTTTGAAATACTATTGTTGTCAAAAGCCTATTTTCTGGTTATTAAACTGTATTCAGATGACGCTGCAAGTTAAATATTGTTGCATGACATTTGCTTCTTAGGGATAACCATGGGCCTGATTCTGATCTTGGGTGTCTGACTGCACACTTGTATGAATTCAGAAGTGAGGCACAGAATTGTTCTGTGTGGCTTAGCTGTGAAAGTTTTAATTTTCTTTGGGTTTGTGCACTGATACCAGAAGCACAGAGGTGTTATGGTCATCTCAGCTAGCTGCAGAATAATTTGAACCTGACTCAATGCTTTCCTGGCAAGTTACTTCTTAAAATACTGACAAAGAAAATGACTGTATGGTGTTGTTCATTTGCTTGTATCTTGCACAGTGGGGAACAAGCCTCTCTTAAGGTCTTCAGTTTCCATCTTACTCACCAAAACCTAAATAAAATTAGAGTTATCATATGACTTGTTGATCTTTGCCTTTGTTACAGTAACACAAGATGCCAGGTTTTTAAAGTACTATTGTATGAAGTCTTTACCTTAGGATATGGGACAGTGTTCCACCATGCGCTACTTTCTCTCTTTGTTTCTGTATTCAGGTGGTGCTTGTTTCTGAAGGAGGGTTGGACTTGCTCCTTTTACTTTAAAAAAAGTCTTCATAATGTTTTTGTCTTTTCATTCATATGGTTATTAACATTCTATTAATATGTCAACCTCTACTCATTTCTCCTGTTACACAGGAGGCCATGAGAGACCACTACATCTTCAGTTGTCACAGTCTGTGAAAAACTGGTGGAGCAGTGTTTTCAAAATAGCATAAATTGGAAAAGGGGGGAAAAAACCTTACGTTTATTAATGTGGATAGAGGGAAGGAAAGAGAAAGATCGCTGCCCTTGGTTTCAGGATGAGGAATCAGACTCTCTTGTAGGGAAAAGATGCGGTTAGTTGGGAAGGTGTAGCAAAAGGAGTGGGAAGCTCCTCCTTTGTGACAGAGCTGCACAGGAGGTAGCCTGCAGTACAGGCTGTGTCCTGTTGCCTCCTCCTGGCAAAGTGTCACCAGTGTCCTGTGCTCCCTTGTTCCCTGGTACAGACTCTGCTGGTCACAGCCTTGGAGGCTCTTCAGAGCTGATGTCTTATGCTTGTCTTGCACAAAGTCTGGCAAGTCTTAACTTCAAGATGCAACGTGCTCGGGTCACTAGACACGTGTAAACTAAATGCTGTGGGTCTGATTTGGAATTTCTTTGTAACATTTTACATGTTGTTCCACTTGATACCAGTTACTTCAGTAAAATTATGGTGGTTTTTACAACAAAACTAGGTGAGCTCAGAACTAGTACCTTCATTTCTGTCGAGGGAGGAAAAATAATAATATCTGAAATGAAATTAAAAGACACTTCATGCATCTCTAAAAAGTGTCTTACTGACACAATCATGAAGTTATTAGGGCCTCCAGATCTTTTAGAAATTAATATACTTTAAAGTATATTAAATCTTAGGATATTTCATTCAATTTTAGGGTATCTCATTTTAGGGCATTCCCACATTTTAAAAAGAAAATAATTCATATGCAGATAACAACTCACCAGGCAACACCTAGTAGAAGCAGATAGCTAACCCAAATTTACAGACACAGTACTTCTGAATTGTTTCTGCATACAAAACATGATTACTGTCTGGAGTACTGTATCTAGGGTATAGTATTTGGAGAAGAAGAGCTCAAGTTAGGAGTTACATCTAATGTACGTTAATGCCCTTGCTTGTGCTGATTTTATTGGAGTTTCATAGTTCATCCAGGAAAAAGTGCTTGTGGCAGTTTGATATCTATGTCCAGCCTGTCTGTCTGATCTTTGTTGTGTATCCTGTGTTAAGATACAAATAATGCATTTCTACTAAAATCATTCACCTGGGAAGGTTAATTGAATGGTTATATGCAGAATCCTATCTCAGAGAGATTCTTACTCCAATAATTTATTTTAGTGCTTTCTTATCTTTCAGAGACTTTATTTTAGCAGTCTGTCCTGTTACTAAACCTATTATTGTTGTTCTCTGCTCAGCGAATGCATTGTCTAGACGAGATTCCTAAATGTATCCTTTTGAGTGTTACGTAGCTATAAAATATTTCTAAGCTCTTTGAGTTGCACAACGATAAAGGGGGGGGAAAAAAATGTTTTGGTGTTGATCACTGAGATAAGCTGTGATTATGGATGAGTAAGAGCATGGTTTCATGAGCCGGTTAAGCTGGAGTGAGCTGACAGTGCTGCCAGGAGAGACACGCTTATGCCTTCCCTCCTCTTCGAGCCTGGTACCAAGTGCTCATGAAACCATAAAGTAAACGGGGTTAACCAGTTTATCTGGGGTAAAACTCACACTCCTGCTTGGTAGGATTTTGCTGAAAGGTTTTGTGTGCTTAAACAGAGCCGTGGTGCCCCTGCTGCCTTTTTTCTCTAGCAGTGAAATGCTCAGAAAATAATACTTGTTTGGATGCTTTCAAACTGAGTGACAAAACTTGATTTTTGGCGTTCCCACTGACTTAATGTTGTAGGTTACCATTGAAAATGCCAGCTGGTCTGGAACAACCCAGAAGTGTGTGGCTGGGAATGTGGCGCTTGGGACTTGCCTGGCATTTAAAAGTAACTACAGTTTTTTCATGAGGTAGTGGAGTTTGCGTAAGCGCTGTCGGTCTCAGGTGAACCCACTTGGCTTTTTTTGCTACTAGTGATGTTTTATCGTTCTGAGTATAAAAATGCCCATTATCAATTAAGAATAAAATTTCTTTTGAAAAGAAGTCATCATCCTTAAAATTGAAGGTAGCAGCGTATCTTTTAAGGCTTATGTCTCATTCCTCTTACAACTTCTCTGCAATTGTATTCTTACTGTGGTAGCACGCACTGCTGGCTTTGATATTCTAGTGCACGCTAACAGTAGAGCTAGGGAAAGTATTTTTAGTAGAATCATATTTTCCAAGAGGAGAATGTCTTTCTCCACACACACACACACAAAATAATTAAAGAAAAATGGCCTTTTTCTTTTTTCCAGAAACAAAAAAAGAAAATGGTAACCACTTTGTTTGAAGTCTCCTTGCCTTAAGCAAAAAGACAAGTTGACAAGTTCCTTCCAGGCAGACAGCCAAAGAATCTCAGATGGATGAGGTCTCTCTATGAGCTGCTGGCAAGCTGGGAGAAAATGTTTCAATTCTTCCCAAATGTATTGCCCCCCCCAAAATTCTCTTCCTGTACCCTCCCCCATTCAAAAAAAACCCAACCAAAAACCAAACAAAAAAACCGAATCCACCATCCTTCTGGTTATTCTTTTAAGCCTTAGTGGGAGTCAGAAATGTTTGGGTTTTTTTTTTGTTTTGTTTTTTTGGAAGCTTATTTTGGGAATATATATATAAAAATTACTGTTTTTCCCACCTCCAGTCCTGCTTAATAAGTAGGCTTAGTTTTGCCATCTTCCATGTGACACAGAGTAAATTTTAATGCCATTACTTGGTGATCGTGTGCCTTGTTGAAAGTTGCATTCCAATTCAGTCTCTTGCTTTTCTAATCCTTTTTCTTTTCTCAAACAGCTTTCCTGTTTGCCCTCTTTCCATACCCCACAGCATCCTAAATTTTCCTGTGTCAATATCAAGCTTACTATCCTGGATTGGAGAAGCTATTTGATTTAATGACCCCAGGACAGTGTCCTTTTTATGATGCCTGTTGTCTATTCATGTACCAAGTGCTTAATGTATTCTCAGATGTGTCCCCTGAAAAACAGTTTTCTTTTGGTGAAGTAGGAGACTGCTTTCCTTGAGATGTGGTTTCCTTAATCCCTTTTCCCTAGTCATTACTTAAATGTAGACAATATCCCAGAGTATATATAACATATGCTCACCTTGCTGAACAGTGGTAAAATACACATTTAAGTGGTAATTCCTTTTTTTTTTCCCTCACTTCAGTTTCTGTAAAGTTCTACATCTGATTTGTACGTGATACCCAATTTTACTCTTTAATACTATTTTTGCATTGCAAGCTGGTATGTAGTACATTATATAAATAGAGAATAAATGTAAGTAATGAAATCCATTGGTGTTTTGGATGTGTTCAAAGGAGAGACATTTCAGAAATGTAATTCCCATTATCCCTTGGTGGACCCTAAAACTGTTACAGAATTGTAGTATTTGCATCCATTTGTTTATCTAGTATCAAAGAATTCATCACTTCAGTTTGAGAAGTTAACTCTAATAAATGTGTACTAAACAAAGTGGTTTTCTCTTATGGAATATTTGGATTAGAAGTGGAAATATATTATGTAGTTAAAAAATCCTAAATGCAGTATTCCATCCAGTTTTTCCAGAGAAGAAACTTGACTCGCCCTTATTCCCTGCAGAAGAAATGCTTCTTCTGTTTCCAGTGTAGGCTCTTATAACTACATCTTGATGAAGAGAAGAATGAAATTACAGAGTGGTTGCAGTGTTCTGGGATGTTTATATTACTATATTAGTTAATTAGTCCAGCTCTGATAGTAATTTCTGTTTATGGTGCATTTACTTGGAACTCACTGAATTAATTAGTACTTACTCCCCTTTCCTGTATTCAGCTGGTTACTTAGGAGCATCTCCAACGTCGTGCCCTTTCTGTGTGCAGAAAGAGGAATTTCAAGAGCTGAGCTGTCAGCTGCCTCAGTAAGCCCTGGGCACGGCTCGATGGGGCACGGCAAAGGAGGTGTTTGTTTCTGCCTCAGAAGCTGGCTCTAGCTTCTAACACCTTTTAGTGGAGCCTTAGCTTGGTTTTAAACTGTGCCATCTGGCCTTGATTCCCAAGGGGCTGTTATTTCTCCTGGAATTGCTGCAGTTAGAGCCTTCCTTAAGGCTGACCCTTGCTCTAGGGGAGACTGGGAGGAATGGTGGTTGCAAAGCTGTGCAGAAAAGCCACTCCAGCAGACAAAGGTGCCCTTAGGTAAGGGAGATTTATCTAACGATGGAAGAAGAGTTGCTGTTGCTTGAAACAGCTGCATTAAAAAAACAAACCAACAAACAAATGGTTTCTTTATGTGGGTAGGTCAGTATATGGAGTACCTGGAGCAGAAATTCAGGTGAGGCCATCTGTGTTAGCAGAACGTGAGACACATGCTCGGTATCACTGCGCATTCAGATTCTCACTTAAAACTCCAATACATCTCTTGTTGACTTCTCATCTTTCTAACAATCAGGAAGACAAATTTACTAGAGCATCCTATTGAACCCGTATTAGAGGAAAATGCCCTTTATTACAGAATATATTACCATACTAAATAGAGATAAATTCCAGTAGTATTTAAACACTTAATGACTACATTAAATGAAATACTACTGTGTTGAAGACCTGGATGTGAATCAAAAAATCCGAGTACAGTTTGACCTGCTTGGATTTTGGTTGAATAGAGTGAGGCAGATTCATTGCTTTTGGTTGAACTCGTGACACTCAATATGGGGGTGTTTTTTAATCTGGAAATTAGAACTTTTGCAAGTTCATTTCTAGACTTTCAGGGCTTATCCTTGGCATCAGAGTTAGCCCTGCTGAACTGAGAAGATGGGAGAGGCAGAAGGGGAGGGTACAAGGGGGTAGTGTCAGATTTTGGGTGGAAGGGAAATGACTAGAGTTGCTATTATCTTCTGATTAGGCTGTAGAAGGAGTAGCTGGCCTTTGGTACCTTTCCAATTTAACACAGCACAGGTATTTTTTCTACTCCTCTCCTTGTACCTCAGCTGGGTAATTTGTCTTCCAGAGGGCAAAGAGAATAATGCTGGGAGATGAGTAGGGTGCAACTCTGGAATGGAGAATCAGGCTGAGGCTGGGGAAGGGACAGGAGCAGAAGAATCCAGGTGATAAAGGATGCCAGAATGGGTAGAGGAGTCAACAGAGACCCTGGTGTAGTTGAAGGGGAAATGGAAAGCACGGGTTCTTCACAGCTGTAGGAGCAATAGAAGAACTTGGCATTGGTTGAAAGAAGAGAGCAGAACCAGCCTAAGGTAGGAAGAAAAGTATCTCGGAGTTCTTTCAGATTTCCTCATGACATCCCATTTGAACTAATCGTGGGCATCTGATACCCATCCTAAGGGAGATTCCAAGGACCTAGTGGAGCTTACCAAAGTGAATTAAGTGAGCAAATAGTGCTGAGAAGCTTCTCTAGGAGAAATGTGAGGCCTTTTTGAGATCAGAATGACATGTTGCCTACTTCTTTTTTTTTTTTTTCTATTTATAATAATGCTGAGAAACTGAAGTCTGAGTATGCAGCCAGCATCAGAACGTAGTTGAGCCTTTTGAAGATAAAATGATGTTACAGCCAGCATGTGAGGTTACCTAAGGAAGTACCTGTAGCTGCACATAGTGGCTTGTGCACCGTTCTGGAGGCAGCATTGGCTTTGTTGGGTTTGAGCGCATGATCAGTGTCTATAGCATGGTCTCAAAACATGCTGCTTCTTGCTGCAGGTGAGCTGGTACTAGGAAAGGGTTCTTTTGTTGTTTCTCACCTTGATGATGGATGTAGAGTTTCAGTGCATGTGAAAATACCAGCCTCCAGTAAAAAAAAAAACAACCTAGGAGAGCTTATACCAAAAATGCACCTTTCTTTCCTTGCGTTATAAATAAATCACAGCGACACGGCCGCAGGACGAGCGGCTTAGATGGGTAGGCTGATCTGACACAAAACTACCTCTGGTTTTTGTGGTGGGCTAGTTCTCCCCTGGGTCAGCTCCCTTTGCTGATTGCCTGGGTCTTGCTGCGGAACAGGAGATGAGAGGAGTGATGTGTTAGGGGTGACGAGAGAAAACCAGGTCACAGCGGAATGAGATTCTGCTGTGTTAGATTCTCTCTCTGGCTTTGGTTGGTTTTGTTGTTTTCCCGTTTCTCCCGGCACCGTAACCGGGAGCTCTCTTCCTGCTGATGTCGTTTCTTCCAGGGTCAGGCAGCTGAGGATCATCCCTGCCCGTCCTTTGTGCCCGCTGCCCCCCAGCCCCGGCCAGGCCTCGTGGCACCTTGCGCGGGCGGGAGAGGACGGCGGGCGATCCCGTTAACCTGCCAGCTCTGCCGCGGATAATCCCGCAGCACCAGGACGCCCAGCGCTGCCCACAGCTGCCTGCCCAGCCCCAGCAAAGCCACCACCTCCCAGCTGCCCGCGCGGCTTCGGCAGCCGGCCCGTTCTGGGTTTGTAGTCCGCTGTGTTTTGGCAGATCTGTCCGCAGTGGCAGGTACCGTGCTCTTGTCTGCTCGCCTGCAGATGCTCTGCTGCCTTTTAAGAAGTAGGTTTTCTTTGGTTTGGAAAGTTAACAGCGCACGCCTCTCAGGCTGTAGAGAGGAAGTATTTTAAGTGAGTTCTCCCTCTGTGAGTTCCAGTTTAACATTCGCTTAAACAGGAAAGTTACGAATCCCTAAAAGCGTAATTTGTAACGTAAAAGCTATCAAAATAGCCGTGCAATCTGTTAAAGTGTTTAAAAATTTGATTCTCTGCAGCTTAAGATGTGAAATAAACGTACACTAATTGTTTTGAATGGAGATGGAGATGGTGTTTGAAGCCAGTCTTTAAAGGAGTTGGTGAGATAGCACTGCAGTTAATGGGGGAGCACTATTTTTCTGTAATGGGCTCGGCAATGTTCTCTAATTAGCTTGCAAATTGATATTCAAATACAAGTAAACTGGCAATCAAATACAAGCAAAACATCTATGTAAATAGGTTTTGATTTCTGCATTTAGCATACCTGTATCAAAATGATGTGTGGGTGGAGAGTAAGCTCCTAGTTGTTTTTCAGCATGCAGCTTGTATTGATGGTGGCTCACTGGGTACATTAGGTCACTATTTTGGTTCAAGCACGTGAAAAGTGAGTGACTATTAAACTTCAGTAACACAACACTGAGTGTGTACCAGGTCTTCTTCCCTGTGTTCATTTCTTTCAAGTTTTGTCAACTAGTTGTGAAGTTTGGATTTCAGGGTCTTTTAAAACTCTTTATTCTCTTATCTAGAAAACATCTCTTGGTCATTGGCACACTGATAACTTGCGAACTACCCTCTATAAGCATGTTATTTGTTGCCAGATGGAAGTGTGACTGTTTCAGCAGGTCATTGTGGTTTTATCCTCCCCACATTCTTCTTCCATCAGCTGTCGGTGAGGTTTGTTGTTCACCATCCTCTTTTATGCTAAAAGTTCTTTTGAATGTACTTTCGTAAATCTAATTCTTATCACTGTGCATTCGTTAAATCCAATTACTGCTGGCATAGATTTATCTTTCAGTGCTGGTTATCATCTGAGTTCTTGAAGGGGAAAACAAGAAACAAGACCAAACCCCAAAATACTTGTGTGCTTTCTCTAAAACAGCTGGCATCCTTTTTACACCATAGAAATAATACCTCAGTGAAAGCCTTTGGTTTCACAATTCATGGTGTGCTTTTCTGTTGAGATAACCGCAGTTTTCCCCTTACAGTGCTTTAATACCCATTTGTGCTTTCATAAAAAATTGATTAATTCTGTTCTCAGGGGATGGCTAATGGGGGAGTGTAGGTCCCTTGGAGGTCACAGGTTCAGATCCAGACTGTCATCTGCATCCAGCAGCCGCTAACCAATAGCTGCATGGCAGGTTATGCAAAAGAGGTTTGTTTGGTTTGCTTTCTTCTGAAGAAGTTTCTGTTGAAATGGTATTTATTACATAAGAACAGATGCACTGCTGAAATTAGTGGAAACTGGGGCAGCACATGCGGGCAGGGAGTGTTTGTGTGTGTGAAGGGAGCTGGAGAAGGTCAGTATCACAGGGCTTTCCAAGCTGTCTAGAAGAGAAACAATGAAATGGAGTGGAATTTTAACTCCTGGAGTGTGTTTATGCAGAGCTGAGATGGATTAGGGCAAACAGCACATCTAGAATTTTAGGTGTCTGAGGTGATTTTTGCCTACCAGTGATAGATTCAGAGTGCTTCCCTGAACCAGAATGAAGGCAGCGTCCTATTGAAACATGAAAATCAAACCAACAACAAAAGAAACCCCTCTCGTTCTTGCACTGTGTGTCACTCTCTGCACTCCTGACTGTGCCAGGTCTCACTGAATTGAAGTTGTGTGATTACACTTCTGTGCAGATTAAATATTTAAGAATGACGCATGTAATTATTTATAAAAAACGGATCGTTTTCTTCTTGGAGAAGGTGATTTTTATCAGTTGTTATGACTGCAAATGATCTGTTAGTTTTTTCCTCCTGACGCTTGCCAAAGTAGTCACTAAAATGAAAGATTTTGTTAGCCTTCAGTGGGTTCATTGTTTATAGGAAGCAAAACCTGCCCAGTTGCCCCTGGCTTCAGGACCCAGTTTTGCAGGAGAGAAATGTGTTGTGACCCCAGCAAAGCTTCACGAGGCTGCTCCCGCCTGCTGAGGAGGTTGGTAGTGCAAGAATGGAGCCTGGCTTAAGGTGGCCACCATCTCTTGAGTCTGTGGGGTTTCTATTCCAGGTGATTTCAAGTGAAAAAGAAAGTTACTGAGTCATGTAGCATTGACTTGTGTATTCCTCTTAAAAAAACAAACAAAAACAAACACACAAAACCAAACCAACCAACCAACCGACAAAACCCCAAACCAGTAAAAGTACCCAAAGTCACTTCTTAATTTTTGAAGCTCCTTTTCTCATGCAGGATATCAGGAATAGACTGATGAGCAGTAAGTAATAGACTGAGCAAAGCAAGCTCTGAACATGAGTTGCTGTGATTATCAACTTTCACGTGGTACTGAAACTTTTTGTAGGGTAACCACATAAGATCTTGGAAAAAGCTGGTTTGGAAGACTTGCTGCTGCCTGCCTGAAGGAGGTTGTGTTATGCCACATATTGTAGAAGGATGCTCTTGTCAGGGTCCACTTGGGGAGGAAAATGTGTTGTGTTGCTTGTCCTGCTGAGCGACCCTCAGCGCAGGGCTTGGCTGGAGCCGATCGATGGACGTGGGCATCTTTGTTTCGTTGATCAATAGGCTGTAATGAACTCAGGGCTCCACTGCCCTGGCAAGGATCACTGGTGTGGGGATAGGAAGGTGCTTGTTTTTCTGGAGTGAATGAAATTGGAAGTTATGCTGGTTTTATTTATTTATTTATTTATTTGGGGTTTTTTTTTCC
>WUAM01000143.1:9371490-9383726 GCA_024336885.1 Actenoides hombroni | reverse complement strand
TTTTTGGAGTGAATGAAATTGGGAGTTTTGCTTGTTTTATTTATTTATTTATTTATTTGGGTTTTTTTTTTCCCCTCACTTAGGTATTGAATAAACTTTCTTAGTTTACTCCAAAAAATCTGAACATCCTGTAAAGTGAACTCAGAGGTTATTGATAAACTGGATTCTTCGTGTTGTTTGTGATGATTTCTTTTTGAAAATACCACGAAATAAAATAACTGCTCTGGTTAGAAAGAAATCTAAAAGGGTTTTGGAAGACTGTGTTGTCAGTTTGTTTCCTGATTGTTTGTTGCTGGAGGTGATCTGTTTATTCCTCTGGGTCAGAGTTGATGTTTTTAATTTGCAGGCAATTAATATACTGTGAATGTGAGCCTAGCTGATGAGCAGAGTCTGGGAAGGGTTTTATCTAGTTCCCTGTATGTACTTTTTAATTGCAATACCTTCTTGTGAAGGCTGTGCTTTGTGGGAATTTGTAGACCTCTTGTAAAGCCTGAAGCCTTTGTAGGAGGTATAGAGATGTGCAGTAGCTTATCAGACCATTTATCTCAGCGTTTTAATTGAATTTAACTGTCAGCCACGTGTATTTATGATGCAGAGCATTTTGCAGGCTATACATAGTGTCAAAATGTCACTGAAGGTCAGAACATGGTTTGTTTGCTTATTTTTATTTGCTGCTAGACTTCTAAAGTCTGTTTGTGTTACTGCTTTAGTAAGAATCTTGCCTTTCATTTTAACATTTTTCCTCACCCTGCACTGATCTGCCACAGGATAAATTGAATTCTGAGTGTGCTGTGCCATAAACTGGGGGGGGAAGGTCACCTTTGTGTGATAAATGCAGACTGTGTTGGTACTGTTACTCATTTCATGTCCTGTACTTTACGCTAACTTCGCTAATTTTACCAGCAACAAAAGGAAAAGTGTTTTATTAACAAAATGATATTATTGGGTAAGTCCTTAGAAAGAGCTGGAGATGCCAAGAGAAGAGTCAGGTCTGTCATGCTCAGTAAGGGACAGGCAAGTGGGTTTGGCTTATTTCAGAATGTACCTGGTTAGTTCTGACAAAATGACTGGGGGGGTTAATATTTGTCGACAGTCTCTTACCTGCCTTTCCCAACTCATGTGCATGCAGGTGACGGTGATATTGCTAATCTTTTGAACTCCTGCTCCTGCAAAATGTTCAAATTATATTTTTCTTGCCTATAGTGAATATTGAAAATTAAATTCCGGCTTATAAAATGTTTTTGCTGCAGGCTGCAAAATTTTTAGTGGGTCTGTGACTTTGGGTGTCCAAAGCACTCCGAGATGGTTGTTGCAGGTTCCAGTTAACTTGTCTGTGATTGAAAGACTTAAAAGGTGCTGTCATGTGGGGTTATTGACAATGGCCAGGAAGATTAGGAGGCCAATTTAGGAGACTGATTGCCCTGAGCTCCCTCACAGTAAAAGCAGTTACCCCAATTTAGAGTATATAAGAGTTGCAGAGCACCTAAGAGCTGCAGAATAGCAGCTTCCAAGTAGAGAAGCAAAACATAAACCAGATGTGCAGTAAAATCAGGTTTGCTGGTACTAGTCCTACTTGTGCCTTATGCTCCCAAACAGTTTAGTGCGGAGGCACTTTTGTTGCTGTGGATGAGGTGGCTGAATTAAAGCTTGGTCTCTGGTTTCATACTGTAAAAGGCAGCAGGACCAAAGGGTGGTAGGCTGGGGGCAGGGAGAAAGAGCTGGTTTGATGAAGGGCTGAATGGTTCTCCTTTCCTGATGTGAGTCATGCTTCTGAAGAGACAATCCAATGTGTCTTCACTGGTGATAGAGCAGCTGGGGCAGATTTACCTTTTCATGTCTAAGGCTGAAGTTCTATATTACAGTTAAAGTGATGTTAAGGGTAAATTACCATTGGAGAGGACAGTCCCACATCTCTTCCTAGCCATACCCACAGGTCTAAATGCTTCTTTTGCACTGGATTTAGTGGTTGTGTAGCTTCAGTGTGAATCAGTGCATTGGGCTGATCAAACAGCTGGCCTACCCTGGAGTGAAAGAGGAATGATAGTCCCTTGGAGCAGCCAGATGAATCAATTTGTTCCTCAGTTGCGCTGCAGCGACTTCTGGGAGGGGAGAAGAGAGAGACGGCACCATGGGCTGCAAGACCACCTCCTGTGCCTTATTCCTAAATCATTTTAATTGTCATACCAGAAGTGCATCTTAGCTGTGTCTGTAAATATTGCTCATCCTGAGGTCTTCATCCCATGTCTCTTGCTGGCCAGCAGTATTGCTTTGCTGTCACTTTAGAGCTGCAGAACCAGAGTGGTTGATTTGAGCATCTAGTATGCAAATGAGATGACCTTTTCGCTGTGATTACATTTTTTTATGAATGTATAAATCATGGCTATTTCACCATTAACTCAAGCCCTTCTGTGAAATGTGAGAACGATGTGCAGCATTTTAATCTTTCCTTCAGTCCATCCAGTCTCCTTCCCTCTGCTGCGACAATCCAGCAGAAAACGCCTAAACAAACTGCAGTCTCCTCAGGCAGGAGAAGTTGTAGATCTTACCACAAATCTGTGAGGCAAAATGAATCAAGCAAAGCTGACTGCCATAGTCCTAAGCCGTTTCTGCATGCACCCCCTTTTGAACTCTGTAGTCATCGGGGTTCATGTAAAACAGGACAGTCCACCTGGGCTGCTCCAGGGGCTTCAGCATCACACTTGCTCCTCAAACTCATTCTGCATGTGGAGCTTGGAGGGACAGCTCTGCTGCAAGACAAGACACATGCCCTCCCGTCAGGTCTTCATAGTGCTGTCCTTGGCAGAGAGGCAAGATAGGTGGCTGGAAGTGGTAATGTTTTGTGGGGGGAGGGCAGAAGAACCCCAGGGTTCCCCATTTGGTCACAGGGACTTCGGAAGCGTTCATCACAAAGCGGTTGAAGGCCGTTTTCTGCAGTAAGTTCTTGTGCTGCCAGGGCTAGCTGCTTTTCAGCTAAGCCTGAAGTCTTGTTCCAGGTGTTTCTACTTGGCAGTGGAGGTTAAAAAAAGAATTGTTTCCTGTAATAATCAGTTTAATTAAGTTCGGGTTGAAAACAACAGGAATACTTCCTTATAAGCTGAAGACTGTGATTTGTTTTGGACACCATTTGTAAAGCTTTCCATTAAGAAAAAAGCCTTTTAAACTATCTACTGGAAAGATCTTTATATAGCACAGTCTACTTCTCCTAAATTAGTGGTCAGCATAAAAGTAATTCATCAGAACCCAAGAATTTCCATAAGTATAAATGTGGTATGAGAAAGAGGAAAATCAGTTCCAGAGTTTCTGAGAATACTTGAAATTCAAGGCAAATCTGGCTACGCTAAAATCAACCACAAACTTAGGTTCTAGTTTTCTGGTATTTAGGGTTTTTTTCTTTTTTTTGTAAAATCTCAATTGGAAAAAGGAGATTCTGCAGAATCTTCTGTAGATGTTACGTTCTGGAAAAGATTTACAAGTTAATTTTCTGTATGTTATGTGAATGTTACAGGGAATGACAGTCGTGCTGGTTTCCTGTTCAGGGATGAACAATAAGAATGACTCCTGAGACTGATAATTAGCGTGCTTTCGTGTGTGATGAAGCACAGAATGTATCTGCTGGCATAGGTGTTTTTCTTCAGATAATCAGTTTTTGATAGCTGCTTTTTATTTTTATCTGAACCCGTGCTCAGGAGTTCTGGTGCTTACTTTTTCTTACGACTTACATGTTTTCTCAGTATTAGTTTTCACTTAAAAGTTGGATGTTTGGCGAGTTGGATGCTTGATAGTACCTTTTTTCCTAATGAGGATAGTGATGTGCAATTGCATGATCTAAACACCCGAAGTTACATTTGTGTTTCATACCAGTTTACAGGGATTATGTTTTTTTGTATTTGCCCTTGACTTGTCATGAGGCTGTTAGCTGCAAACCATCTCTGTGCCCGTGGGCAGATCCTGATTCTAAAAGTAAAAGCTGACAGCTGTGGCCAGAGGGGGGTTTTCGATGCAATACAGTGTGGCTTTGCCAATAATTTTAATTTCCTAAACAGACTTTAAAGGAGGGAGTGGCTTTCACTGTTGAGCCAAAAAAATTAATGGAGGAGGCATTTCTTTTTTTCCCATTTGCCTTTACATTTGAATTATTTTGTGCTTTTATGAGAACATTGTGAAAATAAATCTGCAGTATTTAGACAGAAGTAGTACGGAATGGTTTCCTCATCTGAATTCAGTGACTGCCTGCCTTGCATGGGTGAGTACTTGTCATGGTCTAAAACTTCAGAAGCAGACTAATAGTGGAAAAAGTAGAGCAATTTCAAGGAGAACTAGAAACCTGGTAACGTTTAGGTTTTCTGGAATACTGTGCAAGGCATGGAATGTGAATATTACAGTGTAAAAACAAATATTTTTTTTATATACTTGCATCTATGCAGCTATTAAGCAGAGATCAATAAATAGTTGGTGATGATTAACATGCATCTCAGCCTTACAGCAAGTGTTCTGGGGGAGAAGGGAGGAAAGCACAAGGGAAAAACAGACTTGAGAGACGAGTCTCAATGTATTTGATTGACTTCACCATGGGGTTTTCTTTTATTCTAAGTCATAAGTTGGGAAATTCATGGAAAAGATGGAAATCTGTAGTTTCCTGCATATTTACGAGTTAAGACTGGTAGTTAGATGTTAGTTTTGTAATACTTCGATACTTCTGTCAAACTGCAGTAGATGTAAAAACAAGGGACATCTGTTTTTCTCAGATGATAAATGCAGCACCTTTGTGGTGCTGTTATACAGGCTCAGCTCTTATTAGATGCATTGATTCATTTTATTTCTCATTTATGTTCTTGAAGCAGCAAAAAATAGTAAAATTTCATCATTTACAGTCAGCACAGAGGTTGCGTTCAAAGCTTAACATGAATTTTACTTTGTAGAAATTTGTGATTAACACTGAAGGTGAATCTTGCCATACCAAGCTGGAGAGCAGAACCTGTTGCCTTCCTGTTGGGTTTTGTTTTTGGTTTTTTGCTTGGTTTCTTTTTCCTCCCACCACAGAAATCGAGCACAGCTATTAGTGTTGTCTATCTTTACACTTAAATTCCTCACAACCTCAATTTCAAAGGCAGTGGTGTGTGGGAACGCTTTTAAAGCTGTATGCCATTGACTAAGCACAACTTCAGAGAACTTGGGAGGAACAGGATTTCTAGCATAGGATCCTAAGAATGATTTTTAAAATGCAGAGCAGTGTCCACAGTTCTGAGCAGTTATGCCTGGAAACTTCCCATTAAAAATGTCAAGAAATGTGGATGGACTTTCCGCTAATGCAGTAAATGTACTGTGTAATAAAGGCTTTGATATTTAAAAACTAAACCAAAAACACTTGGGTTTATGTAGCCGCCTGTGCAGCCTTTGCCTTTTGTTTCAATCTGTTCAGCAGTTCAGTGTATAATAGCAGTTTCTGATGCATAGTCCAGTTTATCTTCCATAGTGCAGCCTTTGCTCTTAAAAGATTATTGTTCATACTGGAGACTACGATGGATAAAAAAATATCTAACTTAAAGTAGGTTTAAGACTAGTTGGAAGTCATTTGATTGCCTTTTCTGAGACGAATCCTTGTCTCCTGAAATGCTGTGATTTGTCACAGTCTGTTTGCCATATTGCTTGGCTTTGTGTGTATTACTGGTCAAGGCAGCTTGTGTCCTCTACCGCTTCTGTTCGTGTTCATTTTCTACCTTACCAGTGCTGTGCTACCACGGGTCATGGGGAGATGTATTTCAGCAGCGGCTCCTCTGTGTTTGCTGTGAGTCTGGTGGGCTGGTTGAGAAACCTCTGCGTTGTATTGTGCACCTGGGAAGGAAAGCTCTGGGATCACGTAGCTCTGAACAGAGCCACGCGTGCTGGTGAGGACAGAAGAGACAACCTAACAAACCGTGGCACAAAGACTTTTTACGTGTTTGTCAGAAATAGTCCTTTTTCAAGCAGAATATTAAGAAAAATGGGGGAACCCCCCCACATCAACAGAGATGTGGGGTTGAACTTCTCATAGAAGACAGATTTTGGTAACTCTGACCTTTTGCTGTCAGCATTTTTAGCATGGAGAAAGCTGAAGATAATGGTTTAACCTTTTTTTCCCTCCTCATTTTTTTTCTTCCCCTCTACTTTTTTAGCCTCTGTTAATCTACTGTAACACATCGGAGAAGGAGGTTTTTTGTTGCTAGCAGTTAGTGTCTGTTCTTTCATACAGTTCTTACTTTTTTTTCTAAGTCACAGAAAATAAAGACATATAAGAAAGTGTTGAGTGAATTCAGCATGAGACCAGAAAGTGCACATGGCATCAAACTTCTCTTTGAACTCTACAGATACCAAGGTTATTTGCAGCAGATGATGTCAGTGGTGTGGCATTGAGTTGATGGCCTTTATCTATCACCTCTGATGGTGATGGGATGGGTGTGCAGGCGCGTGTGCCCTACACCCAGACACTGTCCTGCTGCAGCTCTCTGGAGGTCAGATGCTGAAGACGCCTCTGTTCGTCTTCACGCGGCCAGCAGGAAGCGACTGTGGCTTGTTTTTGTCCAGTGACTTCTTCCCTGGCCACAGAGCAGAGATAACAAAATAAAAAGGACTTTGTGCCTCCACAAGGCTGTACTGGATGTGATTTAAGAAGTTATCTGCAGGTGACAAGGTTTTCCATAAACTTCAGCATTAGAGATATTTGCTGTCCTCTCTGCTAGACGTGTTGTTTGTTGGTAGTCATTATTGTTTCATGCATTAAGTAAAGTTAAAATGTAGAAGTGAAATTTTCGGTCAAAAGTGAAGGAAAAAATGGAGGGAAACGGGCAGTACAGATTTAAATGATGAATCCTTTTCATAACACCTCATACATTTCCGAGGTGACTTTTGTCTCCTGTTTCTGTGAACATCCCTTTGCAGCTGAAAGAGGAAGAATTGAGGTCACATTCTGCCGTGCTGGATGGAGAAGTTGTTTGTTTCTCTACTGGCACAGGCTGCATCTATGACAGTAAAATATGCAAAGGTGACAGAAAAAAACTCCAAAACTGTTGAAGGAATTGACATAACCTTGTGGTGGTGGTGGTGGTGGTAAGATGATAGAAGACCGTCTTGAGATTGAATAGGCCATTGCATTAAAACAAGATGGTCTTCTGTTATCTTTTGTATGCCCTGAAAGCAGAGACTCGAGTTGGCGTACTTATTTGCCAGCTGAAGTCTAAAGAGGGATGTGGTCAAGAAGAAAAATTGAGAGGATGATGTCAAGGGTTTAAGCTTCTTTCATATTTTTCCAGGCAAAATTTTGTTAGGAAGGACCTTTGTGGTGATGCTTTGTTTTTATTTGCAAAGCTCACTGACAATGAAAAGCCCTGTGAAGCACAGGCTGTCATTAGCTCTATCTGTGGTCTAACCAGTGTGCAGTACGCCTAGTTTGTGATGTCTATAATCTTCTGACAGGACAGGGCTGCTGAAATGCCACGTAAAGTTCATTCCCTCTTTTTTACTAGTTAGTTGAATTATCTTCAAAAAGCTGGCTTTGCTTCATGGCAAACCTTGAAAGACATTCTCTAGGGTTTTCTGCTTGTAAGAACTAATGACAGCGTTACAAAAATACCCCTAAACCTCTTTGATAGAGTCATCTTCCTCCACTCTTTATTTGTTTTCAGAGTATATTAACTTTTTGACTTAAGTTGGCACCGTGCAACAAGAGGCTCTAGGGTTACTTGAACAACTCTCAAATCTGTCTTCCCTGTACTCCCAGGACCCAGCCCTGCCCTTCTGCATGTTCTCATCCTGCTGTTCCAAATGCAGACCCCAGGACTGCTCTTGCCTCCATTCCTGACCTCCTCCTCCTTATCCCCAACCTACCAAAGCAAAAAGGCTTCATCTTTTCAAGGCCTACCTCAAAAGCTAAATGCACCTTTGCTTCAGCATTGTAGGAGCAGTACTCTCTGATGGGAACAGGTTCCTGTTGCCACTTAGCAGCTGACAAATCTCTTTGTGCATATGCTTAAGCGGTGGCACATCCAGAAGGTGGGAAGCTGAAAGCTGCCATCCATCGCCAGTTTATGTCAAAAACGTTTGTAGATATAAGGTGATTCTAGTGCTGTTGGTTTTAACTAGATCATGCTGCAAATCTACCTTTCCCTGTACAGCCTTCTCATGTTTCTGTGAACAGCCCAGTGAAGTGCACGATGGTGGGAGTTGGGACATCAGGCCCATGAGAGGTTTGTGTGGCAGGAACTGATCATCTCCCAGAACAAAAGCCAGTCCGTGCTCCACTTTCTCAGGAGTTGTGTGTAAATGATAGGTTGAATAGTGGAATTATTTTTAACAAGAGATGGCATTCATTCTTAGGAGTGTAATGAAAGACCCTAAGTGAAGGGGTTAGACAGCAAAGAGGCAGAAATGGTTGTGCAGAAATAATGAGAAGTTATGCTGCAGTTGTCTCCTGCTCTCTTGGGATGTGGTGCACGACTAAAGTTATCTTATTTTCTCATAAACCCCATAATCTGTCAAGTTACTTAAATGTTTGTGGTTTTGCTTTGTAGGAAGCTGTTCCACAAGATTCAGGACTCAGAGGGCTGTGGGCATTCTCCAGGAGAGATTACAGGGTGGGGAGAGGTGGTGTCAGCTTAAAAATAGAGAGGCAAATTCACTCCCTCTTTTCAGCTTTCTTTGTAACAATGGTAAGGCCAACGAGACCTTGAAGTCAGCCTGTGTTTTATGTTAGTGATTTTTCGGAGGGAGGAAAGTGTGACTGGTTGATATCACTACAAAGATGACCAGACATACTTTGAGAAGTTTTTAGATAAACGCTGTGCCTGTTTAAAGTAGAAACAAAGTGCAGAAGTCCAGCCACCTTCCAACTCGGAGTGAACCCGCATTTTAGTAGCTGTGGGTTTGGCTTTGCTGCTGAGGTCAACTCTCCTAATGAGCTGGGAGGAGTCAGTCAACATCTGCATGGTGAAGCCAGGAGCACCAGACAACTGGGGTGCACTGGTGCTGGCAGAGCCCCAGGCATGGGCAATTTGGGCTGCTAGCTATTGCAGCAGCTGCTCTGGTTTAGCTGAGTACTAACCTCTCTGTCCTCCAGCACTGGCTGGAAAAAAAAAATAAATCCACTGACTTAGATTGCAATTAGGAGAAGAAGTTAATGAGGGCATATGTTAAGAATGAATAGATGTCCAGAAGTTTATACTTGCAGATGTTTTGAGCAGTCGGTAGCTTGCAGGGCTTTATTTCCTTGCCAGGAAGGGACCTCTTGGTCAAATGCCAAGACTAAAGTGTTAGAAAATGAGTCTGTTTATCTCTTTGCCATTTGTCATGCTCACTGAACATCTAGATTTTTATTTTTTTTCTAATTAACTGGCTTGCTAAGCCCCCTCTCCCCCTATATTTCTTACTCCCCAGCTGCCCACCTTGTTCCTCCCCGCCAGTTGTGGGTTCTTGTTTTTTGTCGACTGAAACAACACTGGTGGATTTTTAAACAGTTTCAATTAAAAAGTATGGATAATTGGGTTTAATTCATGCAAGAATAATATCTGTATTGTAAACAAGTTCTTTCAAGATAGATCTTGTCAGTAGAATGATACTAAAGGAAAACCATTCTTTTAAGACCCAACATGGGAGAATTTTCTTTTGGTAGACAGTAAAGGGCGAGCTGCAGAAGAAGTTAATGGTTTGTCTTCATCTCATTTCTGACTTGAAATCTGGCTAACCCAAATGGATGAAGAACGTTTTTGCTTATGCTTTTCAAGAAAGTGGTGCCTCAGAATGAAGCACAGAGTTCAGTGGTGACCTGGCAGTGCTGGGTTAATGGTTGGACTGGATGATCTTAGAGGTCTCTTCCAACTAGAATGATTCTGTGATTCTATTTGCAAAAACTATTTTTTTTTTCTTTGTACAGGTAGGCTAAAGAAGGAAGTTGTAAGTTGTGTGCAGTTTTGGGGACATAAATCAATTTATGTACATAATTGTCTGTGGCACATTTTTATGTGCATACGAGAACTAGAAATCTTTAAACATCATTCCTAATAGTGTAAAAGATAATTGTCCTTATACTCATTTCTTTATACTTGCTTTTAAACCATAAAGTGACCAAAAATAAGCATGGCATTCCTGTTTAGTTTCCTTTATAAATGATCTTTCACTGGTACATTAACTTAAGAAAAGATAGAAAGTTGTAATTTCTGTAATGGCTTGTATCTACAAAACTGTCCAGGATTTTTTTTTTAACTGAAGTTTATTTGGATTCTGTGATGGTCATTTTGACACCAAACCATGCTTTCCCAAACATCTAAGTCAACTGTTTGGGCATAGGTTAAAGCTTCTTGCTTCTTTCCGTGAAGTTTTGAGACGTTGATCATTTTAAGGTAGTGGTTTAGTAATCCACAATGAGGTGGATGAAATGCTGTGCTATGTGGTATTGCAATTACAGTTTTTTAAATGTCTTTCTCAAAGAGCACCCTTGAAATGCATAACGTTAGCTCAGGAAAGCAAGGGTCTGTTTGACTGAAGACGCTCTATGCTTTCTTCCCTTTCCCATTGCAAATCAGATGATCTCATTTCTGATGCTGCTGAGAGTTCGTAACGTAATTCCAGGTAGACTTAAATGTTCTGCTTCATCTAATGACTTCTGTGTACTTTGGAACTGATGGCTTAAATTATATAGTAGAAGATTCATGCTCAAACTATACAAATACTGAGTAGCAATAAATGGGGTTTGTGGATGAAATTGTCTCCATGCAGATGGCCCATTTAAGGTTCTTCTACTTGACAACTCTGCCAAAGGTACCTGTGTTGGAGGAGGGTGAGTAGTAAAAGGATGAAATGCAATCTTGGCACCATCTGAAAGGACAGGCTGTAAGTAAACAACTTCCTTGACAGCCTGTCCAGGATTTGGGGATCAGATAACTTGGGTGCGTTTCTTTCTCTTAGTTTTGCATTTGTTCTGGGAACTGCAAGCAAATATTACTTGAGTAACAGAAAGAAAAGTAAAATAATCTGGGTTTTGCTTAAGAATGTAGTTATTGAAGGCGACTGCAGTCAAATTAAGGCACGATCACGTGGTAGTCTGAGTGCCATCCCTCAAACAGGGTAAAATCTAATTGCTGTCTGGCGTGCGGAGCCAAGGGACACTGTATTGAATAAAGATTTAAAATTAGGCTCCAAGAAAGGAAATGTAAATTCTGTGAACTGTGCCTAAATTACAGGGAAGAATCAGAGGGAAGGAAGAGTCTGGGCAGACTGACGGCAGGGCTGCGGGAGGTGCCCTTTGAGCCAGCACCCTGTTGTAGAAGCAGTAGGCAAAAAATGATTACCTTACATTGTTAAAATAAAAGTGATTTTTAGAAATAAATTTATATGGTGTTTTTTAAAAAAGCATCGTATAAATCCAACATTGTTTGGGACCCTTATTTATATTTACATCTGTTAACAGATAGCTATCATGTTTCAGAAAACTAATGATGCTCTTCTCCTTCTAAAAGATAATTACTGTGAACAGCAAACTGTTGCCAGAAAACTCTTCAGGATATTTGGAAAAGCTATTACCAATTAGGAGGCTAGATCCCTTACCTAAGCTGTGTTGGTTGTGTGGCTGTTGTTGTGGTTGGTTTTTAGTTTTGTGTGGGGTTTTTTTTGTTTGTTTTTTTTATTTTTGTTTGTTTGCTTTGGGTTTTTTGTTTTGTTTGTGTTAGTTTTGTGTGTGTGGTTTTTTTTTGTTGTTGTTTTTGTCTTGTTTGTTTTTTAAATACAACCCCTTAGGGTGGAGGGAAACCACCAAAAAGGTATTATAATGACCTTTTATATAAAATTGGAGGCTCTCACAAGAGTAACATTTCATAGAATGGGACTTGTTCCAGAAGTTGAATTGAAAGCCATGGTAACTACAGGATTCAGACAGCAAACTAACAAAAAGTCAACAGAGGATGCTGTCAGTGGCTTAGGGTCAGGGCAGCCCACTAGACCTATAACAGATGCTCTCTGTTAACCCCTCTCCCTCCCCAAAGGGGAAGAGAAAGGGAGTAAGGGAGCAAGAGACTTACTGATTAGAAAAGAAAGCTAAACCAGCCTTAATGAAAATAATAATAACATGGAGTATATACAAATATATATAAGTAATATAGAATCCAACCCCACCCCCCAATGGCAATTACATCACCATCACCACTGATGCTGTGAAGCAGGCACTGGGAAAGTCCCAGACTGGGCCCAGTGGCAGATGGAAGCTGTGTTCAGGA
>WUAM01000143.1:9333152-9363185 GCA_024336885.1 Actenoides hombroni | reverse complement strand
TAGTACATTAAAAAAAAGAATATTTGAAAAGCATGTTTTTTTTTTTTAAATGTACATTGTTTTTTCTTTTATATGATTATAAAATTGAAAGTGCTCTTAGTGTAATTCAGTTTCAACAAATGGTGCTTTTAACCAATTGGAAAAATAATCACTTTTTCTTTCTATTAAGCAATTTAAATATCTTTACCAAGCAACTAGATTATTAGCTTAATATGCATCAGTTGTTTTGACCAGTGGGGGGTATGGGGGGGGAGGAAGCTGTATAGGTCTGATTTAATAAATCTGTTGCAACCAAAAAATCCTAAAAGTTTCTGCAGTAAATCATACTGCATTAATTTCATAGTATAAAAACTATAATTTTGCCTTACTAGCACAAGTTAACGTAAAAATAACGATGTAGAAGGAGCAGGGAGTTAAGTCAGAACAGCTAAAACTAAACACTTAAGCCATTCTTTGCTCCAAGACATTTGTGGAGAGAATGGCTGCAAAGTTAAGCAACAATATGTATGGAAATGCAGATTGCTGCAGGTAAGGTGACCATACTGACACAAAGTCTAATCTTTCAATGTTTCCATACTAACATGATTTTAATATTAATAACTTTAGTCTGATGTTTTATTTTTGCTGTCACAACTTTGCACTTTCAGTGAACTACAGATGAAAATGAGTAGGTGGATGTATAACTATTTACATGTAACTTGACATCAGGCATGACAGTTAAACACTAAAAGAAGATATTCTTAGAATTACTTGTGAAAAAATCAGGTTTAATTCTAATGTTACAACTAACACATAGAATTACTTGAACGAAGAATGATTAAAAAGGTAATTCTGAGACTTTATCACATTTGGTAGTCCACAAAATAGTCGTCTTCTACAAAGAGTCTTGTTATTTCTTAAATTTTTGTTTCCATCCATACTTGAGTGGATGTGGGGGGGGCATCTGTGCTGAGCAGGTTGAACGACCTGTTTGACTTCTCTTCCAAAGTTCTGGCACCTCACTTGGATGTGGAAGAAGGAAGTTGTCTGAGGTTGTCGATTGGTGATCTACCTGGTCCTTCTTAGGCTGGTTTTCATCTCCCTGCCTACAGTAGCATATTAATGTATGCACCACCCAGCATTGTCTGTAGAGCTTAAAACACAAGAATGAAAGCAGCGCAGTTCAGAAGAACTTGGCCTGTCTTTGGGGTGATTGGTCAGTATCTTTAACATTTTTTTTTAATTTTTTTTGTGTTATTACTGCTTGATTCACTGAATCAGCAATAGTTTCTTCTTTCCTGGAGTTGAGAAGCTCAGTTTCTGTTTTTGTTAGGTTTTTGTACATACTTTTGTTCTCACTTTAGTTGGTTTCTTTGATAGCCTTGATTTACCCACCAGTGTCTTGGTGGTTCATCTCGAATCAGCAGTAGAACTGCTTTACCATGCTTTTCTTTGGGCAGATGCACACCTGCCTTCCAACCACCATCCCGCCTTTTGTCTCTTTGGCCTGGAAATCCATCCCTCCCAACGAGCACTGTTAGATTCAGCCAGGGGTAAAAGGATGCCATCTGGAAGCTGGAGGAGATCTACAGGTCCCGATGGGTGAGCCTGTCTCAACGTGGCTGTTAAACTATTAAAGTTGGTGGTGGGCAGCGAAGCCCCTCTGTGCTGCCATCTTCAGAACTTGCCAGTGTGAATAACCCTGACCCTCCGACTGTATGCAGAGCAAGGAGGCCTGAATAACAGCTTTGTGCTGCAGAAACTCAACGCGGGGAGCAGGACTAAAAGCCGGGTTTCATTGGTTATTTTGGACATTTAACATTCAAGTCGTGTAAAAGAAAGAAGCTCGTTATGACTCAGTTCCGTTAATTAGACGTAAATTACTGTCTTTAGCTCCTTAACACAAGGGAAGGTAAGGGGAGTTGTGCAGGACCAGAGGGGACAGAAATTGCGATGAGATGAGGGCATGGGCTGGGGAAGGGTGGCTGAGCACAAGCCCCCATTGAGCTCGGGGAGCTCACACTGAACTGCGTGTGTGCAAGGACTGAAGTCAGAATAATCACTTTTTATCCTCCGCCCAGATTTGTTGTGGTTTATTCTGAGATGACTGGTGTGGCTGACTCTAAATGATGTGCTGAACAGATGTAGTTCATCTAGTAAAGATTTTATCTGCTGCGGAAAGCTTTAAGCAATCTTCCTTTTAAAAAGGAGATTAGCCTTTAATTCGTAAAAGTTCAAAGGGAGATCCAAAATATTTCCTGACTTCTCATGGTCCTGGGATAGCCCTGAGCTTCTAATAGTATTTAGCTTCTCTTTACAATGTATAGGCTAAAAAATATTATGCCTGTTACATATTGTCTAGCATACCTTGTCCTGAAAATTTTGTTTTAGTAACAGAAATGTAAAATCATTAAGGAAGTAAAGGAACATACCTGTATCTCTATTCAAGAAGGTGTAATAATTTGAGGTGAAGCTAACAACCCGTAAATACTTTTTCTTCCATCGCTTGCATAATTAACCATATATAAAGTGTATGACTAAGGAGATGCTTAAATCCACTGAAAAGAATTTCTACAAGAGCATAGTGTAGTTTTGCTTGTTGGTTGCTTCAAATTCAGAGCTGAATGGCTTGTTTTCCAAAATGTAAACATGGGAATGTTTCTTATTCTCCTTAGTACTGATTAAGAGTGGTCCCAGTCCTTCATTAGGATTTTTGTCCTGTGGTAGCACTACAGGCCTCTTCCTTCTGCACTTAACAGTCCTTGTAGTTTTGTCCCCCCTCTCTTAAGTTGAATTCAGAAGTAAGGTCTCTGTGATCAGAGGCAAGACAATGGAGTAGTCAGTTTCGAGAAACTGAAAGAAATAGGAATACTTAAAGTTGCATTTGATTTTTGAATGTTGATATCTAAGGAGGAAAACCTAGTTGTAGAGAAATAATACAAAATCATGGGGCAGGCTTATCACCAGAAGATGGGCATGGTGAATATTTCTGCTGTTCCTGCTTTGTTATGTCTCTGACTCTTCAATTTACACTTTTTAGGACCAAACAGTAAATCTTGGTATAAGTTTTACGCTGTTTAAGAGTAGTTTTCTGTTCTTAGGATAAAAATGTTGTTAAGTAACTGTCCTGACTATATGCAGAGCAACTGGGATTTGTGGTTTTGCCACCTGATTTTTAGACATTCTTTGTTCGGCAAAAAGCTGTTGAAGTGTGAATAAAGAAACAAAACAGCAGGTTCCTCAGCACCGTTCAGAAGCCAGTATATCTGCAGGGGGGATGGGGGGAAGAAGGGGAGAACAGAGATGGACTTGTAAGTAAATACCTATGAAAAGTAAAGTTCCAGACTTTCTTGAAAAGGAAATGGGTCAGAGTTTAAAACGTACAATGAAAGGGTCAGTTTGGTTAACTACCTAATGTATTACAGAATAAATAAAATAAAGGGTTTAGCAGTTGAAATACCACTGTTTGAAGTATAGGAAGCACAACTTTTTATGTTTCTGTGAAGGCTGTTGTTAAAGCAAAAGTATAATCTGCTCCACTCCTAAGGATTACTTTTGGGTTTATTTTTATTCGATAGTCATTTTCTAACCCTTAAACTACCTTTGAAGTAACAGCCTAAAAAGGACAGAAACAGTAGTTTCCCAAAGTTGCATACTCGAGAGGCAAACCAAACCCTCAGGCACACGCTTATCTGCAGGGGTATTTGCTGTGGGAAGCGCACAGGGTGGCTCTGGAAGCAGCTGCCTTTGCATTCGTGCTGTTGTAGAACTGTAAACCCGTAACTTGTTCTGAGGTGTCCTAGAAAAGCAAACAAAGTGATTTCTTTGAACAAAGTGCGTTCTTTTGTTCTTCTCTCAAACTGTTTGGCTTGTAAATCCCATTGTAGCCTCATCAGTTACTTCAGCAAGTTGATAGGGAAACTGTGTTTTTCACTATCCAATCTTTTTCATTAACTGTGGTCGCTCTAAATCATCATCATGGGAGATGCTGTGTTTGTCCATGCAGCTGTAAGGGCATAGCTGTTACCACTGAAGGTCGCTTCGGAATGCAGAAGGAATAGTGGATATTTATTTTAAGAACAGTTTTGCATTTCCAGTGTTAAATGTTTCATATATCCAGACTGTGAGAATGCTTTCTACAGATTGGAAGCACGGGGTTGGTTTTCTTTCCCCCTCACTGCAATGGTTCCATCTGAGAACAGTCTTAGAGATGTTGTTGATGTGATTCTTGTTTTATGCAGGACATAATTCTGCAATGATTCTTTCTGGTCAATCCATTTACCATAGAGGCCATTTAGTGTGAAATGCTTGTTAAATAAGAACTCTTAAGAGCTATATAAATAATTTGAAAAGCAAATCCTAGAAGTCTTCCTGTAACAGCTTGTGTCCCACATGTCCCACCTTCTGCATCATCTAATGCTATTCTAACAGCATACTGAAGTACAGAACACAGGAGCTTAGTTAAGTCTGTAGCTATCAGGTTTCTGTCTGTGGAAGGACCAGCATGGTACTTACTCCTGTGTCCTGGCACATGTTTCCTCCTCTTAGTGGGTGGGAAAATGACTTTTGAAGAGGTTGAGTCAAAGTAATAAAAAATGTGAAGAGAATAAATGAGGAGGTATTCAAACATACATGATTTCTCTCTTAATCTCAAAGCACAAACAACAGGGACACATCCCTCATAATGTCACTTGGACAGACCTCCTTCCAAGCAATGGATCTTCTGCAGTTAGGTATTTGTTAAGAATAAATATGTGATCTCTTCTGCCAGCTTGTCTGAAGGGCTTAGCTTCCAGCTGCTAATTTTGTCTGTGTACATTTCTTACCTAAATTCTCAGAAATTTTCAAAGAGAATAAAGCGTTCTTCTCTGCAGAAGGAAATGTCTTTCTCTCTGACTGGCTTGTGTAAGACTAGGAGTGTCAGTTTTAGCCAGCATTCAGCAGCTGGTACTCTTTCAAACCTGAATGAGTCCTGATTGGGAAGTGCCTTGTCCCACTTGTCCAGATTGGTGTTTTGGTTGGCTGCTTCAGTATTTTGAGAGAAATGGTGTGTTTTCAGTAGCTTCAGTGGTTACGTAAGATCTTCAACAACACAGAAGGAAGAAATATACCCAAAGGTTTAGAAAATTAGAAAAAATTTTACAGCATCTCTTCTATGTTGTTCTTGATTTCTCTCAATAAACAGAAGTTACTTTTTTCCATAAATGGTGAATGTATGAATTAGAAACTTTGCACCATCTTCTAACTGAGATTTGTTCAATGCCCTCTAGTCTTGACAGCTTCCCTGCTAGCACAGCACTGTGAGGTTGTACCAAGAGTGAAGCAGATCTTCTACACAGTGTAAGCAATGCTCTTTGGGGAGGTGTTTCTTCCCAGCCTGTTCTGCAGTGCCTGGTGGTGTGTTGTCCAGTGCTTAGACTTCAGACTTCGGTTTAAAGATGTGTCTTACAAGTAAGGGAGTGAGGAGGAGAAGGTAAAGCAATCAGCAGTCTGTTTCTGCATGAGCCTCTGCGAGCTTGAGCGCAGGTTTGTGGGAGCGGGAGCTGGTGGCACGGTGTGCTGCTGTGTGCCGAGGACGAGGCAGGGAGCACAGTGGGATGATGGGGCAACTTCCCTACGTCCGTGGTGAGGCTAAATGCATCTCAGGCTAAACACAGTGGGAACCTGGTGTTTCTAACTGATTTATTGCTCTAAGAATTGTGTTGTGATCTTTCTCCAGCGTTCGCTTCTTCCTTCTTCCAGCTGGCACATCTTCTCACGCTAGGCCTTGTGCCCTGGCTTTGCAATCTTCCGTTATTATTTCTATTGCTGTCTCATACTTAGCTCATCACAGTGTTCTTCAATGGCCTATTAAAGCTTCCCTCTGGATTCTTCCTGCTCGGTTGGGTACCGCTCAACAATTTATGGGAAGCTTTTTGTTTGTGCCCGTCAACTGCAACGCGAACTGAAGGAGATGTCCCTCCTCGTCAAGTGGCAGCGCTAATTGTGACCCGCTCTGGGTTTATCGTCAGGGCTATTTCAGATTCGGTGGCAGAAGCCTTTGCTGGGCCAGCTGGTATCCATTCAAGGTCAGGACTTGTATACGAGTCCCCGAGGGGCGAGTACACAGTTATCTAGCTGTAGCTCACTGGAAGGGTGCTATCAGATTAGAGACTTCTGAAAGGCCGGTCACCCTCAGACAGTAATTCTAATCTGGACTATTAACCTGTAGGCAGTCTCAACCTCGGAACTGTAAACAAATTTTTCAGTAATTTTTCCCTCTGGGTGTCTGTGTGTATAAACCACTTCTGATCTGTACTGACTCACTCCTTCCTTTTCAGAAAGACTGCCTAAAACCAGGCCTGTTTCAGTCCAGTTTAATCTTATTAAGAAGAAATCTGTTTCAATGTGAGGTTATCATTTTTATCTTTAAAAACCCGACCAACTAAAGGAGCCTTGTTTCTCCTTGCAGTGGCTGTTCTTTGACTTTGTGGAAATGCTTGCATAGGTGGATTAGACCTTTTTAAAAACACACACAGTACTGGTGGGGCATGGGATTTGCTTGTGACTTGAACTGGTTCATTTATTATTAGCAGCCCATGTATTCATTTGGCAGATGACATCAGAGTACCTTCGTGGTTTGAATGTGCCCTGCAAAACCTCCCTTAAGGGACTTTCACAAGTCTCTTTGTTCAGTGCAAGCACTCCAGAAGTATTAGAGAAGTGATGTTATCTGGGGAAGGAGCCCCCCCAAATGTACGTCTAGAACCACTTGATCTTTGATCTTAGCTGATGATTTGCACAGTAGCCCTGAGCAAATCTTTTGACTTTATATGTTCTCCCTTCCTTAGCTCCAAAATAAGAATACCAGTCCAGCTGAGAATAACATTGTGAGGGTTTGAAAACAAAAACGGGTTTGTGTGCTCCAAATATTTTGTCATTTTTTTTAAACTATGTGAGTTGGCCTAATGAAAGATACTTCTTTTATATAAATCTCACGCTTCATTGTTAAGCTTCTAGTGTACGTTGTCTGGGCTTCTGGCCTCTCCAGTGGAGAGGGAGTTATTTTTAGATGGCAGTTTGCCCAGCCTGTCTTAACCCTTTAGGGAAGCACTTTGTCTTCCAGTTGAGTACAGAAAGCATCCAGATGATGAGACTTTTAAACTCACTACAGTTGGTTGAAATCCACCAGTCACTGCCATCTTTAAAATGTTTATATTTATTTGATAAATGGAGTAGAAAATGGGGTTAAAAGATATGCCAGATACTTTCTGGAAGTCTGGTTCTTTGGAGGATCAGCTGAAGACAGGAGCCTTTACATGCATACTACAACATCAACAGCATCCCTGTATCAAGGATTTAAATACACAGTTCACTTAGAGCTGGGATAAATAGCACTCCGTGTCCTAATGCATTGATATGCATCCATATATCCTTATGTATGTAGAGCACGTGTATAGCCAGACAATGCAAATGTCCGAAGATAAAGCAAAACCTGTTGCTTCACATTCTGAGTACATTCTTCATTTTTCTGTATCCCCAACTGTGGACAATATCAGTCTTCTAGGGGTAGGCTGCAATTCTGAAAATGTGCTTGTTGATACCCCTTTTGAATGTGTGTGAGGTTCTCTTACGTATCTGGTACTTGTCGTTGGCTAAATGTCAGAGAAAACATTTTTAAATGGAAATAGCGTAAGTTTCAATTCACTGTTTGTTATTCTTTTGTTTTGCTCTCAAAATGGAAATTGAGAAATTGAGCTTTTAATATCACTTAGTCTTTGAAAAATCAAAGTTTTTCAGCAGCATTATTAACAAACTGACTCTTTACCACAGAATTTCTTATTGAATGTGACCACTTCAGAATAAATGTAACAATAACTTACATATTCTGAAGTCTTAAATGTTGAAATTATTTTGAAAACTAAGATTCCCATCCAATAGAAACTTGAATGACTCTCCGGTGAGAACTGAAGCGGTTCTGCGTCTCTTTAACAACTTCACAAGCAACCAGATCTCTTCTGTGAATTGTACTTAGCGGTGTCTTTAGCTGAAAAGGAACTTGTCAGACTTGATGTTATGAATATTGCATTTGATGGGGAAAAACATTTAATTGTTAATGTACAGTTTATTTGACGTGCCTGAGTTTAAGCAGTGATTTACCCCCAACTCCATGCATTATGCACACCTATAATTTGGAAGCGAATTGGAAGACTGTTGATTACAGAACCAGCCTTCCTGTTGCTCCTGCTTAGCAAGCTGTTCTGCGCACAGTCAGCATCTCTGGTATTTACTATACTCCAGGATTCCCATTTTGCTTTTCTCCCCCCATACATTTTTGCTGTGTGCTGGAGCTTTGCATCTCCGTTCCCTCTTGTACAGTAAGACTCTCTGTGAGCGTCAGTGGGAGCGGAGCAGAGCTGACAGTATATAATTCTAGTGAACTTCCCTCTGCTTGGCTGACACAATCCCACAGCAGGAATATAGGCTCGGTTTGCAATTTTTTTTTTATTTTCTTTTTTTTTTTCTTTGCATCTGCACAGTAGAAAAGGCATTTAGCTGGAGAAAATGGGGAAGGGATATAATACAGAGATTTTAAAAAGTAAGGCAAAAATGAGCTAGAGGAAATAATGTTAAAGTATAGTATTAAAAGCCTGCTCTTATGGCTTTGAAGTGGCTTTTTTTGCTGTTTTGGAAGCAGATAACTAAATAAAAGCAGTCAGTCATAGATACCTTTTTACTATCCTCTCCTACCAAATTTTTTATCCTGCCACTTTCCACCACAGGAACAGCCTGGATGTAAATAGCAGCTAGAGCTATAAAAGTGATCTTAGCAGCAGGAGTATAAAACTTCTGCATTTCAGCTACTGTATGAATACAGAGATACATTAACAATCCCAGACTGCATCTCCACAAGGATTTATACATATGTCCAGTCTGTAGCATATAAGTAGTCCTGTCGACTGAGAGTACTTACGTTAATACAAAAATGATTTCACTGGTTCAGGCTTTGCTTTCCAGTCGATCAGGCAAATCCTACAAATGACCTCATGGTAATTTGTATTAGCTAGGGCTGCTAAATATGCTTTTTAATTGTATGGTATCATACTGTGTATGTTTACATTAGAAATGTCATTCCTCCATGATCACCCTTTGTTCCTGTAATTCTGATTTCTCTGTTAGGATGAAGGTTTGGCTTTGGAAAATTGGATACAGCCTTGTGTTTAGAATTGTATCCATAAACCATACACCGTACAGCCCTGGGTGCTGAAGTCTAAATAAGGACCAGCATTCCCATAGAGCAGAGTAATGGAAGCAAGCGGCTTCTGTGGCAAAGAATGAGAAGACCTGTTTTACTTAGTAATGAAAGTTCCTATGTGTTACTTTCCAGATAGTTATTTTGGGCATCAATCTTGTGAAAATCTAGTCCATTGGCTGATTATTGCTGATAGAGAACACAGGCAGAGGTTTATTGTCTGGATATTCATAGGTGCTCAGAGTTTCATTCTCTCCTCTGAGAAAAGGAACGAAGGGAATATTTCAGGTTCTAGTTCTTACAGTAACGTCCCTTTTTGTTGGTTTTAGGGTTTGTTGTATATAGTAGGTGGGTGAGTGGTAACTGCAGTTTGGCAGTTTCTGTCCAGCAGTGGCATGGAGCACAGGCCCTTTCAAAAGGTCTGGTAAACTGAGCAGCAGGGATACTCTAGATTTTGAGCTGTGGCAAAGAGCAATGCATTCTATAGGAATAACCTATAATTTGCTGTTTCCCAGCTTTGCTATGGTGAAGTAATTTTAATAGACATCTGCTATGGCATGGGCACAACGCAACAATTCGGCTATCAGTAAAAGGATGTTATCTTTTCAGACTGCACCTGCCTGTAAACAGATGTGGTAGAAGATCTTAATTACAGTTTGCCTGAAAAGTAGGATTAGAACTTTCAGTTTTGGGTTTGTTTTTTTTTCATTCTGGGAGTCAGGAAGAGACTTTAGTGTGTGGTTTTGAGGTTTTTGAATTGAATCTAGGGAAAGAAACAAGGGTTAGCTAAAAGTTTCCATAGCATGGATGTACGTTATGGTTGTGTAATAGCTTTACAAATGTTCATGATCTCGATTTGTGAAACTGTCTTGTGCCCCTACTCTGAGCAGCATTTGAGAGCACCCTCTAAAAGAATGAGGTAGCTGAGGATGGGCTTCAAACCTGAAAAGTTATTTTTTTGATGGAGAAGCACCTGCCAGTGCCCAGTTTGTGCATCCTCCGGTAGCTCTGCCTGTGAGAATGCGTCTCTAGAGCACCATTGCAGAATGGATGCTGTTGGTTACCGTATGAATCTCACGTAACATTTATTTTGTTTATTTTAAACATGGAAGTGAATGGAGAAAGAATGTGGTATAGTGTATTCTGCCTTCTGCATCATTATCCAAACATCCTCACATATTGCTGAGCCTGGCTTTTACTGTGGAGATCAGTGTCCAAAATGGTGAAAGCAACAGCTTTAGTTCCTTTAAACTTCACAACAGAATTCAGGATACCATGAGTGCAAAATTCGTGTGTGTGTGTGTATATATATATATATATATATATATATGAGTACCCCTCTGTGGGAGGCAGGATCTTGCACTGTATCACCAGCAGTTAGATTTTTATTTTTACTGAGGGAATGGAATATTTTTTTCCTCATAAATCCTGCTGAATTTTACCATCACAGATGCTACATAAGGTAGCTACACCAAGGAACAGCTCATCTGTACATGGGTGTATTGATTTACTCATCATCAGAGAAACTCTACATGATGCATCAAAGAGATTTTATGGTTTTTTTTCCTTGCTACCAGATTGGCTCTGTCTGGGAAGTTAATGCAGTTTTCCCATTTGCTGAATTTTTTTAAGGCAATAGTGGCACGATTGTGTTGTACAGGTGATTGACAGGTGGAAGACTAAGCTTCAGAAAGAATGACCAAGTGCTGATCACTAAGTTCCTGCAGCCATAAGTGGTCAATCCAAATTCCCTGGATATTTGGCATGTACCCAAGAATCCTGTTTGTTGCAAGTGTGGACCCATGGCATTACAGACATGCAAAAAAGGGACTTCTCAGCATCAGCCAGTTAAGTAAGCTTTGTGCTGTGAGTGTAAAGAGGTACAGGCAATATGGATGGCAGGATGTCCTCTTCATGGCACACCTCTGCAAGAAGATACTGCTGGAGGGTACTGAAGCTTTAACACACTGAGCCATGGAAGGGGTACAGTCAACGAGTGTTTTGGATGGCATTTGAGGTACATTTCATGGAGGGGTCAGGATTTGGGGATTTATTGATTTATTTCTTTATTAATTTAATCTTGCTGAAATCACAGGCTCTCCAACTGAGACTTATTTTGTCTTGATGATGCTTGGCCTCGTCTGGATATACCTAAGCTGTGTGATGCCAGAACTGAGATTCTAAAATCCATATTGTGGTATCTATAGAGAGTTTGATTTTTTCAGTAGTCCCAAAAAACAGAGCTGCTGTCAGCAATTCAGTGAATACAAGATACTGTTTTGCATTTAGTGGCAAACCAGATGGGCCAAAATGAAGAGAGATGGTTATTTTAACACTGCTTTGTTATGTAGATAGATCTGACTTGGAAATGCACCAGCAGCAGTTGATCCCATCAGGTTGAGTGTCTTTTGCATCATTTGGCCCAGGTTTTTCTGCTGGTCATACTTCTGAGAGGGTAGGAATTATCTACTTACAGATACGTAGTTTCACGTGAAGATGGTGAGAGGTCTTCTAAGGTGTGATGGTGGTGGTGCTGATTATTCCAGTATCCCTTTGTCAGGTACCTATTATCTGTCCATTTTATAACCCTTCAGAACAGACTGGGAAGGCAAGGAGTTAACAGCTATCTTCGCATAGCCTGACTCCTTCCTTCCTTTTCAATCCACTGTACAGACAGAAGAGAGAAGCGGCTTGAAAGAAGAGGTTATGATGTGGAAAATTATCAATTTTTCCTTGTTCATCTCATCTTCACCTGTCCTGCTGTCAGTCAGAACTAAGTATTGATGCATCACGCACAATTTTTGGTGTACTCACAGAATCTGAAAGTGGGCATATATAAGTCAGCAGACTGTGAAATCAGGAAATTTATAAACATTCATGCAAACAGACAACCTGTGGCAGGGTGAGACCTTCCATCTTGTTTTTGTGAGAAATAGCTACAACCCCTCTGCTCTCTTTGCAAGTAACAGTCGGTATCATGCCTGTCCTACAAGAGGTTTAGATGTGGAGACAGGGAGCCAGAATCCTTGTAATATATATATATATATATATCTATATATATGTACACCTGTGTTGTCAGGCTATCCAGCTAGACCAAAGTGTTGGTGCTTGATTCAAGGACTGGTAGGTACATGTGACAGTGTGTATCTAAAGGCAGTAGTTACTACTGTTGTCATGGCATCCTCTGATGTGGGTCTGAATTACACTATCAATGAAAAGTACTGCAAATTGAAAAGAGCCTTGTACACGGTGCACATATCACAGTGCAGCATAGAAGAGGTCCATTCAAGCCGAGTGCTGCTTCATGGTAATAGCCTTCCTCTCCGAGCAGGTTAAAGGAGGACAGAAATTACATGCTTGGCTTATGTTCTTTCAGAGCTTGGATCTGACAGAGTTGGGTATGGAAGTGGCACGATACAGTCGCGAGAGTTAACTCAGTAAACAGAACAGGAAGGATTCACTGATCATGGCCTCTTTAAAAAAATAAAGTACCACTGAAATTCTTTCTGTGTGTATCTCAATTACCCCGAGATAGAACTTGCTGTTTTCATAGTTAGAGCCTAAATGCCACTAAGCCGTTCCTTGGCTAGTTAATGGACATTGTATGACTCTGTTGCTTCAAAGTATGTTGCCGGATTTCTGCCTGTAGTTTGGAAGGACTCTAGCAGAAGACTAGTGGGATAAATGGAGAGAGTCCCCTGAGCAGCTGCAGGGCCCTTGCGCAAACCAGGAGGAATCCACTTTATTTCTCTTAAAGATCCTTAGGTGAACGCTCGTGCAGAGCTAAATCTTCCAGGCAAGCAAATGTGAGCCTCGTTTGCTGGACCTGCCACGTAGCATGTTCCTGGGGATAAAGGGTGCTCTGGGGCTGCCTGAAAACTGCTGCAAGTGGGGATTTCTACCTCAGTGAGCTGGTCCTGCTGCCAGCATTCCCCACATACCCGTCCCAGGGAGGCTGTCCTCCGTAAACTCCACATGAAAGAGAGCAGACTAAAAAGCCTTAGAAAGTGCATCTAGCTTTTTGTTTCCTTTGTCATCCATACAGTGTGTTCTTGTGTCTCCAAGACAACCGTGTCTAAAAGGGTGACTGCATCTTTCACTGCTGCTCTGTAGCGAGCTCACCAAGCCGGGCTGTGACAGCCAACCTCGAGCCGTCCGTGCTTTTTATCCAGGAGTTTTCTGGGGAGTATCGAAGTACTTCACACTCTTGCTTTGCTTGCACTTTTACTGCAAGAATTAAGCTTTGGTTTATTGGCTGTAAAGATATTTTGGGGTTGTCCCAGCTCATCTTTCTTTGAATAATGGTACCGAGCAGATAGGATGTTCCCAGTAACGCCTGCAACAATGCTGGCTTTCTTTGCAGCTCGAGCCCATTCTGCATCTGATAATAGATGCCTTCCTGCCACTGAATAGAGACGTACTGAATCTTGTGTCCTGCCTGCTCCTTGGTGCCCATGGACTACAGTCCTGTGTCCTGGCTGCTCCTTGGTGCCCGTGTACTGCAATCTTGTGTCCTGCCTGCTCCTTGGTGCCCATGCATGCTGCCTTCTGGGATGATTGCTGCTTTCAAATCTTAAGTTTAGGTAATCAAAATACGTCAGAGTTTTAGGGTTTCTGTATAGTTGTTTTGGCAGTTTGCAGATTTGCAGATCTGCAGAAACTGGAGCAAGGGGATTTGGGGGGGGGTGAGGGGGGGCACAAATTATTCATAGTATGTGTTTTCTGAGCAGCAATATCACAGTCCTATTCCAGTGTTCATCTGCCTTTGGGCTGATGAGAATTACGGTTTTTCTTTAGGAATTAGTTCTTCTGTTGCCTTACAGTTGTCTGGGAGAAGTTGGATCCAAGACTGGTCGGTCTCTTTTGGCTACAGGGTGGAGTACTTAAAGATAACATAATTATTTGTGTTTTATGGCTGCAACTGTCAAGAACACCACCCCATCCCTGTGATGGGCCTTGTCATGGTAGTTACCATGGGTATCTGTAGGAGTAAAGCAACTGTTTTTCCTTCTGTTGCTCAGAAATGGCTGAGACCCTTGAGCAGAGAAAAAAAAAGAAATACAGTTCTCTGATGGCAAATTCCAGCCCGAGTGGTTGAAATGTTATTCTGTTGGTAACTGCAATGTGCTGTAAAAATACATGGATAAATAGCTAGACAGAAAACATTTATATATGTCGGGAAATCTTTATTAAGGATGTTTTGTCAATTTTGCTTGTGTTTATGTATACACCTTCAAATCCATCTCGGGTCCTGAAGATGCTGCATCCGTTTAGTGCTTGTTGTAGACCATGAATTTATTTCTGTGTCAGAATCCAGTATCTTAAAATTGATTTTTGCAAGCATTGTGTTGGTAGAGTTGACAGGGTAAGTAAGGACTTGCCTGTAGACAGTAAGAAAGGAGCTATGATGTGTATGACCCGGGCTCTAACTGACGTGGCAGAAGCATTTTCTCCCTTGCCTATGTGAGCTTGTTGAGCCCAGTTGCCTGTTCCCTTAGCAGTGGCTATTTAGAAACATTTCCTCTGTTTTTCTACCAGGATCTCTGCAGAGCAGCCTAATGGAGGGGCAAGAGGATACACTACCAAGGAGAGGGGAGCCTAGGACATGCTTTATGCTTTGTCAGCTTTGATTTTTGGTTTGGTTTTGGGTTGTTTGTTTATTTGGGTTTTTTTCCCCTCCTCTTCTTCTGTTAGCCGTGAGAAACTCTAGGAAAGCCAGAGCAGCACATCCTCCATTCGGTGCAGAGATCCCAGGCATCAGAAACTGTGTCATAGCTCCTTTTCATTTCCCTAGAACACAGCCTTGCAGTTCTCGTGCATACTGAGCTTCCCCAGATCAATACCAGTGTGTAGTACAGGGACATTTCTGGTGTCTGCTTGTTTCCCTTTAGCACTTGCTTTGCAAACACAGTGACTACTCTGGAAGAGCTGGTCTTTGGTTGTTGGTGTTCTATCTATCTATTAAGTGTCAGTTTGAGCCCAGGAAGGTTTAACTTTCAAATGAAATCACAAGTGATAACTCATGCATTTTTCTTCTCTGTAACAGTCTCTTAATGTCCTCTCTTGTCTCATTTAAAACAAGTATAAATAATACTGAGATTACCTTAACATTTTGGGCTGGGTTTTTTTTGAAAAGCAGTATGAACTCAAATTTCCAGTAGATGCCATCCAGCAGTGCAGTAAATAATGCCTAAACGTTGGGGGAAAATGAGGCTTACTGAAACTTTCCTAGGCTTCGGAGTTTTATATAGACTTGCAAGAATTTAAGGTTGATTTGATTGGATATACTCCATTAACAGGCTATGGATGGTTGGTTCAGGCTTTTCAGGTCTCGCTTACATCCCCCCTAATATTGTGGCTGCTCTTCTTTAGTTCAGTTGCACCATAAATCATTTATTTCATGTATATGTAATGTTTTTAGTAAACTGACTGATGTGGGCATTGAGTTACGTAATGATGAAGACCTTGAAACTATAATTAGGTTTAATCTACTGTGTGCTATCAAAACAACCTAAAAGACAGAGCACTTTTCTCTGAGTTATTGTTGGTAGAGGCATTTAATAATCACAATCTATAATCTGTTAAATTTTTTATCATTTTAGTGTTTTGTGTTAAATGAACATTTTTTTGTTTGAAAGGCGGATTGTTGCTTTCTACACATGGCTCAGTATTAACCAAAGTCACCTTCTTATTCTTCAAAGAACGTAATATTTTACAGTTGACTTCAGTTTTAGGAGTTTCAATAAAAATTGCACTTTTACTTAGATAAGGGTTGGGTAGGGGAAGATTAAAATCATTGTTCAAGGTTATTACTGAAATTCCCTGTTGTCACCAGCTGCGTTGTAATTTCTCATTTAACATGTGGTAGTGGTGCAGCATAAACTACATAATGGCCCATAAATAAACTTCAAAAATCCATATTTCTGTTTTTATCACTGGTAATGCCTGCTGGTGTGCACTGTCATTTAACTTCTGCCAAGCTGTAAATACTGGGGTTTGGTTGGTTGGGGTTTTTTGTTGTTGTTGTTGGGGTTTTTTTTACTTGCTTCCTTCAACTTGCAGTGCAAATCTTTAGCCTGAGAGAGCTTTCTCTTATGAAGTATTTGCTTGGCATTGTGTTTTCCTAAGGAGATACGGGCAAATTCTTGCTCAGATTGCAAACCTTTGCAAAAGCAGCTCACTAAATACTGAGTGTCAGAGGGATTTGTTTGCTTGCTTTTTATTTGCTTTTTGGACTGGCATGTTTAATATTCTTTCTGGACGTGTTATGTGGAATAACTGGGGCAGGAGGAGAGAGAGAAAAAAATATAAAAGCGTGGCACATGTAGCATACCACTTGGCAAACTTCATAAGGAAACAGACCTAGGACTGGGTCTGATTTCCCCAGCCACCACTCAAGAACAAACGCTTTTACAGCTTCAGCTGCCCAAGGCAAGCTGGAAAGAATTACTCCCCCTCCTAGTCAAAAGCCACTTGCACAGTAAACAAAATAGTCACTAAACAATTTGCTGCCCTTGATATTTTGCTGACCTGTGTGACCCCTTGTCCAGAGCTGCCCCTGCAGAGGCGTCACTGGGAAACTCGGGGCTACAGCGTTTCTGTGTCGTTTGATCTTGTGTTCTCGATGGGTGTTTGTGTGTCAGAGCTGAAATTCCTCCATCCAGGAGAGGCTGAGATGAGCTCTCTTGTCTGGAAAGGCAGAGGTCTGTAGCAATTGTAAGAGGACTAGAAACAACTTGTTAGTCTCAGATGGTGCTTGCCCTTTGCTGTGTGTGAACTGCCCTGCTCAGCCCTGGATGTCATAGCCCTGGATCCTCCTCAACTCTCATTTCTCAGCCTCTGTTTTGCTTCTGCAGGGAAACTGCTATTTGACTAGGGAGGAACATTCCTCAGGGTGACCCAGTAAAGCAGTATTAATAGGGGCAGATATAGACAGAACACCTCATTCCCTGCCTTCTTTACTGGACAGGTTTGGGTTTTTCTAACCTTAGATTGTGTTCTGTAGTCGGTGCATTTGAAGCTCTCCAGAAGTTTGTTGTATGTTCTTCTTTGAAGTTATCATCCATTGTAAGGAAAGGAAATAGTCAAATCACAGAATCATTAAAGTTGGAAAAGACCTCCAAGATCATCAAGTCCAGCCGTCTACCCAACATTATCATGACCACTAAAACATGTCCTGAAGTGCCACAGCTACACATTTTTGAACACCTCCGAGGATGGTGACTCCACTCCCTCCCTGGGCAGCCTGTTCCAGTGCCTCACCACTCTCTCAGTATAGAAAGTTTTCTTAATGTCCAAACTAAACCTCCCCTGGTGCAACTTAAACCCCATTACCTCTTGTCCTATCTCTAGTTATTTGGAAGAAGAGACCAACACCCACCTCACTACAACCTCCTTTCAGGCAGTTGTAGAGAGCAAGAAGGTCTCCCCTCAGCTTTCTCCAGACTAAATAACCCCAGTTCCCTCAGTTGCTCCTCATAAGCCATGTTCTCCAGACCCCGCACCAGCTTCATTGCCCATCTCTGGACCTGCTCCAGCATCTCAATCACTACTATGTGTGCATGATGTTTATGGGCAGGTGAGAAAGGTAGACTTGGCTATTGGTCCAGTAAATGTAATAAAGTACTATGTCAGGAAACATAAATACACCTTTTAAAAATTCAGTAAATTTCATTTTGGAAAGCAGCAATATTTTATGGCACAGCATTAAATAGTATCAACGCTGCATTCAGTATTGATGAGCCAGTCTTCTAATTCAGATTTTGTTGACTAAGCCTGAAATTCAGAAGGCCAGGATGAAGAAAGTAAAGGACAGAGCCTTTTTTCTTACATTAATAAAACCTCCCACATCTCAGTCTTTTGCAGTTGATGACCACAACCAAGAAAAGTATCAAATATTATTAGTAAATCTTGTTAAAATAAAAACTGCTGCCTGACTGAAAAGTCACTTGTGGAAAGATGGATCCTTTCTGTTTTCATCTAGAGAAATGACATCACTTTCTTCTTAAACATTCCGAGTTCCTTCAGGTCAGTGAGCACCACAGGCTCAATTATGCTGTTGACCTGATGAGTCTACAAAGAATGGTCCTGTTTGACAAGAGGGGAAACATTACATGAATCATACTCTTTTATTTTTTTTCCTTATTTTTTAAATAAGACAACAAGATCTCTACACATAGTTTAAGTGTTTTCAGGACGGTGTTTTCAGAGTGTTTTCAGGACAGTGTTTTTAGAGTGGTGGTCTGTTTTTTCTCACTCATTTTTTCGATTACTCAGTATTACTCTCCAATTATTCATTACAGGCCTTTGTGTTGATTTCCAATTCCTTTGTAGAAGTCTGCTGAATTTAGGTCTTGCCTGTTTGTTAGAATGGTTTTAAGAATTGTTTCTGAATCTTTTGTAAAGGTAGCATGAGTTACTCATCCATCGTTAGATAAGAGCATCTCTAGTTGTGATGGGGAGAATGCATTTGGTGGAATAGAGAAAAGAAATTACACGTCCCATGTTGTTATCTCCTAAAATACTGTGCAGTAAGCCATCCCACATGAGGGAAATCTGTTTCTTAAGGCATGGCTGTTTGTCTTGGCTCTGCCACCCTGCATCAAGATTTTGGGAAGACCATTACGCCGGCTACCTTTGGAACTAAGACTTTACTCTCCTCATCTTCCCCATTTGAGATAATGACAGAAGAGATCTTACTGGCACCTGAAAGACATGGACCTATGCAGCAATAGTATTGCCCTGAATAACATGGGCACATTTTATGGCAAGCACCTCTTGAAGACATCTAGATGAAAAATGTGAAGGCAGAGAATCGGGTTGTGTCATACGTAGAGGGTGAGTTAAGAAAAGCCACGGTAGAGACAAGGTGGATTAAGGAAAGGCAGATTAATTATTACTAAAACAAGTCAACATTGCGGTGCTTGGCAAAAGAGCAGAAATCTAGCAGATCTGAAGGTAAGCTAAAGTAAAACAAAGCTCTGCAGCTGTACATGAGACAGCTGAATGTGATTTGTAAATAGATTGAATGCAGTTACAGATTTTTATCCTGAGGGCTTTTTGAGTACCACAGATAAATCACAGTTGCGTAACGAAAATATCGGATGTCTCAAGTGATTCTGTTTCCCCGGTCCTCAAAGAAAAAAGTTGAATTGTAGTATTGGAGACATCCAGCAACAAAGGAGTTAAGGAAAAGGCATGTAGATTGGTGATGCCAGTTTTTTTTGAAATCGTTAAGTTGTATCTGTAGTGGGCAAAATGCCAACAGTTACACAGTACAAGTGACATCTCTGCATGTTATTTATTTTTTTTTAAAGCACTGTAGTGAACTTCATCAAAATGTTAGCTTCTAATGAAGAACAGCAGCCATGTCATGTGCTTGTGAGCCAGAAGTCTTAATTTCACCCAAATGTCTTTATCCATACCCATCGTTGTTCAGAATTAATTTCTGACATCGCTTATGTGTTCCTTGGTAAATTTTCTGATTTATTACACTTACTAAGCATGAATACCTTTTAAGACATTCACATGAATATTATTATTTTGTGACATCATAGCCTGTTGTCTTTTGTCACATCCATAAGTTATGTACGCAGTATCACATGGATTATTGAAAAATGGATGTGACTTCAAAACGGAGTTCAATTGTCAGAGGCTCTTTGCTTTCCCTTGGCAGCAAATCAAAGCAAAGTAATGATATCTGGGTGCCAGTATTTTAAAACACAATTCAGATGTTTAGTGTAAGGTCATCTCTGTTCCATTTCACTTGCTGTCTCTTTCTGCAGATGGAGGTGTGGCTTTTAGGTTGCAGAAATGCCCTTCTCCTGGGAAGGTGAGCTTTAGATACCACCATCTGAGCCCGGAGAGCCAGATTAAAGTCACGCGTCACTCATTTACCGTGGGCATTGCCCAACTTAATAAAGTTACTGCAGACTGAAGAGTGCTCAGATGAGAGGGCTGCTCAGATGGGCTATATTGCTTGCTAACCTGTTTGATTACCTCGTCAAAGTGTTAATGCACCAGCCGTGTGGGCTTTGCCACCGGGCAGGAAGGTCTGTGGTCCCAGCCCTGCGAGCAGCCTGTCCCAGCAAAGCCGGAGCCTCGCGATGCCTCCTGTCCCGGGTAATCCCTGTTTCCATTGTCCAGACAACTGCTGAGCCTGTGTTCACAGCCTCTCAGGCTCTGTTCCTTGGGAGCCTCCTCCTGAGGGGTACTGGATTCCTCACCGTTCATGTAAAGTGGGGTATGGTGATGTGGATGTGGGTCCATTCCCCAGTGACAGCGTGCACATCTTGACAGAATGTATGCTGTGTTGGAGAACTCTGCACTGAAGTTACCTGACGTGAATAGGGGGGGTTGTTCTGTAGCTTTTTGTGCTGGATTGCCTTGGTTTGGTTGGTGGTTTGGGTTTTGGGGTTTTGTGGTGGTGATTTTTTTGTTTGTTTGTTTTTCTTTTGTTTGTTTGGGTTTTTTTGTGGGGTGTTTTTTGTTTTGTTTGGGTTTTTGTTTGTTGAGTGTTTTGTTGGTTTGGCATTTGTTTCTTTGAGGTTTTGGGGAGTGTTTTGCTTTGTTTGTTTGTTATTTGTTTCTTTGTTGTTGGTTTGTGGGTTTTGTGGGTTTTTTTTGTTTGGTTTGGTTGGTTGGGTTTTTTTAGACTTCCTAGAACAGCTCTAAACTCTAGTGAAATAGACTCTGAACAGCATTACAGAGTTCGACTCCAGTCCTTGCCTGCAGGATATGGACTGGCCAGACCTGCGTGCAGATGGCTGTCAGTTCCCCCAGACATAGGTGGGAGGAGTGGTTTTAGCTGCCGCTGATGAGCATCCGACTCCCAACATCTGATGACAGGTTGCTATTTCACGCTCTACAGTTTTGTTTCAACAGAAATTCAGTATGTTGTCTCGCTGGATGACTTTGTTTCATCTCGATAGGTGAGACTATGCATTTATGGGCTGAAAGCATTTTCATATGCATACAAAGACATGTCTCGGTTATAGTAAGTGTCTGAGATTTATTGGAGAGGAACCACGCATCATGCACCAGGACAGGAAAGAATTTTGCCATGAGTAGCTTTCACGATCATTTAGATAGATTATGAATCTGCTTATATTAACTGTCAGAGTACAGCCTTATGGTGATCTTTGTACAAGATGTTAACGTTAATACTTAACCTAAGGAAAAATGCCTCCACATCAGCAGTCATTGCAGTAGAACGCCCTGGGTAGTATTTTCTGAAGTACGAGCAAGTGTAGCTTGGCTTTCTTTATTCCCTCTGCAAACTGGCATTGTTTTGGGGCAGAGGGAGTGAAAAGAGATGTTCTCGTAAGTGAATGCCACAGGTGTCTTTTTGGGGAATTCAAACATTTGGGGAAAATGGAGAGGAATACAGATGGCGGTTGAAATAGCCATTGGAATGTTAAAATGTTTTATTACAATGGGGCTTTTCCTCTCAGATTCCCTTTTGAAACAAATATTTAGTATTCTGGTAAGCAAAAGGAGGCATGCTTTCGTATTGAAATAAGACAATACTTGGGTTTGTAAAGGCAAATTCAGTTTTGTTTTTGTGATGCAAGTTACCACTGAATGTTTCCATTATCCAGGTGCTTGGACCGTGTTTGATTCACGTAAATGTTAGAGGTTATTACTATTTTCATCCAGTACCTAGGACTCAGTCAAGGATCAGTCCCATTATACTGATTACTGTAATCCCCAGACACTTTGCAGCCTGGGTGTTTGGAGGGTGATGCTGCATAATCTTTACTAAGTAACTTAGGATGTCGTGACTAATAATTGAAAAATCAAAGACTGCGTAGAGTACAATACCTCACTGCTTCTCAGCAAAATAGTCTTGACTCAGACAGTAATAGGTTAATTGCCACATCCAGAAATGAATCCTAATGATTCCCTTTAGGAGCCATTATCACATGTGGGGTTTTCATTGCAATATTTATAACTGTAATCTTTGGTCTCGAAGCTCATGTAACCGTTCAACCCAGCAAAAGGGTTCAGAAAGGTAATATCCTGCTCCCGTCCTTAGGCTTTGCTAAAAGTAGAATTTTCAGTTCTAGTTCAATCAGTCAAGCCCCTGCCATTTTCAGACATTATTCCAATCTAATACAATTTGAATGTCAAGTGTCTTGTGTTTTGCACTCACAAGGCCCACAGGAAAGTCTAGACATGCGCCAAAAAAAAAAATACCACTGCATTTATCATAGGAAGCATATCTTCAAATATATCAGAAGATCTGTTCTTTTTCTTTTCTGAATCACAATAAATGAGAGTCTGTTCAGCCCAGTCTGTCTCTGTCTGTTCCTACCTGGAATAAATTGCATAAATTTGCACAGCATTGTCTTGGCAGAGGATCCTAAAGTGTGTCTTAATTTCGCAGTGGCTGTATTGCAAGTTGCCTCTTGAATGAAGTCTCTCTGTAGCCCTCTCATTTATCTGCATTTTGTATGTGAGGATTTTTTTTTTTTTCCTTCCTGTATTATCCCAGGTACCGTGTTGTGCTGTTGTCATGCTTGTCTGCGTTTTGTGAAGAAAAGAGTGTTTAGCAGTTTGGTTTTGGTTTTGTTTGGTGTTTGGTCTTGGATTGGGGTTTTTTCCTAGCATAACACCTTTTTTAGTACTGCCAATTTTATTACTGTCAATTTGAATTTAAGTGGATTATTTGAGCCTCGTACTTTTGTAATCCCTATGCAAGACATGCAAAAAATGGTAAAAGTTCTTGAAAGAAAATAGCATCACTGGAATTTTGACTTAAACGGTGTCATCTGTGTACAAGTGACCTCATATTGCTTATTTTAAAGAGTGTGGACTATATAGTGCAGTCATACATGACATGGTGGTACTACTGCTACTACTACTAGTGTTTACCTAGTTTACCTAATGCCAGGTGGATCTTACATGAAATGAAATAGTAATTTGGAAAGACTCAAGTTCAGAGGTATGGAGGCTGTAACTTGGGCTGCAGGAAGGCAGATTTCTCATCCTCTTGTTTTTCCTCTCATGTTGTTGAGATGATAAAATGCTATACATTGAGGGAGGGAACACCCACTTACAGGTTACTTTCACCCCCAGGTACTCCCTTCTAGTGAGACAGACATATCACCCTGGTTGAGTCCTTTGCCTTCTTATGGGATGTCCTACTGCAGCCTGGCTGTGAAATACACTGTACTAACCTGCACCAGTCACCAGGTGCTTTTTGGATTTTTAAGGTCAGATATCTGTGTTTAATAATAAACAACAACAACTGAGGTGTGACTAGATAACATTAAGCTGCCATGGCAACTCGTTCTCTGCCTGAGGCCTGCTGGCCATGATCCAGTGATCATGTAATCCCTGGGATTTATGATTTTTATTGCTATCTAATGTATCAGTGTAAATACTGCTAGGGCTGTCTCTGCTCTTCTTCCACCCCATTTGGCAACTGGTAGGTTTCTTGCCCATTTTTGATACAGAAGCACAGTGTTCAAGCAAATAGGGTATTTTTGCACCATTATCCATCTGCAAAGGTAACGAGCATCCCTGTGTAATAGGGTGGTTCTGCCTGGAGATTGGCTGTGCCTGCTGTTTGCTGTGGTGACACGGGTGCAGTTGTGTCCATGTGTCCATGTCCAGCTTTGCTGGCTTTGAGGTTCTCCAGGTTCTGCCCGGAGATAACAGAATTCATCTCTTAGGAAAGAAGTGGCACAGAGCTGCTGCAGGATCTGACCTGTGGGGTAGAGGCAATAGCCCCAGTGCTGGACAGACCAGGCAGAGGAAGGAAGGAGAGGAGAAAGGAGAAGCAGGACTGATGTTTATGGAGGGTCTTCACACTCAAAGGTGCCCTGAGTTGTGAAGCTGAACAGCAGTTTTAGGGAAAATTGTCCCCTTTGCTGCATCCATGGCCACATGGGAGGGACTGTAAAATCGCTTCCAAGCAATGGGTGGTACCCTGGGGTATGCAGCAGAACACAGAATATTAAAAGGTCCCCCATTTGTTTCAAGACACTTTATTTTTTATTTTGTAAAATGGGAAGCAGGGGTGCTGGCAGGATCGCTGCCGTTTTGTCAGGGCTGGGAATTTTTGGTTGTTGCAATTCAAATGCAACAGTCGCTTCTGCCTGTCCAGGCCTATAATTTAATGAGAACAATCCCTAATTTTATTTTGTTGTATTTTCACGGTAAGAAGTGACTGGCAGCCTAGATGTGATATATGCATGCTTCTCCCCTCTGTTCCTGCAGTGTTGTTCCTAAACCCCTGTTAGTGTGGGGGCTTAAGCCACAGTGGAAAACTGCTGACTGGTGGAACTGGTGAAACAGATGATCAGCTCATTTGAAAGTACGTGTCCGTTTGATATTTCAGCAAGTCCTGGCTCTTTACAGAAACTTCAAGAGCCTGCATTTTTATTTAGTTAATTAATTGGTTTATTGTTTTCTAAGGAGAGCCCTCCAGTGACAGGCTCTTTCTGCAGAGGTCTGCAGCCCAGGTTCTCAGCCTGACATTAGTAAAGCTTCAGCACCTCTGTCAGGAGAACGGTTGAAAGAGGGAGAAGGAAAAGTGGGAGTATCAGAGAATAAAGTAAAAAATAAAATAAAATCTAGAGAACAGAACACCTGGAGGGAGATGGAGGAGGAGGAGTAAAGAAAGAAAGAAAGAGGGACAGGGAGACAGCTAGAAAGCCAGGAAGAAAGGAAGGAAAGCTAGAAAGAAAGAAAGAAAGGAAAGCTAGAAAGAAAGAAAGGAAAGCTAGAAAGCTAGGAAAAAAAAAACCATAAAACCTGAAGCCTAAAAGGACTTTGGGCCAGGAACAACTAGCAGAGAGAATGTAGAAAACCATCTATTCTCTGTTCTCCTTATTGCTAACAAGGGGAGGGGAAAAAAAAAAAGAAGCTAACTTTTTTTTTTTTCATTTTCTAAAGATAGACTAAAAGGCAAAGCTGCTTATCTAGTTTTTACTAGATGTTTAAGTCATTACTGTAGCAATAAAGCTGCCCTTTAATTGCTGCTCCATAATTGTAGGTATTTGTTTCTTGCACTGCTTAAGGTCACATAAAAATGAATAGAGGTAAAAATAGGTTTGCGTTAAGTGCCTGAATTTTGAAACTGCGTCCTGCTAGCTCTCTGCAGAGACAGTGCTTTCCCCTTAGTCTCCTGATTTGACTGTTCAGGAGATACATTTTTTTTTAATTACCAAATTGGATTTTAGCAGGTGTAGCCCGTTGATGCATTATGGGTATAAGAGATTAGTATTTAATCCTCCTTTTTATTACTGTGTAGATAGGTATACTCGGGAAAGTATTAAAGGTGCATTGCGTACTCTAGAGTACAGAAATGACATTTATTACCAAGTTTTCTTTCAGCTAGCATAATTCAGAAAAAAAAGCTGGTTCAGAACTCTGCAGGGGCCCATAGGCTCATCTGAAGCGAAAGTGCCTTAAACAATACAGAGTGGAGGCAAAGGGAAAGAAACCTTTTTGTGTTTTAAAAGAAAAGCAGTTGTCGAAATATAAGTACTTCCCCTTCTCAGAGATGCTTATTCTCTTTTTTCTGCATTTTATTTTTTTTTCTTCTTTTTTTTTTTTTCTAAAATAAAGACAAAAGGGGTGTCAGAGCGCAAAAGACCTTTGTGTCAGTGAGTGGTAGAGGCAGGGACTGAAAAGGATCAGTGAATCAGATATAATTTGGACTCTGTTTAAGATACCAGTCCTGTGTTTTGCTGATGGCTGGTATTCCTGTTCTGAAAAGCTGCAGAGGCATTTCTATCGAATAGAAAGAACATTATCCCCATTTTCATTCTGGCATGCCTGTTACCACTTTGTTCTGTAAACAAAGAGGATTATGGGAACTGGAAACTGGATGGCATTTTATTAAAGAACTGTGTGAGCCTTTCACTGGGGATGCAGGAACGGGACAGTCTGGCGATACCTACCTGTGAAACAAAATACTTCAGTGTTTGTAGAGTTTATGAGGAGGCAGTTTTGGACAGATAAAAGCAAGTTAAAGCACTGGGCTTTAATATTTCCCAGTTGCACCCTGCAACAAATTCCTTGAAAGCAAAAAGAATCTCAAAATGCAGCTGTACAAATTAAGAATGAAAATGCTGCAGGAATAAGGAGAGGGGGGAGGGTCTGTGTCCACTGCCCTCCTGTTGTGTAGGGTGCCGTGTCACTTTGAAAGCATGTTATTTTAGGAAATACGTATGTTTGTCTGTTTAGAAGTAGCAGTCTGGGAAGCGGGGAAGGAAAGAGAATTGAGTGGAATGAGAGTTAGTTGCAGTAACTAACAAAAAATATTTTTACTAGCGTATCATACAACTTTTTATACAACTTTACAGCTTCCTGCGGTAGATTACTCACTTAGCATCTTAATTCCACAGAGTAAAGTCATGTATTAGTACTAGGTTTTACCTAATGCCTACTGCAGATCACTCTGGAACTGCTTTTGGCTAATGATATAAGTGTTGAAGTGTATGAATTAGATCATAACTCTTGCAAATCACTTTTCCTTTTAATTATTGTTTCCCTAACTGAGTAGACAAATGATTAAACAAATGGTGAAAGTTAAGCTGCTGTGTGTCAGATCATGAAGCACCTAAAGTTGATAAGTAGTTTGAATGTATCTCCAGCTTTATCTCTGTTGAAACTTTCTGATGTGATGCTTTTTTTTTTTCTTTCTTTCTTTTTCCCTCCCTCTTGCGAGCTTTATAGCCCAACTTTCACTTGGCACCGGTTTGTAAAGCTTGTGAAGTCAAGTGAAAATAGGAATTAGAAGCAAATGGCCATATTTGGCCTTTAGTTAGGTGGCAAAACTCCATTTGGTTTCGTGTGAAGTAGCCTCGGCGTGGGCTGGGGTGGCACAACGCAGTGCTCAGCACAAAGGCAGAGGTTTTCAAAAGCAGTTGCTGAATTGGCGGCTTTGCCGTTTGGAAAGTGGTGCCAGGGGAAGGTGGTGCAGGGCTGTCTTTCAAAGGCCAGGCTTGCTTTCCAGGTGCCATGGGTTGGCTACTCCAGGGAGGCTCAAAATGAGTAGCACTTGGAGATTTTTCTGGATTGCCTGGAGTACGGGATGACCTACAGTGCATAAATATAAAAGTAGAATAGAAAAGGAGATTGGGAGAAGAAACGAGAAGAACCTATTAGAAACAACACTGTGTACTGCAGTATCTTTAAAGGATGAAATGACAAATTGAATTATAATACAGACAGGAAAATGCCGTCGTCTAAAATAACCTAATTATATTCCATATTCATTTTGCATCAGCAATTTCTGTAGCTAATTTTCTCACTTTATAGGTGAGAATAAGACATTTTCCTGGCTGCTCTAGACCACCCATGTATCAAAAAAATCAAAAGTTAAATAATGTTTTTAAGCTGGTCTCAGAAAGTGCTAAAATCAGACGCGCTTTAAAAGTGCTGCTGGTGATGGAAGAGGCAAGTTAGAATCTAGTTCAGTCCGTTGTGATTATAACAGTACACCATGATGTCAGTAACCCACTTCTCTTGAAAGTTATCTATAATTGTAGTTGAGGATGTCTCATGGGCATTTCACGTGCCACTCCAGCAAGCCATGAGCTGAAATACGAGCATGTGCACTCTGTTAGTAGAAATAACAGATCACCTTACAGCTACAGAAGTAACCAGTCTGAATGAAGGACTTGTTTATAAAGTAGTTCGGTTTTCTCCTGTCTCCGTTTTAGTGTCATTTTCTCCAGCTTCTCTCTAAAAAGCAAGACTTGTTAAATACCAAGTGTTCTTGGAGGAGGTATTATTCAGATCAAAAGTATGCAGATAGCCAGGCAGTTCAAGCACATTTCCATATAATTTCTCATTCTGTCAAAGGTAAAAGTTGTATTTGGCAGGTGGTTTTATGTAAGCTACTTTCTTGCTCTACTTTATCTGCTGCAGAGTGATCTTGAGTGTGTTAAATATACCTGGGTTATCCATGTTGTTATACATGCTCTTAGCTGTATTACTGGAGCGTATGTGTTGTTAGCACTTGGAATGTATTGCAGTTTCCATAATGTCCTGTAAGGGAAACTTCACCTTGAGATTGATGCTTAAGCATTGAGAAAAGCATTCAAGCAAATTTACAGAAGGAAAAACACTTTGTTTGTTTGTTTGCATGCATGTGGGTATTACCTAGAAGTGAACTGTGTATTTTCAAGGTGCAAACTCCACACAACCGTCTCGGGATCAAAGCAAGTAATGAAAATTCTGTATTAATATTCTATATTGTACATTAACACGTTCATGAAAAAAAGATGTTGAAAAATACAGCCCCTTATATCGTTCTGTGGTCACTCCTTGGGTCGGGTAATTCTGATGTTATTTGCTCAAGGCAAGAAGAGCAGAAGCAGGTTGTCGTAGGGTACAAACCAGCATGAGTAGCTGAAAAAGGGTTTTTATTGTCTGAGTAATGGTTTTAGGTAGCTGAAGATTACTAGTAAGGTACTACATGAGGTTAGACATGTATTTTATAGATACTATGAATCATTCATCTCATTAGACCCGAGTATGAGTGGTGTATCTCTCTAGTGCACCTTAAATGAATTTGCATGTTTAGTTCTTAACGTTTTGTACACGACGCATGTATGCAGGAATTGTAATCACCCCCATACAAGAGTGTTAACTTGAAAGCTTACTTTAATAACATGGAGCTGTAGATCCTCGTTTTAGAATGTTACAGTCACAGAGGTTGTGTTCTTTTATTCTTTTTTAATAGACTATACTTGTCTTGATTCTAGGACAAGAAGAGATTCTCAGATTAAGGTACTGCTGGTCTTTTGTCCTAGGGTCTATGTTTAATAATAATCATATCCTAGTACTAAGTAGAATTTTTCATCGGTTTCAAGACCCTGGTTTTGTAAATACTTGCACTTATTTTGAGCATGTGAACTAATGAGATTTACTCCCATGCTACATACTACCGCTTTGTTATGACCAAAGGTAGTCTTTTTAAAACCAAAATAGTTGTATTTCAGATTATGATTGACTATTTCCCTAGTGCTTTCAAATAATACACTTTTAAAAAGCAGATACTTTTGAGAGGATACACAAAAGAGAAATACTTGTTTTTACAGATTGTGAGATGCATCTGATCATTTATGCAGGAAGTGTTATTAAAAACCAGTAAAATCAGATACTTGCTTACTCTTTCTATTGTATAAAAAGTGACTAAGATGCTGTGTAGTATATCTGGTTAAACTTGTTTTAAAATGAAAAGAAGCCGTATGATTGATCTGTCAACATAAAGTGACTTTTGGAAAGCAAGCCTCCCATGTGTGTGGTTGTTAGAACACGGCTGGTGTAAACAGCCAGTATTCTCAAGGGGGGGAAAATCCCTGTAGCATTTTTGCAAAAATCTTTGCCTAAAAGCCTACAGTTTGAAATCACTCTTTGTTCATACCAGTTGAGCACTGAAAAATGAAGCAAAGTGATCTAAATCGAATTTACAAGACCGATAACCATGCAACTGGGGGGAGAGCAGCAACTGCACAACCTGTACTCTGTCAAGGGAATTTAATTATAGATGGTTATACTTGAGTATAATTTGTTAATGTGTGCCCCTCGCAAAGGGAGAATAATTCTCACAAAGCATTGACAATTTTATACATTTTTACCAGGATACTGTCAAAGGAAAGGGATTTTCATTGAATTTCATAATATACAGTTGCCTGGAGGACGAATATCAATTGAAGTGGCTAGCAGGGAGGTTTTTTACGGGTTTTTTTTGGCTGCTAGAGTCTATGTAAGAAGATAGGGAGAAATAAATTGTCATCTTTATGAATTTGAATATATAAAAAGTGAAAATATTATGCTACTGTGTGATAGTTGGGAAA
>WUAM01000143.1:9279001-9333135 GCA_024336885.1 Actenoides hombroni | reverse complement strand
AAAATACTGTTGCGCTATCTCGGCTTTTTGGATGATGACACAGTAATATTCCTTTTAAAGTTCACCTTTTTGAAAAGCAGTGATGATCAGTGTTTAGATTAATAGTCATTCTCGTTCCCACTCCCCACTTTTCAGAAGTAAGTCTGAGAGGAGCCAGAGGTGAATCTGGCTTGGTCTTCATCCTTTTGGCCAAGATACTTTTAAAGAGACGACTTTGAGAGCAGCTGTAGCAGAGATGAGAGGTCAGCAGAGGCACAGAGCTTTGGGTTATACTGCGGATTGTTGTTTCCCTTGTTCTCTTAACGTGAACTGTTTCTAACTGAGAGTTTTGTTTGTGAGCAGATAGGATGCTTGGAGGGGGCCCAGCTTTCTCCATGCCTGGGGTATGGGTGGTCTGTGCCTCTGAACCCAAGTATGAGCAGCTTTGTTTGGTAGTCCAGCCATTAAGTTCTTAAATCATTAGATGTAGTGACTTTTAAGTAAACTCTTCTTGGACAACTCTTTATTTTTGTGCTAAATAATACAAAATACCCAGCTTTGGAGGTTGGCTAACCAGAATTAGGACCGTGGTAATGATTTCCGAGTACTGGTATTGTTGTTTTAAGCTGGTAGTTTTATATCCTTGGTTTAGAACTGGCCATTTTCTCAGTTGGCTGTTGTATTTCAGCTTACCATCGCAGTAGCTGAATCAAACTGCAAGGTTTGGTGTTGAAAAGAGTGGGAGATCAATGGAATGGTCAATACCTGGGAGCTGGGCTTTCCACCTGTTGATTTTCTCCACTCACGTGAGCAGCAAACCAGAGGTTCTGTCACCTCCAAATCTTGCAGACCTGTAGTCTGCAGACCCAGAGGAACAGAAGTCAGTTGTACTTGATGGAGCAGGTAGGATGGACTTGAGGAGCAATAGGGAATTGCCTAGAGAGTGACATATATGAAAACCTACGTGAGAGGCTGAGTATTTTATTAGCATTTCAGTGGACCACTCTCGCTCGTGATGAGGAAGCCTGAGGCAGGGAGGACCACGGGAGCGCTGGTGGTGAGCCTTCAGCCTTTTTACCAAGGCAGATTTGTTCTTCCTGGGCTCAGTGCTTTGTGGATGTGACAAGCTCTTCTCCCAAGGTGAGGCTGGCATTACATGGAGGGAGACCTTCAAGCTCTGCAAGCAGTATCCTTGCCCAGCCCAGCAATACCAGTATTAAGAAGGTTGATGTTTTATCATTTATTTGGAGGAGTGCTGTATTTTGTCATCTTTTCATACGTGATAGACCCTTTTAAAGTACAGTGTTTTCTGTCAGGAGAGGGCAAATGGGGGATTGTGGATAACTGAAAGGGTCCAGAAAGGAAACAAATTTTATATGTCATCTGAACATCAGCTTGGTCCTTGAAATTCAAATACAAAAAGGTATGATTCTCCTTCTCAGTACCTTCCTGGAAACAGTTCATTACAGAAGAAAGCATATGATGCATGACATTTAGTAGTGATTTTTCTTGAGAGGGACCTTTAGGTTTTGAAGCTAAATAGTTTGTGCATGGTTTAGCACAGTATAAAAAGTCCAATAACTGAAATGAGGCATAAAGCCTCATTTCATCTTCATCTTCAGCATGTGCATTTCAGCACAACCTTCATAATGATGTTTTGCACTTCTGTTGCCCATACAATCAAAATATTTCATAAAGCTTTGGAAACATTAAAGAACAATCATTGGTTATAAAAGCACACTTTCATTTTTAACCTACTATTATTTGCAGTAACCCGGAAGATAAGTGATAGTGAAAGCAATTGGGTAAAGAAAGCAGCAACCTGTTATCAGTTCTGTTTTGTGCACTTCACGGCATTTTCTGTACAACCAGTTTTACTGACTTCTTGTCCCAGTGTGCATCTTTCAGACAGGACAAAAGGAAGGTGTTGAGGGATGGGGTGGATTAAACAAGAAGGGGTAACTCCTGAGTAGATAAATGGACATGTGTGGTACGTGTTCACATGTGGTACATGAAACAGCTTAAAAAAAAAAAGGATGTCATTAACATAGAGGTTGGTTTTTTTTTCCTGTGAGGTAAGTATGTACTGCTGCCTTCATCTTATAGATGAGGAGTGAGGAAACTTGGGTCCAAAGCTCCTCAGTGACCTCCCTGAGATGATACAGCTGAATCATAGGCTGAGCTTGGGCACAGAAGTTCGTCTCTTAACTAATTTGTGTGTTTCTGCCTTCCCCCATTGGTGGAGAAAGCGCTGGATATACAGTTGTGTTTGTGATTGTGGTTGCAGCATAATTAAATTTGTTGAATGTTTTCAATGAATTGATGTGACTGGATCTTTGTGAGGCTTGAGGTGCAAATCCCTGCAGCAGTTTTGCTGGAGACTGACTGAAATATACTGGGGGGAGGTCTTTGGAAGGGGGTCAGTCTATCTAGGATTAGAAGTTCTGTCTAGCAGTCCACAGAAGGATATCACTGTTATGTGGACTCAACCCTGAAGTGCAAGATCTAACTCATAATTGTATGTGGTAATAGCAGCAACAAGTCTTTCTGCTTTTGAGTATTTGTTCTTAATGCATTCTATTTCACACTGAGTTCAGCTGGACTGCTTTTTCATTTTTTGTTCTTCATTTTGTGCTTGTTTTACAGTGAGGTTTCGAAGCTGTCATGGAAACAAAAAAATACACTTTGGAAGCAGCGAGCCAGAAGATTTCAGAGTAGATGAAGATGGTGTGGTCTACGCAGAGCGAAGCTTCCAACTTTCAGCAGAGCCCACAGAGTTCGTCGTGTCTGCTCAAGACAAGGAAACCCAGGAAGAATGGCAAATGAGAGTGAAGCTAACCCCTGAACCAGCCTTCACAGGGCCTTCAGAAAAGGTAAAACCACTAAATGAAGCCTGCATAAATGTACCTCAGCAAACAGGCCTAAAAATAGGGATTTGATTCTGTCTGTCATGCACCTCTCCATGAGGCAGCTCATTAATGGACACCCAGTGCAGGCAAAGCTGGAGCTTTAGAAGGAACCTGTCTGTAGTCTTTTATTCTGTAGCTTTGCTAAGGTATGGAAAGACATGCCCGTTAAAGTATATAGGATTCATTTGTGTTGATCTTTTTGTTTGTATAGTTTGAGACTTGTACCTGAATTTAAGTCAGATATGGTCATTTCTTTACTTTCAATTTCTTGAAAGTATTGCAGTATTTATTCGAGCAGTTAAATACAAATTTGTGCTAGAATGCATCAGTCACGTTTATTAGATGGGAGCTCTAGATTTACAGCGGTAGTAGGAAAGCATTTCTGGCAAGGAATATTGGCTTTGTCTTGTTCCTTCATAATCAAATTGGAGATTGTAAATTATTCATGATTCCAGCAGCACTTGGTAAGGAAGATAGTCTCCCTCTGCTGGAAGCTGCCATGGGATAAACCTGGTACTGTAACAAAAAGCAAACCTAGCAATGCACAAATAACAATGCATTTCCTTTAGGAAAACAGGATTAGGTCTACTACCTTTTGCTGATCTATTTACCTGCTGCCTGCTGTTTCTGACCTTCTCTTGTAAAGTGCTTCATTTACAAATAAAGAACAAAATTTATTTCTAGATTAACAGACCTGTAATGGGTATGCTATAGAAGACTTAAGTATAATGCCAAAATAGTGTGGTCATGGAAGACATTTTTCGGTGGAGACCAAAGCTGTGTAATCATTTTTTTGGTAAATCTTCTAAGGCATGTTTTTAACAAAGGAAGTGTTGTCGTTTTGTCTGTAAAAATCTAATAAAAGAGCAGATGCTTAGGTATATACCAGGGCATTTCCTGTTCTTTCCAGAGATCCAGTTCAGACACCCTTGCCATTGGAAGAATGTGGACTTCAGTTTGGCATTTATTTCTACAGCAGCATATTTGATTAGATTTTTTTTCTTTTTTCAAGTTTTTCTCTTAAAAGAGTTGGAAATAGGTTTGGTTTTTTTATTGCCCTGTCTCCACCCCTAAACAAGCTAGCATGGCTCTATGTGTGCTGGCATCCAAAGGCCAAAATGAGAGCAGATCTAGGAGGGAGTAGGAAGGGAATGTTGACATCCAGCAGAGATTAATGCCCAGTGTGTAAAGTGGGTCATCTACTGCATCCATCATGGCTGACATAGGTTTAAAATAATTACAGCATTAATTCTATGGGATTTAATAGGGTCATAAATATTTGAGACGTTCCTTACCAGTATGTATTAAACTTCTCTTGGAACTCAAATTATATTTTAGCACACCGAGATCTAAATTTAATGTAGAGTAGCACATTATCTGAACTGAAGTTCTGGCTAATGAGAAATACATAAAGGCATACTATTAAATTCTGCAAAATATTAACTGCTTTTCAGAAAGTGCAGAACAGTTTACACAGTATTGCCATGTCATAAATAGTTTATAATTCCATTCCTCCTCCAACTTGAATAAGGAAAAAAAGAAAAGGGGTTCTTAAAATTTTGCAGTGCAGTTGTAAATAATACTGGTTATTTTCATACTTCACTGTGAGTGCAAATAAAACAGTTCCACGAACTCCGAGGAAAGGCAGCCTTTCTGTCAGTTATGTAATTGCATCTGAGTTCATTTTATAATGTCTGCTAGTAATTCGCCTTCTAACATGTGCTTAATTTTATCTTGTACCTGGGAAAGGACCAAAAGAAAATTGAAGACATCGTATTTCCATGGCAACAATACAAGCATAGCAGCCCTCTGAAGAGGCAGAAGAGAGACTGGGTTATTCCTCCAATCAACCTACCAGAAAATTCCAGAGGACCTTTTCCTCAGGAATTAGTTAGGGTAAGGAACTTAATAGAAATGTGGTTTCAGTGTCCCTTGGAGAGCTCTTGAAAAGGTTTTGTGTGAATGATGTCTTGTTCATAGTCCAAATGTTTGTTTGAGTCTTTTGGGCTGGTTTCTCTTGAGACCTTTGTGTGGAGCAGGCTGGGCTGCATTTACTAGGGTGCTTTTTTTTAAGTTGTCCCTATGTTCTCTGCTGGTGGGAGGGAGACCTTGGTTTGAGTGCTAAGTGCCATGATGACTTTGTTAAGTGGTTAAGGAGGATCTCTGCTGGTTCAGGAGTTCTCCAGTCATCTGTGCTGGAGTTTTCCACTTGGGAAAGGGTGGTGGGGAGAGCAGGAGGAGGAGTGCACCAGGAGGCAGGAGGAGATGGGATGTGGTGGAGTGAGGACACCAGCTGCTCCACAGGACTCTGCAGTATAGATGTGGCCATTGCCAGGAGCCCAGCACAGGAGAGTGCTTCCAACCATGGTACTGCTTGGTCATGATCAGCTCCTGCGAGGATTTGTTGGAAGTTGATAGAGCATTAGCCCAAGTTGATAGAATATAGGTTTGCTCAGTGTTGTTGTGCATGCTGGTGCCTCCCCTGCTCCTCACAGATGCACTGCCCTTGATTATTTTTTTTTCCTTTGGAAGATGAGAGCAAAGTTCAGTCTTTAAATAAAACCAATTAGTTTCTAAAGGGCTACTGCCAGTAGCTAGAAAGAGTCTGTATCTGTTGTCTAGGAAGATACAGGAGGAGGAAAAAACCAAAACAGACTTTTTACTTCTTATGTAATTTTACAATAGTAGATATTTTCTCTAGGATCTAAACAACTCTCTTTAGAATACTATTATGAGAAGTAAGCAGGAATAGTTCTGTGTTCATGAAAATTCATTAACCAGCTTCCTGACAAACAGAGTGCAGCTGAAAACCCCGAACTTCATACTAAGTTTATACCATTTCCACAAGTTTAGTTTAAAGGTGGGAGAAAAATAAAACAAACATTAAAAAAAAAAAAGCTGCTGCTTGTCTCAGTAGCAGTCCCCTCGGCTGGGTGGTTGTAGCTAATGTAAATGTTATCTTTTTTTGACACAGATTAGGTCCGATCGTGACAAAAGCCTCTCGCTGCGATACAGTGTGACTGGCCCAGGAGCTGACCAACCTCCAACAGGCATCTTCATCATCAACCCCATCTCAGGACAGCTGTCTGTGACAAAGCCTTTAGACCGGGAACAGATTGCTTCTTTTCATGTAAGAGTTTAATTTACCTTAAATCAGATTATCAACTTGAAGTTTAACATCTGCTTCAAACATGACTTGAGCAGCCAGCATTTAGTTGTCTGTGAGATACGGTTTGAAGAGTTTGTAGCAGATTTGTGTTTATTGTACTCACTAAGGCTGACTCTTACTATGTTTAAGCAGCTTAAATATATTAACATAAATAAACAGTGATTAAATGTATTTGGATAAAGTTTAAAAGATTGAAATATGGATACTGTAGCTGATATTTCAAATACAGGCCATTGATCACAGTCTCCACTGTATTGTATGTTTTTCCAAAGTTTACTTTTGATTCAGCAACTTAAATTAAGACGTGACTGCTATGAGAATTGCAGCAGCTGTGATTTGAGAAATGGATGTGAAGAATAACCTACCAATTTTCATTTTCAGGGGCAAATCTAAGCATTTTAATGGAATTGTAAATTAGGTCTGTCAGCTTATGAAAATGATATTCTTTGCTCTAAAAAAATTGACAAAGTAGACCATGGATTCCAATATTAGGAGAAAAGAAGGTTTTGAAGGAAGGGGGGGAGACCAGGCTGTGACCTAAAGTTGTCTCTGCGTTTGAGAGACCTCGCTGAAATCATTACAGAAGTCACTCAGGTCCTAGAGGGAGTTTCCAGCATGTCGTAGATTAAAACACTCTGTTGCCTCGCTCTCTCTGGGAAGCCCTTCGAGTGCTGCTCCTGAACAGAGCAGGAGGCAGCAGGAGGCATCTGGGGGAAGGCAGAGGAGGATGTTCTGTCAAAGCAGAACAGCTCCCGCATCCCTAAGATTTTTACTGAGAATCTGGTGTTGGCATTCAAGATTTTCTGACTTAGGAATTTACATTTATATGAGTCATTTCCAGAAGGGTGAGTTAATAATGTCCTCTTGCTCCTTTCTAGTAGGTTTGTAGCTAGAAGGTGTGTGTGTGTATGTGTGTGTGTATATATCTATATATATATATCTATGTATATAAAACAGGCTTCAGCAGGACTGCTATAGGAGAAGATTGCTCTTCAGTGTAGCAATTGCCAGCTCTGGCCTGGATGCATAGGTTTACATTTTCAGAAAGTTCTGTGTCCACGTTTATTGGCTGTCCAATTTAAGATGATTTAGGTAAATCTTCCTGTCAAAGTTCGTTACACAGTCCTCTTCGACAACCAGGACATGAAATTTAAGTGTCTCAATATCTCAGAAACTCAATCCATAAACTTTAGCTTAATTTTCACCTGGAATTTCAGTGTTTACTGACAGTAATTTATTGCAAACCTTACCTTGGTGTTCGAGGTAGCTCATCTATTCTGTATGCTTTTCCTATGCATTCATGTCTATTCAATATCTGTAATAGCAGTAAAGGATTTTTGAAAGCGATGCCAGCGTTTGTTCCTTATGGAGTTTTAATAAGTTGCTGTTTGATATAAATATTTATAGAGTCAGTTTTCTAACATTGGTATTAATTGAAATTACATGATTCGAAATAATTTTCAGTCAAGCAAAGAAGTAATCCTGCACCTTGAGATAGTTTAGAAGTCCATTAGCAACCTGAAAATTCAGATTGTTGATACGAGGGAGCAGTGGCAGCTAACAAAAAACATCGAGCTGAAAATGTCTGGCCTGAAACTTCCCATTACCATTACTGTTTTTATTTGTGCCTGTATGTTGTGCAAATTCTAATACTTTAAATTATTTTTGCAGTTGAGAGCTCACGCAGTGGATGTCAATGGAAACCAGGTGGAAAATCCTATTGACATTGTTATTAATGTCATTGATATGAATGACAATAGGCCTGAATTCTTACACCAGGTTTGGAATGGGACAGTCCCTGAAGGATCAAAGCCAGGTAACACTGGGGCTTTCAAAGTGGGGGGTGGAGGAAAGTTATGCATTTTGAAGGTGATGAAGGGGATGCCTTCAGACCTTGTAAGACTTTCAGAGGTGTCTTATTAGTGTGATGAGCACAATCTCAGATACTGTCTTACTATTTCACCTTATTTTTCATTTGCTTTTTAGCATGCTAGGATTAATTTCTAAAATAAGAAAGTATTATCTACCTAAACTGAAACAAGAGAAGTCTTTAAGAACACGCCTTTTGGGTTCCTGCTTTTGAAAATCCTATTTATAGTGTCACAGTTCTTACAGTTGTGTTGGTGATAGCCATTGACGTTCGCTTAGTTGACAGCTCAGGGTCTAAGAGACTTCAAAAATATCAGCAGATCCAGTTCTAGTTCTGAATCTCGGAGGCTTTGGAAATACTGGGATTTGAAATCAAACAGTTACATATGGATTCTTGAGAAAACTCTAAATGTTGTTCACATCTCATTAAAATTCTAATCTGCTCAGACTAAAGTTTGCTCTGTGGCTGAAACCACTTTCTTAAATTGTCGGTAATGCATAATGAATTTTTTAGAAAGGTTAGCACAAGAAATGTATTTTCTCACTTTGCAGCATTGACTTAGCATTTGAGATGGAAAGAACGTGGGTCTCATAGACCTTTGAAAGAGTATTATTTACATTGATTTTAAATCAGTATGTGCACCAATTCTGAAAATTAAGTGTATTTCCTTTGGCCCAATTAATAACATTTTTATCTAAATGTGAGGAGCTCTGTTACAAAAATGTTATTTATGGCAGAACTCTAGGATTTCATTGTTTATGGAGCTTCTTCAGTTATAAGCAAATCTGATATTTTATAAACACAAAGTATTTTTATCTCCTCTTATGTATTTTAATTACTCCGCTGGTGAGTCTTGTGTTTAACCAGTTTGTTTTTAGTAAGAGCAGGAATGTGCGGAGTTTACCAAAAGAAATACGTGCTTTGACCATTGCTTGTAAGTGATCTTGTGTAATCTGAGTAAACTGTTTATATAACATCAATTATTTATCCTGCTGCTAGGAACCTATGTGATGACTGTTACTGCCATCGATGCCGATGATCCCAATGCACAGAATGGGATGCTGAGATACAGGATCTTGTCACAGGCCCCGAGCAGCCCCTCTCCCAACATGTTTACAATCAACAACGAGACTGGTGACATTATCACTGTAGCAGCTGGGCTTGACAGAGAGGTATGGCAGGTCTTAATCCTAAAGGCTGGGTTTTACTTAATATTGCTAAGCACATTTTTTTTACTAGTAACTTACAGCTACTTCTCTCCCTCCCTTGTCTGAACTTTCTCTCTGGAAAAGAGGAAATTAGCATGGGCATGAAAACTGGACCCCAAAACGTTCTTTATGTGTAGTCCCTCCTGGTTCCATGGGATCATAGAAAGGATCTTGTCTCAAAAGCCTGTTTGTTTTTAAGGAACAGGTACACAATGAAACAGAGCGATGCAGATAAAACAGTAAATCTCCATCAGTAATTCCCTGCTACATGCCAGCCAAGTCCCTTTCTGTCGAGAGAGTTCTTCACTATGCCCACCACCAGAGAAGGAGGGTGCCAGAACCTCTGCTCTGGTTCACCCATCTGTGAGGTGGGAATAAAAATATTTCCCTCCTCACTCCTATCTGTCACATGGACTAACTGTGCTTTTGAACCACTTGAAAATTTCACAAGAGGAGAAGCATTATTTTATAAACAAACTATAAAATCCAAACAAATCTTATTTCAACACATCTTGTTTCAGCTTCTGTTTTACTAACCTCATTTCAGCTCATTAAATCTGAAGGTTTTCTTAAAGTGGATCTGCGTTCAGCTTTTAGCTGTTTAGTTATACTTAGGTAAAATGAAGAACAAAAACACTTTCTGGTGCTCTGTGTTGGCTGTTAATATTCTGATGCAATCAGAAGATTTGCAAAACTAAACAGACAGATACTGCAATTAATTTTTGAAGTTTTATCAACATTCCTTCTATCTAAGTTGGTTTTGAAGAGGATGGATTTGAGGAAAGGAAAACTGTGAACTTTACAGTATTGCCATATTAAATTAAAAGAATGATGGGCAGCTTTGCCCTTGTTTTTAAAATCCCCTGGTCATCTTTGACAGGTGAACCTTCAGAAGGATGTAGCGATAACTCTTGAGTTTTATTGCTTAGTGACTAGCTGTGATTTAACTCAGAAGAAACCAGCTGTCTGGAGCTTAGACCTGCACTTTAACAGCTGGAGAAGCCTTGTCATTTGCCATCAGTCTTCCTGATGGATCACTGCACTGATACCCAAATGAGTATTTATAAACATTTCTTGCACATGTTGAATATTAATGATTAATGTTAAATCGTTCATATATTAAATTAGACTATTATGAGATAAAATGGTTTCCTTCCCAAGCCATTGCTTTGCTTCCTTCATTTCCTGAGTCATTTCATGGAAGTCAATTAAATTAAAATGACCAGAAGTCTAGAAAGCCAGAGCTGAATCAAACAGGTCTTCTGAGAGGGGGCTGGGCAGTGCCTTGCTGTACAAAGCTCCTCGCTGTCTGTGAATCTCAGCTGGGCTACCCACTGCTGCCTTTCTGTCCTATCTGTGAGTCTTGACTCTTTTTGTAAAGCTGTAATTAGGCTCATAAAATACCAGACACACTTTTCAATTCTTAAATTACATGAGCTATTATTTCTGGGAGCTTAAGTGTTGTCAGGGCTCAAAAAAAAAAAAAAAAAAAGAGTGGTTCCTCTGATAGCATTCCTCATCTCCTAGTATTTTAGGTTAGCATGCACAATGCATTATCTGTGCTAATGTGCACAGGAGGGGAGTTGCTTAGGTAAGGGAACTTGGCTAAAGACAGAAGAAATCTTTCATTTGCCATCTCAGAAGATGCTGTTTCATGAGATCCAGCAGTTGTTATTTATTGGAGTATCGCTGTGAGATTCAGTTCAGCATTAAAACATCTGCCTTACTGCTGGAGGTGTTGAAAAAGTCAAGCAGGGTACTTGAAGTCTACACGCTCGCGTTCCTGCCTCACGTGAGGTTGATTCGGTGAAGTGCTCTTCCGTTTGGCCAGTGCTGAAGTGGAAAGATGTGACCTGGTGAGGTCTGCCTTCTGTCTTGAAGCTGCCGGTTCATTTTGGGATGTGTTGCTGCAAAGTCTCCGTGCAGGCTGCAGACACGTGCTCCACAGCTTCTTCCTGCCTGCTTCTCATCCCGCAGTGACGAGGGGAGAGCCAACTCCCCCAGCTCCCCATGCTTGGAAAGTTTTGTGCTTGTTGATTTCTGAAATTCCGTTCCCAGCGCTTGAGCTTCTCGATGTGAGTGCTGGGAAGGGGGAAAAACAAGCACACAAACACATATATGCTGTCTTTTGGGGCACTTCTTGGAGGAGGTTTTCAGTGTGCTTTTTCTGGTGGAATGAAACGAGAAGATTGTACGGAAGTTGAGTGAGTCTCTGTGTAATAATAATGGAGTTTCCTTAATGAAATTCGCTTCTTGGGATCAATGTGTTAAGACCCAGGTGAATCCGAAGCACCTGCTGTTTCAATAACATAGAATCATCTGGCTGCAAGATTTGCTTCAATACTGCTCTTGATTTTATTGCTTCACAATAAGTAAAGTACTTTTTTTTGTTTTTTTCCCCTGGATGAAAGTGGTAAAAGTATGTCCTTGATGCCCTTGTGACTGCTTTTCTTGTTGGTGTTCTGAGGAAAACCTTTAGCATGTTTATTTAAGCCTTTTGAAGGTCACCTCACAAGTATATTTTCCAAGGCAGTATTCATATACATATTTATGCATGCTTAAACATATATATTTCATTTCTGTATAACTAATATTAGTTTTGCTTTTTTAAAGAGCCGTGGACATTGGGGGTGTGTTGGTACAGTTACTTTGTGAAAAAGGACACGAGCATGAAATATCATCAGTGGGAGATACAGATTCATACAGCTCATTTTAAAAAGTTTTTTTTTATTCAATGACTCATATTTGCTGCTTGGAAATGTGTATAACTGTTAAATCTCTAATGTCTCTTGTGGTGTTTGGCCAAGATTTGAAAGTCAGGTGTTATCAGATAGAAAAATAAGCAAAGATAATTCCGCTATATCCACAGTCCCTTTTTGCATGAGAAACTGTTTGCATGAGAAGTAATTTCTCATACACCCCAGTCTTAAGTAGTGGGAGAAAATAAGATACCAACTGGGGCGGGGGGGGAAGAATGCTGTTCTTTAAGTGTTTTTATTTTGCAAGAAGGTTTTTTGCCAGTGTTGGTAAACCATTCATGGAAGTGATATTTCAAAGTAACAGCAACTCCCTATGTTTGTACATTTTCTTTTGGAAAGAACGAAGTGATAACACCAAGCTCTCCCAGCTAAGACACTGAACTGGTAAATGGCAAAGCACACGCGATATTTGCATTTCATGGTAGAAACCATCAACAAGTTAAAATCAACTTCTCAAAACTCTACATAAAAACACATCTTTTTCTTTTTTTTTTTTTTTTTTGGTAATACAACCTTGTCAGCTTTGTTTTAAACGGCTGACTAGTTTGAGGTCAGGTCTCCGTTGGGTATCTCTCGTGCTGGAGGGAGCTCTGGCCGCACTCCAGGCGTGCGGGGAGCGCGCGGGAGTGCCTGGCTCAGGAGGAGGGCGGGAAGGAGGCGGCGGCCGCCATCTTCCCCCGGAGTGATTAACATGTATGGAAACAGCCCGTGCGGGTGTTCCCTCCCCCTCTCTCCCAGTGCCCTGACGTGTCTCTGTTAGCCTTGACATCTTGGGTTTCCATAGCGATCGCAAGAAGCCGCAGCAGCGGTTTTGTGCTTGGGCTTGGCTGCAACAAAACCTTGGCAGTTGAGGCCGTTTGGCCAACAAACCTCGCTTGGCTCTGTGCTCTTAAATGCTTTTGAGGACTTAGCCTGTTATAGTATAAACGGCGCTCTGTGGTTTTTTTTCCACGTTTGAAAAGCGTTAAATCTGCAATAATAACATTAACTGTATAAAGGGAGTTTGGTTTTTGAGAGTAGGAAGCAGGCAGCCTGTCCTCGTCTCGGGGATATCTGAGGAACATCAAGCGGTCGTTCAGCCTGGCTGGGTGCAGCCTGGTGCTGTATTCCTGTGGCACCAACTTTGCTCCTGTCATCTCGGGTGACGCTAACTAGAATAAACAGTGTGATGGGCTCCACTGCTCGGCGAAATGCAGTTTTGGGAACACCTGCTGTCCTGTGGTAATGTTAGTTTTGTCTAAAACTTATGTTGGTGTCATTTTGTATTTTAGAAAGTACAACAATACACATTAATAATTCAAGCTACGGACATGGAAGGAAACCCAACATATGGTCTTTCAAACACAGCAACTGCTGTCATCACTGTGACAGATGTCAATGACAATCCTCCAGAGTTCACCGCCATGACTGTAAGTACAGGGCAGGACTTACTGAAGGATGGGCATATTTATAACCGCTCCCCACTTCTCCCTTTATGTTCACAGACAGTAAATATCTATTACTTATTTAACAGTGTACTGGCAGGCAGAAGTGAAATACGTGCAGAATGTATATGCCTCAGATGCAGTATTCTGCTGAGGCCAAAAGGCAAAAGCTGACAAGGGAATTGAACCACCAGTTTTCTGGGTGGCCTCAGGTAAACTCTGTTAGGTAAATTGTCAGAGCTGCCACGGAGAGAGACGCGCTCCCTAACCTGGGTGAATGTTCAGTATGACGTGGCTCTTGCGCGCTTCTGCAGTCGAGGTGAAATGGTTTCCCTGGGTTTGCTTTGCAGTTCTATGGGGAAGTACCGGAAAACAGGGTGGATGTGATCGTAGCGAATCTGACGGTCACGGATAAAGACCAGCCCCACACGCCTGCGTGGAACGCGATGTACCGAATGACCGGCGGAGACCCGACGGGTCGATTCACCATCCTGACCGATCCCAACAGCAACGACGGGCTGGTGACTGTCGTGAAGGTAAGAGCTGCTCACGCGCTTCAGGGAGTTAAGCAGAGATGGTGTAAGTGGGAAAACACTGAGGAGGGGGAAAATGTGAACAACTGAGGCCAGCACGAGTCTGGTACGTAAAATGAATGGGCACTGTCTGTCTCGTGGAAGTGAAACACCCGTCTCCTGGAGCATTTCCTTGCTCTCGCTGTCAGGGGTATTCCAACTGATCAGTTTTAAAAATCGGCCTAGGTTGATGAAAATGACAGGTCTTAAAGCTTTGTTTGCCAAAAGATAGGGATTAGTCTGTGAAAAATCATTTGCTTAGTATTTGTTGCTAGTATAAAGGAACAGCTTCCTACCTCCTGGCCCCCATTAGTAGTCACACTTGTCTGCGGGTTTTATGTCAACATGTTCCCATTAAGGAGCAGATACAGGCAGTCAAGGCAACAATCAGAGAGGAAAAAGTGATAGGTGGGAGGCTACTTCTACAAGAGGTTTTTAAAGAGTAGCTATTTTTAAAACCTCATTTAAATACCTTTTATGGAATAACTTGTCTGTCTTCATTTTCTAGCCAACACTGCGCTGTGTTGAGGGGTGACTTATTTCAAGTGGTAATAACAATGTGGTTCTATAATTAAACCTGCCAGGCGGCAGCCACCTTTCCTCATGGCCCTCTGATAAGTGTGTCGTCTCTGAGTTGGCCTGTTCTGGTTTTGGCTGATCCACTTAACGAAGTCAAGTGCGAGATGCTGATGTTCCCGTTTGGAAATTTAAACATGTACTTTCCCCCCCCCCCTTCTTTTCCTCTGCTTTTTTTTTTGTAAAAATCTTCTCAGTATCTAGGCGACAAAACGGTAACCATTTTTGTACAGCTATAGTGGTAATTCAGACTAGCTTTTTTTTTTTTAAGAACTGTCTCTGGTTTATAACTGCACTTCTCCAGAGGCACTGATTATTACATTGCAGTCTTCCAGCAAGAATTACGTGAGTGTCTGTGCTTTGTAGCACTCCTTTAAGCACCCAGACACGGGAGGAGTTGGAAGCCTGCTTTCAGTTTTTATTGGCAGTGCGATGAGTTGATCCGTCAACCTGTAATGAAGACTGGATTGTCTCTTGTCACAGACTTCATACTGGCACGTGCCGGATGCCCCTGTAAGGTACAGGGTTGCTTCGAGTCTAGAAGGAGTGTGAGTAGTACAGAGGTGAATCAGGTCTCAGGGAATGCCTCACACCCTATGTGGTAGGATGGAGGAACTCTAGCCTCACATATTTTTAGTCCTTCTTAAATTGGACTTCTGGCTCAGTGAGAAAGTCCAGGAACTGAAGGTTGCCTAGACTGTGAAGATGGGAGCTGTAGGTATGCCAGAAGTAGGATTAGCTGGGCTAAAAAGAGTCTTTCTAGTCAAACATTAAGAGCATGGAAATCTCTGATATACAGAGCTAGGTATGGTGATGTTCTTGTTTGAAGGAAACCTTCATCCTTGTAGCAGAGAGAGGCAGGTTTCTCTCCCCAGGAGAGCTCCTCAGGAGGTACATCTGCTCATGTGATTGCCTGGCATAAAGCTGGGAGTTTTTACATCATTTGCTGATGAAACTACTTGTTTCCTCAGTTACCTTTAACAGCAGAACCATAGTAAAATAGATCCAGGAATGACAAGATGTTTATCTGTTCTGACTTTAAAACTGCTGCTGCTAAGCAAAACCCCAACCCAATCTCATGTTGAGATGTAACATTTAGTGTGTTCTCTTTAGACTCTGCGCTCATTTTTGAGAAGATCAGCATGAGGAATGTTTACAAATGTGCTTTGAAGTAAAAATGTTATTGTCTGTCCGTCACTATTGTGAGTAAATGTTAACACAGTCTGCTCTTTGCTTTTCCCAGCCTATTGACTTCGAGACCAACAGGATGTTTGTACTTACTGTAGCTGCGGAAAATCAAGTGCCTTTGGCTAAGGGGATTCAGCATCCTCCTCAGTCAACAGCAACCGTGTCCATTACAGTCATTGATGTGAATGAGAGCCCATATTTTGTCCCAAACCCTAAGCTTGTACGTCAAGAAGAAGGGCTGCTTGCTGGTAACGTGTTGACAACTTTCACTGCTCAGGACCCAGATCGTTACATGCAGCAAACCTCTCTAAGGTCTATATAAACATTTTGCAGTTATTTAACCATTGGAATGCAATATCTGTGTTTATAGAATGGGTGGGAAGCAAAGAGACTGTGTATGAAATGGCTGAATTTACAATAGCACGCAGCTGTGCCAGTACCTCCTGTGGCTGTTGTGCAGCTATCTCAAGAGGGATTCTTTTGCTGTAGAGAAGGTGACCTGACCAGCACTCATAGATCTGTAAACTGGATCATCCTCTAATGCTAAGTCCCAGTTCATTCATATGGAGGAATCCCCAGAACTTGCTTTCTGTCTTTCCTTCCAAAATGAAGGTTCTTAAAATATGATTTTCTCTTACTTTGGGTTAGCTGTTGTTGATATTTTGCTCATTTCTGGACATAACCATCACAGTCATGGTAGTATGAGGACTTAAGGATATATGCATTTTTAACAACCTAAGATAGCTTGCACTTGATTAATGTCAAAGGGCAAACTTATCAGGTAGAAAGATGATTTTGAAAGATGCTAGAATGCTGTAAAATGCATTAGAATGCAGGGCCTCTAAAAAATTAACTTAAGTGTTATTGAAAGTACTGGAATAATGAAAGTTAGTGCCACTCTAACTCCTTATCCATTGTTACCTCTCTTATGCTTTCAGTGATCTAATAAGAAAAAAGTTAGTATGAACAGCACTGTAGGTATAGCAGAAGCAAGAGGGATCTTTAAAGAAATATTTAAATTGAGTCTGAAAATGAATGTTGCATAGTTCATGGTAATTGTATGATTTACTGCACTTACACAATAACTTATGTGGCAGGACACTTCGAGAATCTAAATGTACGACTGGTTTTAATATGTGTTAGCAATAATTTTAGCAGCAAGGTTTAATAAATGGAAAATTATGAAGTGTCTCCAAATTCCAAAAATGTGTTCAGAGTACAAATGAAAATACTAATATTGTCTTTGCTGTCAATATTTATGTTGGCAGATAAATAACACATCTTGTGATCAAATGCACAGGTACTCAAAACTTTCAGATCCTGCCAACTGGCTGAAAATTGACCCCGTTAATGGACAAATAACTACTACAGCTGTTTTGGACAGAGAGTCAATATATGTGCAAAACAATATGTATAATGCAACGTTTCTTGCTTCTGATAATGGTATGTATCAACATTGCTCATGTTTTCAAAAAGCTTTCTTTGTGGTTGGATGGCATTCAGTGTTACTGGGGCAGAAAACAAGATATGCTTGCAATACATCCAGTCGGAAGCCTGTATTAGTATTGGACTTTTAGATTTCCCAGCTACTCTGCAAATGGGCTGAAAAATAATTCTGTGAGTTTGGAGAAAGTCACGAGCTTAATTACTTTAGTTGAGTTTACAGCAGAGGGAAGGAGCCTGTGCAGGAGTGCAGAGAGAATGCACAGCATGGGTGAGCTTTACGGGGAGTAACGTCTTGGGGATGGGTATTGTGTGTTTCCACCTTCAGTCTACAGCAGTGCAGAGGGAGAAGTGTCTTTTCATTGTCAGTTTGTTAATGACCATTAACAGTCTCTGCTCAGAAAGATCTCTGCTAGAGTGCTGTGCTGTTCAGAGCTGACACCAGCAAGATGGACAGTGCAGTTAGGTACATGCTCACCTTAGAGGCAAAACTAAAACACTGGGGCTGTTTACCTTGGAGAGAAGGCAACTTGTTAAAATGTTGAGAACTGATACAGTGTAACAAACCTAGATCAACTATTTCTATCCTTTTTGGCTCTGTGCTAGAGAAAAAAATTAACTGGAACTGGAAGATTAGGAGGGGGTGTGTGGAATGAGAACCATTGCTAATTATACTGGGAAATTCAGTGCCACAAGTTCACATAAATGTGTGATTTTAGCAAGGTTTATGGAAGCATCACACATTTGATACGGATAGCAAGAATGCCTGAAAGCAGCATACTGAAAGACAGTATTAGAAAGAATTTAAATAGCACACTTGTGGTAAAGAGTGATTGTAAGTTCAGAGTTACAAAATAATTTCTCCAGAGGATAAACTATCCAATTTTACACATTTTACTTTGATGTATTTGATGTGGAACATCTCTAGAGACGAACTGGATGTCTGGTCAGTAAAGTGGTTGAGTCCCCTGGTCTGTGGACCTGTAGTTACTTGTTAAATTTTGTTGAGTAGGACAGTTTTTTTTCTGAGAACAGACTCCGTAAGACTTTGTTTGTTAGCAGGAGCAAAGACTGTGTTGGATTGGCCTGGTAAAGACACAGTCCAGGAACTGAAGTGAATATACGTGTATGGCAACAGAAAAATGTTGGTATAGCTTCATTTAAGTAGCTTTGCAATTGGAAACAGGCTCAGTACCATTTTCTTTTCTTTAAGGAATCCCCCCGATGAGTGGAACCGGCACACTTCAGATATACCTGCTGGACATCAATGATAATGCCCCCCAAGTGAATCCAAAAGAAGCCACGACTTGTGAAACCCTGCAGCCCAACGCTATTAACATCACCGCTGTAGACCCTGACATAGACCCAAATGCTGGCCCGTTTGCCTTTGAGCTACCTGACACACCTGCTAGTATTAAGAGGAATTGGACCATTGTTCGAATTAGTGGTAATTAACATTTCAGAAATCTTAATCATTTTAAAGAAACTGTTGCTCATGCTTTTCTGTGTTTTGTTTCGGCGTTATATTGCAATCGACGTGAATTTGGCTGGTGCAAATAGGAAAGCACCTTAGTGTAAGTGCCCCAAAGAACAAGAAATGTCAAGGAAGGAAAAACGTTCACAGTAATAAAGAAGGCTGTTTAACTAAGCGTCACATAGGGGACTGAGCAGTAAATTAGTGCAGAGCTGAAAGATGAACCATTTCTGCCAAGCCTGTTTTAAACCCACATGAGCAGTACGTTACTTTTTAACAAACGCCTTACTTTCACACACAGGTGATCACGCCCAACTCTCTTTAAGGATCAGGTTCCTGGAGGCTGGTATCTATGATGTGCCCATAGTAATCACAGATTCTGGAAACCCACATGCATCTAGCACTTCAGTGCTGAAAGTGAAAGTTTGCCAATGTGATATAAACGGAGACTGCACTGACGTTGACCGGATCGTTGGCGCAGGGCTGGGCACCGGTGCCATCATTGCAATTCTGCTTTGTATCATCATCTTGCTCAGTGAGTAGATAGACCTCTTTTATTCTTGTTTTGCATGTACCATCTTATGTTTTAGTTCCGTGTGCCTTGACAAAGACAAGGGAGTGATTAAAGACTCAAGTCCAAGAATCAGTGCTGCTTAAGTTTGTGTCTTGGACAAGTGTGAAAACTTTCTGATGGTAAAAGGTTAGGAGTCTGTGAGGCAGATCTTAACTAGCACTTGCACGGCAGTCAAGCCCCACAGTGGGTTTGTGAAAGAGCTTTTCCATCTCTGCCCATGAGTACTTGTTATGTTAGGTCAGCAGTGACCAGGTTGAAGGTGTGATCTGCCCTCAGACCTCTCGTCTCTCTGGTGCTGCTGGTACTGTGTGATCTGACACTCCCCCCAGCAGGTAACAGAGCCTTTAAGGAGTGCTCCGGTGTTGCTACTGTTGTGCTTAATGTAAGTAGGCTCTTTAATGATTTTTGGGAAGTAATACATCACAGCCCTTCATATAAGGCCTGACAAGCTGGCAGCCATGCAGGAACAGAGATGTGTATGTTTACATGTTACATAAAGCTGTGCTAGCATTTTATTTTTGTGTCAAGTGCATTCAATAAAGGAAATGACTAAACATCATGACTAAGTGTCTGTCCAGTGCAATAAATTAGATGGTAGCTCTTCTACACATTATGGTTAACTGATTTCTGATTGTGGTGGAACACAAGGCATTAGCCTGTTCAGAGTATACTGTGCACCAGTCAAGAACATAAAAAATGATGGAAAGGAGTAACTTAAAAATAAAGTAAAATAAAAAGGCTATTTGAGCCTGGATAAGCCCATGGCTTTACACAAGCACAGTACAATTATTTTCTTAATTCAAGATACTCTTAAAATGTTAGGTATTAAAGTAACAGAGCATTATTGAAACTGTCAAATCCTTTTAAGATATTTTCCCTATATTGACATTCTAGATACACTGGAATTTCTTTCCACGAAGATGATTCATTGCAAACATGCCTATTGTATTAGAAATTTATTTACTCACCTTTTTTGTTTGTTTGTTTGTTTCGCATTTGATTTTCATTAACACCTTCAGTTTCTAAGTAGTGTAACTTGAAATTGTTAAGATTAAAGATCAGAAATGTAACAAATGCCATTGTGGTTTTCTCAACCTCAACTCCTCTTTCTTGTAAACAGAAGTTTAAACTTGGGCAACAATATGGTCTCTTCTCATGGCCTGCTGAGCTGTCTGCCAAAATGGCCTAAGCTTGGTAGTGTTCAAACATCAGAATTACTTAAGTCATACAAATTGCTGTATGTTCTCAGGACATAGTAGAAAAAGTGTAAGTAATAGCATCTTTTAGAATTTTTTCCAGTACTGGAGAGACTCACTTCTGAATATAGCGGTTTATGAAACTTGGTCTTTCTTACTTCTTTTCATGATAAGTTTATTTTCCAGATGTGAAATGGATTTCTGACTTATGACCCTGAATATGTGATTGATTTCGAAATCAAATTGCCTACAGTAGCCTGAGTTTAAACATCTCTTCCTTAAGCTGCCGCCTTATTTATTTAAAACAAACAAGCAAATCTCATCCAGAACAGTAAAAGACAACTTTATTGGCTTTTTACTTTCTTTTTTTTTTTTTTTCTTTTTTAAATCTTGGTGTTAAATCTTCCATGTATGTACTTCAAAATCAAGACGTGGGGGTTTTTTTGTCTTCCCTTTTTGCAATGTAGTTTTAGTTTTAATGTTCGTGGTGTGGATGAAACGCCGTGATAAAGAGCGTCAGGCAAAGCAGCTCTTGATTGATCCAGAAGATGATGTGAGAGACAACATTCTGAAATACGATGAAGAAGGTGGTGGAGAAGAAGATCAGGTGAGGAATGATTAATGGTTTTTGCAATATAGACTTGCACTTCACTCTGCACTTCCATCTATTTTGTTTCTGTTGACACATTGTGATAGGTAGCTAATTTTTGCATTAAATACTGAAGTAATATTTTTAAAAGCCTGAAACATAACATTGATTTCTCATGGGTTTTTTTTTGCAGTTCCAGAAATACCAATTGCTTGCCTTTTGAATTGAGATCTAAAACCAGTATCTTGTCCACTTAAAAGTCTTGGCGCTCTGACCATACTCCAACATAAGCCTGTTATATTTAAACGAAAATTAACATCCACTCTCCACTGCAGTCTGTAAACCTTCTTCACTCCTTGTCTGCAGTCCTGTTGTACAGAATCACCAGTGCAGAGTGCCTAATATAGTCTGTTCCAAATACGACCCTTTTTTGGTGATGGGTGAATGCCTTTCTAGGTATACAGCAACGCTGGCTATTGACAGATTGGCCGCTACTGGGATTTCAGCTTGGAAAGTATTTATGTTTCAAGTAGCTGTCAGGGCACATCTGTGTTTATTCAGATACCTTTCCAGGCAGGTGCCATATGCATTTACTCTCACGTCACCTCTGGTTGAACCACTGCTGATATGTCAGAAGACTAGGAGTGATGTGTTATAGGCTAAGAATAGCTTCTCTTTCCCTCTCTCTCCAAGTTAGTGACTTTCCAAGCAGTGCGATTTCCTTCCTTCAGAGGAGGTTTATTAAGTGCTTCATGAACATGACAAACAGTAGATTTGTGCACATTATTAGTGGTAGAAATGTGATAATTACGAAGGGAACAGTGCATATAATAGAGCCTAAGAAATTTTCCAGCAAAAAGCCTTGAAAAATTAAGTGTAATTCTTCCACACATCCCCATCACAGTCATCTGGCCCTTGAGTTATCTGAAAAGTGTCTCCCTTTGCTGGTACAGACATTTATAGCTTCCCTCTGCTTTTTTGTTTACTTGTCTGAATTTTGTGTTCCCCATAGTAATTTCCATGCTTCCTGCATTTCCCCAAGTACCGTTCCTACTTCCTGGCTTTTCTGCATAACTTCCTTTTTAAGCAGTTTGCAAAGGAATCTTCAGTTTTGGCAAATTGCTCATGTTACCAAGTAAATTGAAGAGAACCCTTTGAGTCTGTGTATGCATTCTGGTTGGTTGTACAGAGAGGGTTTGAGTACAAGAGTCGCATCCTGTTTGTGCATCTGTTATTGCACAGAAGCGTTAGAAGCTTAAAGAACATGAAGAACACTCAGTCCTGTGAGAACTAATCACACGTCTCCAGCTCTTGTTCACCCACAACACTCTGGACATCTTGTAAAGTCTAACTTCTGCCTGTGCTTAACTAGATGATAATCATTCTAGGTTCCTTTGTTCTTGGTTCTCTCCTTGTCCCCTTCACCTCCTGTGCCGAGGAGAAAGAGGGAGGGTTATATTTGGTTGGGTTTTATTTGGTTTTGCACACGTTTTATGTGAGATTTTAAGAACTTGGAATGCTAGGCTTTTGAAATGTCCCCACAAGTTTCCTGCAAGTACTAATCTCATTTTTGCAAACCGTGGCTTAGCAAAATACTGCCCGAGCAAAACTGTGTACAGAACGTTTTGGGCAAAAGGCATTGGCTGTAGAGATCTTTGGATTTTTGTCAATGTTAAAGTTTTTAAGCACTAAAATGTCAATGTGTTCTAAAAAAGCATGAGACTGCCATCGAATATTTTCAGAATGAGGCCTCCCAGGGTAAAACTACCACTGTTCTATTAAAATGGAGAAAAATTATCTCATGTCAACCTTGCACCCGCAAATCATTGGCAAATGACAGATGGAAATGCTGTACATCAATATTAACTTTTTATGGTGCACTATCCCCCAAACCATCAAGATTGATTCCACAAGCAGCTTTGGTAGAAGGCAGCGCACAAAGTGACTCAGAAACACAGAGCCATCCAACCAGGGTGCATCTCGGGCAGCAGAATAGAAGTGAATGCTCAGAGCTTCACGTGAATCTCACAGGAAACACTATCTTAAAAGCTTCAGATATTTTCATAATCCGTATCTTTTAAAATGACTGAGTTCTGTTTATAGCAAACAAATTACTTAGGCCTTTTTAAAACCACCTGCTTTTCTGGTTGAATACCTGAATACCTCATATTTTTCTTGTTTATCACAGATGTTTAGATGACTTGCAGATATGGCTGGTAGGGCTTGAAATAAGTCACAGAACTTAGGACTCTTTGCATGCTGAACCAAGCTACTTTTAGACGTGCGATTTTGTTCATGGATTAATGTGTTTGTCTAAGAGGGTTTATCTGTTTATTTATTTATTTGGAAGCTATGCAGTTGGGTTTCTTAGCTGTCATGGCAGACACAGAAACTCCTGAAGCATGCTTGGCATGTTCCTTTCAGACTCTGTACATGCTATCGGAGTAACGTCTGCTGCAACAAATGTGATGAGTTCCAAATTCCAGCTGGTTCCTCCGAGCCATAGCAACTGTCTCCAACAAGGTGGAATTCCTGCTTGGTCTTTCTGTTTGTTTGTTGGGTTTCTTTTTCTTTTTCTCCTGTGCTAGCATTTCCAAGGAATTATGATGTGAAGTCTGTCATGAAAGAGCAGTTTATTCTGTCGTGAAGGTCTCCGGTTAATCCCATCTGAGGCCATCTTGGCCTGCTTTGTTCACTCTGATAGACTGAATGCTTGTAAAGAAAATTGTGGCTCTTGAATGATTCATAGTCTTCCTCTAGCCTGGCATGAGGTACACAGGGTCATCTGATCTCCACAGCAGTGGAGAAAAATGCTTTTAATTCCCTAAGCCAGAAAAGCTTTTGAGCTGGGGGTCAAACCTGAACTCCAAGCCTGCTCCTCACTGAAGAGTGTTGTCAGCACTGGAAATACTCCGGAATTTTTCACCTGAACTTCTGTTTCTCAGAAATGTGGGCTGAAAAACTGTCTCCGAAAGCTGTACAGCATTCCTGTCCTTCCATGCAGAAACTTTTTTTCCTGGTATCAGGAAAGATCGTCGTACTGGCAGAAGCTGGGGACAAGGGAGGGAGGAAAGGAGGCAGAGGTACTCCAGATAAAATGTCTGGGATTCTTCTCAGGATTTTGTTTCGTATTTTCTAGTTCTAACAGTTTGGCTACCTGACTTAGAAGAGCTGTTCACAAAAGCCAGTGGGACCAGTTTGGTGACTGGTTTGGGGAGGGAGAAAGTGGTGTGGGAGTTTTTGTTTGCTTTTAATTTATTTTTTTATTGTATCTGAATCATTAACTAAGCAATTGGGGTGGAGGGTGGGGGACACTACAGTTTGCCCTATTCTGAACTAGATGTCCCTAGTTCAGGTACAAATTATGAAGCCAGTAGCGACTGTCTTGATAATTAATGGCCCACATGATCTAGAGCTCGTAATGGTTTAGCAAATAGGAGTTGAGAGATAGAAATGACAAATATTCTCACCTGACACGACATGCTCTCCACTTGCAACACAATTGTCAGTTCTAAATACCAAAACCTCATGTTGGCTGAGTGGTAAAGCACTTAGCACATGTCTGCAGCATAGTTCATGCAGACAGCAGATCACAACCCATAAGCATCGCTAATTCCTTTTCATCGCCTATCCTGGGCTGTCCGTGTGATTTACAGCGAGGCAGTGGGTGCTCAACGGGGATACGTGCAGCATATGTCAACCTGAAAACTGTGATACATTCCCCCCCCCCCCTTTAATTGCTTTTGTGTACATTTCACTGCACAAGATGATCCTCTCATCTCCTTTGAGCACATTTCTGTAGTATTTTCTGGATTTTAGTGGTACTTGCTCATGCTGGTGGTCCAGTTGAAGCAAGTTGCCCGAGCCAGTGGTTGATATGCTTTGCAAGTGTTGCAGATCAGCTGGTTTGAGCCTGTATTTTAATCTTCTGCTGAAGAGATCAGTGGGCCAGAGTTTCTGTTGCAGTGTTTATGCTGTTACTCAAAGCATTTTTCTTCTGCTGAGGATTGTGCATATTCCTTCCTTCATCACCTTTTTTTTTATGATTGTATTCAGACATCGGTTAATAGCTTGCTTTTTGTTGTGTTTTATTACATGTTTATATAGAGAAAGCAAAAGCAGCGTTCCTTTTAAAGGTGATAATAGCCTTAAAAATAAAAAAGTAATGGTTTGTTTTTATCTGTGTAGGATCTAAATTCTAAGCAGAACTTTCTCCCTTCTAGAAAGCATGGCTTTGTTCCAGCACTTGCTTGTCACTGGTAAAAACAATTTGAGTGATACTTTGGATTTTTTGTTTGTTTGGGTTGTTTTTCTCTTAGTGTTGTAACTTTCTGTATGCCTGCATCTTAATACCACATCGGTCTTGTGTGGTGGATCTTGTCATAACCTCTGTTGTAAACATGGCAGTGGTTCTTACCCACTCGATGAACTTCATGAATCCATTTGGTTATATTTTATATTTTATTCTCACCACTCTGTGTGTTACTCAGATCATTTACTCTCACTTTCTAATCTTCATTTTTGCATTGCATTAAGATTGGAACATACTTTGTGTTCAGAAATTCTAACGATAATGAATTAAATAACTGTTGCTAAGATATCCCTGGGAATATATAATATTATAATTAGAAGGTAGTTATTTTGGGGATTATATTTGCTTACTAAGACATTAACTTCATTTTTTTGAATGAGTGACTCATGCAGTGCTCCTGTGGAGGAATTACTGTCGTTCCTTGGTGAATCTTTATCTCATCATACAAAAAGTAATGTTTCCATAATTCCATTACAAAATTGGTTTGTGTTTTATTTCAGCCTGTCTAGAGCCTATGCCTGTTACTGTGTGTTATCTGCAGCTGGAGTTTAACTTTCACCTTTTTTATTATTAAAAAAAGATAAGCTAGCTTCTTGGTTATCTTAAAAATGATTAACTTGTAATACTCCAGATGCATCTGTAATAAAAACAAATGGGAGAAGCAGTATGGCAGAAAGTAATCAAAAAGCGAGTGGCAAATAAAGAGCAACTGTTAGTGCAGGCATTTTAACTAGCCTCCCACCTGCAGCCTACAGCCAGTCAGTCCTCTTGGCTTTTTTTGGAGTCCCATTATTTCAGCAGATGGAAGATTTAGGGCGGGTTGGAGCATTTTGCAGAACTCAGGCAATATTTTCTGTGCGAATTTCTCGTGGAGTGATGCTTTGGTGGCTTTGGGGGTGGAATGGTAAGATACAGCAGAATTGGTTTTCACTTCCTTTTCCTTTGTTTTTAAAAGACCTTGGCAGATGAGAGCATTCAGCTGCATAAAACACTTCTTGCATTGCTTCCCCATCCCATTTCTCTGTTGGAGTGGACAGTAACTGTCTTTGGAACACAAAGGCAAAGCAGAACATGTGTTTTTATCCATAGGAACTTCAAGTCATAGTTTGCTCTGTTTTCTTAAGCCAACAGTAAAACTGAATTTCCACTGAGGTGCCATCCTGTAAAAGGGGTGGGTGAAATACAGATGCCTGCTGATTGCTGCTTTAAGGCCACTGCAGCTGATTTCATTCAGTGAAGGATGCTAAAGCTCTCACCATCAAATGAATTGGTTTGATGATGTTTAAATGGATTATTTCTTGCATGATGATAGATCTGAACTTTTGTATTTCTTGGCAAAGGCTGCATCCTTTCTGAAAAGGAGAAACAGGTGTAGTGGTTTTGCTCTATTAGTTGTATGTCCAGACCTCTCTTCATGCATAGTCAAAGCTTTAGGTAAAAAACCAAGTACCAGGTAAAAAACCAAGTCGTCCCTAAAAGTGTGTAACACAATCTAATGAATGGCCAGGAAATATGCTGAGAGCTGTGAGATAACAAAAAACCCCAAATGAATAAACCATTAATGAGTATGTCAGTCAGGTTGCATGTATTTGGATGTATCACTGTTACTGTCAGAGAAAACTTAGTAGTGGAAAACTCCATGTAGATGAAATTTATTCTAATATTTTCAGAGTTTTCCTATCTGGAGCAAAGTCCCATCTATGCATAGCAATTTATAGTTCTAGTTGTGGTTTGATTCTGCTGTTTGCAGTTCTGTTTCATAATGTTCCAGGATGCATTCACACAAAGCAGGTCCAGTTCCTGTAAAAATTTTTACTCTGTTAAGTTGTTGCCAAGAACTTAAGTAAATCTTCTAAAATGCGAACACAACCAGAACAGCTAATCCAGGGGAAAAAAGTTAACTTTATAAAACTATAAGCATCTGAGAAACTCTGTTGCTTGGCCTATCCCCCCTTTTTTACCAGGGGTTGTAGAATGTGGTAACTGTCAGTCAGAAAGCAAGGTGGTACTTAAAAAATTCTCTCTTACTACCATAAGTGATGACTGCTGTATGAGGGATTATTCCTTAAGTGCTGTTATATGAATAGCTGCCTTGCATGAGAGGGAGTTGTTTAAGGGAAGAGATTTTGAAGGCTGCATAATCTCGTTTCTTTATAAAGCAGTGATTAGTAGGGAATGAAATGGCCTTTTCTTCTATTCTGGATGTTTCTTCTATTCAAGTTGAGATACTTGGACTCTGCTTCCAACTGCTATGTAGATATCTTTAAAGTGTTTTTGGACCCTTCTGCTTACACATCTGGTAAGGTGGTTAATGTGTAGGGCTTGGCTGGGTGGTTTTGACATTGAGCACTGTCTCACTGGGCTCTCACGTTGCAGGAATGTGGGAGGTGGGAGCTCATAATGGTGTGAGGCTTTGCTAGAACTAAGTGAATAGCAATTAAGGTCAATGTTTGTAATCAGCTCAGAGGGGAGGGGGCTGGTGGGGTTTTGCAAGGGTTTTTTTGAGATTTCTGTTAATACATTGTGACTTTATTTTCTCTGATAAAAGCAAATCAAAACCAGAAGTTTTTCTGCTTCAATCCAGATGTCAGAGGGGGTTTTTTTCTGCAAGAGAAAATAGAGATTCTAGAGATGCTAACCAAAGAGACAGAAGTGCTGTTGGTTACACGAAGAGAGTTATCTTGATAAAGCAGTAAGGTTGTCTCTCTTTACTCACCAGCTGTCTAAAAGATAGCTGTATTGTCTCATCCAGTGATACCAGATCCCTTTATAGACAAGGGATCATTCAGCTTGTTTCATTTAGATCTCTGTCATAGAAGGGGGGTTTCTGTTTCCCTGTTGACTGTGGATTTGGACAATCAATCTAATACACATTCCTGATTTCTAATAGTCTGAGGTTTTGTTAGAATCAGTATGGGAGCAAACTAATATGCTACAGCAACCTTTCAACAAGAGAAAAACTAATACTGGATTCTCCCATCAACCATCTAAGCTTGTCCAGAAGTTAGAGGAAAAAAACTGAAACACTGAGTTTGATTTACTTAAATCCAAACGGAAGGGAAGGGAAAGGAAGGGAAGGAGAGGTATTTGTTCTGAAATTGCTGGAGTTAGGGATAAACAGCATAAATAAGTAAATAAATACCTCTGACAAAAATTAGCAGCCATATGAATTAAATACAACCTTTGCTCAAATATGTTTCCCAGGGAGGGCCTCATCTTGTTCCTCATTAGTCCTTCAGCAGATTGTAATTATGAACAGGTTATATGGAAAAAGACTGGAGCAAAGACTTGTGGTCTTGAAATTGAGTAAAAATAATGACCTGGAATGTTGCTCCAAGCTGGCTGTCTCAACCGATCCCAGCATGTCTTGTTCTCTCTCTGATGTCCCACATTTTTCCATTTAGCTGCCATTTCTGCTTGAGAGTAACCTTAAAGTCTGTTCAGGAATTTTAGGTAATACAGGAAAAGCTTTGCCATTTTTACAGCTGTGAATGCAGCATGGAGAGAAGTGCTGGAATTTCAGCAGCCCTAAACAGCTTACACCCCTGTCTCTTTAAAACATTTTTCCTTCTTTTACTTTGCAATAATTGAGTAGAGTTGACTTTAGACAGAATGTTGAAACAGCCAGCGCAAGTCATTGCATGATGCTGTGTTGGAACAGCACTAAGCCAGCTTGGGGAGATGGTGGATGACTTGCCATACCTGCCTGGTGGACAGTTAGTATTGATTTTAATGATACGAGAGATTTGAGAGCCTGTAGCACAATGGGTCTTCTCTTCCTGTCCAAACACTAATAGACCTGCAAAATAAATTTCCTCTGATGGAAGGCTGGATGGCAGTGTCATAAATTATCCTAGGGAAAAAAAAGAACGAAGTGGGAGTCCACGTAAGGACACAATCTGCACGGCTGTTGCCTTGCAGATGGCAATCTCTGCTGGTTTTAGCTGCAGAGCCTGGGGATGTCTCAGACTATCCGTACGCTCCCGAGGATGGCCGTAGATGTGAAGACACTAGGCTGGCTGACTTGGTTCACACTGCCTTTCTGTATGACCGCGAAGCAGAAAAAGAATTGTGTCTGTATATGAGTGGGTGGAAAAACCATTTCATCTTTACAAAACAGAAATGACCAGAGAGACTCCCCTGGTTTTAATATATTGTTGTTTAGCCATACCTGTTTCAGTACCTCTGTAATGAAAACCCGGTATTTTTCATTTCTTTCTCTTGATGTTTTCAACCTTCGTCTTTTGGATGGGTATGAAAAGCACTCTTGTGTTATTTATAAATTCTAAAACATATGTTCTTGTCTGTTTGATGGGACTTTCTGATAGCATGCCTCTGAACTATTTTGATTGATTTTATGTAATGAAAAGGGAAAGGATAAAAAGTTCTGTTTACTTTCCTCCAGTTCATACCACTTCATGGAGATCACTTATTATTCTGTTTGGTACACGGGGAACCAAAAGGTAGAAGTTAAAGCTCTGCCCCAGGGAACTTGTAATCTAATTAAAGCATATGAAACTGCATTCTCAGATCTCAGCGGAGCTGTTCCACCTTTTTTGACTATATTTGTGTGCAGTCAGCTGAGGATCCGAGTAACAAATTAGGAGGTGTAGTGGATTTGATAGTCAGTTAAAATTCTCTCAGCAAACTATCTTCACTGCTGTCAATAAACCTCTCCTCCTGGTGAAGAGTCTGGGTTTGGAGTCACAGTAGGTAATACTCTCAAAAGGGACCTACATCCTGTGAGGTGAGAGCAGAAGTAAATGCTTGCATTCCTTTCCTTAGCAGCCAGTTAGGAACCAGTGCAGATGTAATTGTCTGGGCAGACAGCTTCCAGCAAATTGAGATTATAAATAAGAAGAACACTGATGAAAAATAGAGACTGATGATAAAGGAGCTTTTTTGGGTTGTCCTTCAGCTGCGTGGCTTATTTGTGGGGCAGGGTATCTGGCATACAGTAGAGCTGGCATGAGCCCCAGTCTACAGGTAGTTTGTGAATGGCTGTAGTTTAAGCCTTTAAGCCCAGTTCTTTGTTCTGCATTTTTACCAGTGCCTCGTGCAAAGGCATCCTAGAGCATGACAACCTTCTAGACACGAAAACAGTGAGGTGAATGATAATGCTGAAGTGCATCACGCTGCACAAATAGTGTTGAGGCGTATCTATCTTAAATGCATAAACATTCCTCTAATTAAAATTTTTACATACATACATCCTGCTTATTGGAATTCATGGTGCTATGCTCCCTTCATCACTCTGCCAGAGTTTGAGACTGCAGCATCAAGTACTTAATGAACGGATCCGCAAGTAATCTTCAGAAAGTGCTTAGAATTAAGGCCAAATCTGAGGAGCTTTGTACTTCTTATGACATTTTTTCCCCCTTTGGCTTTCATATTAAGGAAGCCACATGAAATCAGCAAGAAGTCTTAAAATTCATTCTTTGAAGGTATTATAAAGCACTGCAGAGCAGTGCACTTGTCTCTTTCTCAGAATGAAAATGTCTGGCATTTATTTGCTTAGAAAAATAAGAGTTGGATTTGGCATCTTTGCTCTATGCAGTAAATCATCATTAGTAGGCAAAGTGTTTAGTCTCTTAATACTACTACTCAAATCCTTGCTTCTCAATGGAAAACTTATGAGAAGCTTTACAAATCTGATGGAATAGAATCAAAACAGTAGATTCGGGGAGTATAAATCAAATAACATCTTGTTGGTATGCAAATAGCAATGTTATTGACTTACTCTCAGTAAGCATTACAATCCCGAAAGCGGGACTTGGAAGTGAAATGACACTTTGCATTTTCCCTTGTTTCCTGCTCGTGTTTCCCCCGGACAGATATTGTTTGAGAATCTCCTAACGTACTGCCTTGTTTTCATATTTTGCAGGATTATGACTTGAGCCAGCTCCAGCAACCTGACACTGTGGAACCAGATGCCATCAAACCTGTTGGAATCAGACGTCTTGATGAAAGGCCAATCCATGCAGAACCTCAGTATCCAGTCAGATCAGCTGCTCCCCATCCTGGGGACATTGGGGACTTCATTAATGAGGTAAAAGGAGAGAAAAAGCTTCATCCTAAGATCCGATAAGCTTTTATGTTTTGTTAATCGTACTCTGCATGAGTAGCTGTAATGTTTGAACGTAATAACTTTCTAAAACTTACTTAGACAATTAAAATTGTCTTGCTAGATAGAAGTAAATATGTTCTTTTAAAGTGCAGACAAATTTAATTAACTCATTCAAACAGAAAGGGAAGATATATCAATTAACTTCTATGCGTTTGTATTAATTGCATTCTTAATACGTTATCAGCTGCAACCACAGTATCTCCAAGCAGGATTATTCTATGGGTTCCAAGTAATAAATAGACTAACAAAATTATAGTTTAGCCTAAATTCATTTATTAGTTCACAGTAATTTAATAATGGAAGAAGTTAATTTTCATTTTCCTCATGCATTACTCTTTGAATCCAGCTAATAGTGGAAATTCAGTACTTTCAATAAGACCAAAAGAATTCCATCAAATACGATTAGTGAGCAGGGCAGCTAAATTAAGTGTTACGTAAGTTCTTTTAATACTTGTCACAGTGCTTTAAAAGTCTTTGCATTATCTTTGATTTTTCAATCTAATAAATATAAATGTAAATAAGGTTCAGGCTGTAACAGATTACTAACAGTTCTGAAAGAAATGCTCCTACAAGTATTAATTTCATTATTTCTGTTACTGGTCAGTCTTAAATTGTAGTTTTTGTGGAACTTAAGAATGTGTTTCTTGTGCTTGCTGGTTACAGGAAAACAAATACTAACCCAAAATTTACTACTTAAACTGTAGATGAATAGTAGAACTTAATTATTTTCTCCACGTTTCTCGTATTTTGCTTGGCATTTAGAGCTGGATGAGTATTGCAGAGCTGTTTTTGCAAATGTTATTTATTCTTGTTTGCTTTAAAGAAAAGTCAAGCTAATGCACTGAAGTCTTTTGTGTTAGCAAGCTGCAGAAAATTGAGTTTACTTCTTTTAAGGTATACAACAATACAATTGTTGAAAACCCTCTGGGGAGATGACCAGCAGAAAGCATATAAATATTCTCATAAAACGTTTTATTTTAAGAGACTCCAGGTTTGGGAAAGAGCTATATTAGAAAGAGATTTCTCAAATAAAGAGGATTTTTGCATGCCTTGTAATTCTAAATATTACAGTTATAACTGGCTTCAGGAAAATAGCAGAGACATGGGACAATAAAAGGCCCCTATTGTCGGCCAAGGCAGCATGCTCACAAGAACTTGTGTTTCCTCCTCTTCTTCTGAACAGTCAGGGTTTCCCATCCTGTTGTCACACAGCTGTGACCAGACACTACCCACCTGGCAGACAGTCGAGAAGAACCCATGATCCCCAGCACCCTTATTTTCCTTGTCCTCCAAGCAACTATCGAGCTCTGTCACAGAGCCAAGACAAGGAATGAGTGTGATTCTCCTGGAAAAACAGAGTTTATCCAGCCTCCTACAATTTTTAAATTACTTAGCAAGTTGTTCTTGCAGAACTATTTCTCAGGAGGTTATCACTCTTGAAGATTATAGAATCAATGTCTGCACACGGAGCTGTAGAAACAGTGCATGCTGTCTTGATTTAAGCCAATATGCTTATATTGCAGTACAGACAAGCATGAAGTCATTTTCTTTCTGATCAGTACCTCTCTTTATGCTTCCCTTTGCCATCTACCACAAGAGAAAGTTTCTCCCAGCTATTCTTCCACAGTAAGATAATGTCAATAATATCGTTACCTTGGAAATATATATGAAATTAAAGAAAACATGACAATTTTCTTGTCTCCAGGTTGGGTCAGAATTCATTATATCTTTTGATTGAAAGGAACTATATAAGGTAGTTGCTGTGGTTTAAGCATTATATATTTTACCTTCTTTTTTTATAAGGTCTTTCTTTAAGACTTCACAGCAATGTATCAATTTACTGTGGGGCATTCCACCTAACCTTCTTTGGAGCATACAGAGCCCACCTAAATGTTGACCATACTCTTGTCCGTTTTGCCATAAGTCTGAGCAAAATGGAGATTTTATCCCTCTAAAACAGTTTTAATCTTAATTTGTGTTTTATGTTAAAATTTCCCATGGCAAATGTGATTCTAAAAAGTCTACTGGGAAGACAACATACCAGTCTTTCACAGTGCTGCTCACTATTAGAGTCCAATTCCCGAACTATCAGCGTCTAGAGAATAAATGTTCAGTCTGCACAAGTTTTCAGACTCTCTTCAGAGAATTCCACCTGCAGTCCTGGCAAGATTATACCCAAACAAATGGTATAAGTTTCTCTCCATTTTACTTGGGAGTAAATGAAAGAAGTCTCTTGGGTAAAACCTGTACCAGGCATTTCTTAGCACAGTTCATACAGAAGATATGCTGAGCTGTGAAAACAACATAGCAAGATAAGAAAGGGCAAAGTTCCTATCTCTCTGCATCCAGCTTCAATATTATTAGGTGTAACTTTTCCCTTGGGCAGCTCTAAACCAGATTGCCTATAACAGTATCCCACTTGCTAGCTGAGCAGGGAGAGGCTGCCTGGGAGTTGTCAGTACCTTGGTAGCAAAGTTTGCTTTACCCCATTGGTTTGCAGAGATGCAGCACTTCTGGTGATCGGTCTGGTCTTTTGAAGAGCTTGGCCCTAATCCCAGAGGTCCTGATCAGCATGAGCCTTTGGGATGCTGGCCTGTGTGCGGGAATTAATTTAGTCTGTTCAGCATTCACCAACACCTCAGGCACACAGCCAGCATTGTTCAGATTAGCCTCTGAATTACTTCAACTTTGGACAAAAAAGAGCTGTAGGTCGCTGATTTCAGATATTGAAGGATTTAACTACCATTGCCATGCAAGCATGAGATGGGGTTTTTATTCTTACTTTTATTACAGAGCCATAGGAAACAACAAAAATAAAAGTGAAAAAGACCTAGTGGGTCAATTTATTTCTTTCCTTTTGGCAGTACTCTGTTTCTTCTGGTGTATTATTTTTTTAGCTGTCATCCATGGTATTAAATCTACTTAACTCAATGAGACATACATGAGTATTTTGTAGTGTTCTATTGACTCCTCAGTCAAAAAACAAATTAGGAGTACGATAAAAACTTCAAGTATTTTTATAACTCTTAAGTTAAGATAACACATACAAACTTTCTAAAATAAGAAGGTTCCAGAGGTGCCTTATAATTAAAATATGTTTTGCAGGCATAAGCTAAATGACCTCAGGGGCTTTCTTGTTTTATCTTTTTCAATGGGCAGATGAATCTCTAATGTAAGGAGGGCAGGGAAAAAACCTTTTCTTCCAGTCCAGTGTACAAACAAGTCAGTGAAATAAGTCATGTGTTATTAAGAATACTCTGTAGACCTTATTTTCCATTTTGAGCCTTTTAAAACATAACCTGCAGAGTGTGGAGCATAATTAACAGTTAGAATAGCCAGGATTTCCTAGTCAGGACAGTATAAATTAGGCCTGTTTGAAGTAGCTTTGTTGATCATGTTTTCAAGAACTACCTATGCTGTCCCTAGAAATCTTAAACAGATTATATTGTGGTGGAGAGCTTGTGGCTAAGAATATATTTCCAATCAATAGAGAAGACACAGCCTGAGGTAAACTAAATTTAAATTGCAAACTGCAGGCCTCATCCCATGAGGACATGGAGGACCCTCAATGCATTCTTAGTTAATGGTTATTGATGCAGGGCACCTCCAAGCAGAACACAGTCCCTCAATGTTTTCTGTTTTCTCTTGTCAAGGAAAAAAGTGGTTCCAGATTTAAACAATCTTTTCTATTTCCCCGTAAGGCTCTGTTCTTCCTTTTCTTCTCGTCAGAAGTCTGCTGAATCTGATTAAGTAGTAGAATTAATGAAAATAAAAGCATTGGATTTTGTACTGTTTGATGTTAGCTCAAGCTTTTGAGGGTTTTGCTGTCCCTTGATTTGAAACAAATTGAACATAGTAAACCTACTAAGGAAAGGATTAGCTTAAGGTTACTGTTGTCGCTCAGTCAAGGTCCTGTAGTTTCTCCTCTTCTGCCCCTTATCTCCTCTGTGGTGACAGTTGTCACGACATATATATAAAACAGGAAGAGCTCAAAAGTGAGTTTGCTACTCAGTCTGTCCTAGGTCTCCAGCTGACCTTTGTATGGCCACAGCTCTTCTGTGACTGCTCGTTGTGCGTTGGTGGTGTAGCAAAAGTGAGGAGATGTGACTCAGTTCATTATCTCCCAGCAGGGTCACCCGGTCCCAGGTATGGGCCCCAGCAACTCTCTTGTTGAATAAGCTTCTCTATCCAGGAAAAACTTTGGTGTTTCAGATCAAGAAACTGTAAACCAAATAACTATAACAACTCTGCTGCTCTGAGATTCTCGAACACATCTGGGAAAAACAGAGAGCTCTCTTCAGAGGCGGCTGACAGCACCATGGCAGCAAGATCAGTAGAAGCAGTTCTTGGCAGCCAGTTGTTGCCTTTTCAGTTGTGCCAATACAGCAGGTTGTGGTGCCACCCACTGAAAGGGATGGCATAATAAGCAAAAAAGGTGGCAATACCGAAACCAAAGAGAGCTTCATAAGCCAATTTCTCTGCTGGGCTGATATCCAGTAACTCCAGCTTCAGACATCCTGTAGAACCCAACAGCAAAGCGGAGCGGTGCACGGGGTGGGTTGAGGGAATGCGATTAGCAGATGAGAAGTGAAAAAATGGTAGTGGTTTTTTTGTCATTTTAGTATGTTACTTGACACACAAAACCAACAGAAAACTTGCTTTTCCTCTGAAGAGTTAGAGACTAAGTTCAGTCATCATACCATGAATCTGAGGAATTTTAAACCAGAAGATAGGTGCAAATGTCAGTGTAACATGGGCTGTGCAGTTGAATCGGCACCTCCATAACATGGCCCATGGCTACGTTCTGTGAATGAGATGAATTACCCAGTAAACATAACCTTTGAAACAGTGAATTTGTTAGTGAGGTGCTATCTCATAAGTCAGTAGCTCAAAGCTAGTTTTCTTTTGAAATGCTGTCATGATACCAGCAACAATTGCAAAGAAAATCCAGCTTCCCCTGTGAAAAAAAGTAAAAGCTGGAAAGAGGCTATCTGTCGTCTTACCACAGATAGCTGATAGGTATCAGGATTTCTGCAGCAATGGAGGAAAACGTTTTGTTCACTGATTTTTCATACATTAGTATCCCGTGGTTGGCTGGCTGTCACTAGGCAGAACTGCAGGGAAATGACATTTCTTCTCCAAGCTGGCTTTCTAAATGACTTTCACATGCTGATACTGGGATTCATACCTCAGCACTCTTTAAGCTCCAGTGGTATTTATTCTTCCCTGTTACCTGTGTTCGACAAGCGTGGATGTCTGTCACCCCAAGCAGACTTAAGGGAAGATGTAAATACCGTAAGGCCAGTTATTGCCTAAGAAGTAAAGTTGCATTTCTGCCTTGGCAGCAGAAAACAGTGAGAAAGCCTTAGAACTATTTCCAACTTTGAAGCTAGATGAGGGAAGTCTTTCAAAACCTGGTGTTGCCTTTTTTGGAATCTCAAATCTTTTGTCCTTATTATGGGCATCAGGATGGAAAATTCCAAATGGAACGATAACAAGCATCACCAATTATTCTTATCAGATAATTCAAAATTGTGCTTCTAATGCAGGCTATTAATAACCTGCTTGATGTTGTTGTGCTACATGAAATGATCGTTTTAAGCCCAAAATGTGTTCTTGATTAGAGGTCATTAGTTTGATAAACACACTGGGCCTTTCCACCACTGATTTGCAAAATTATTTTCGGTACGTTTTGCACTCTTCTGAATTGTTTCAGGTAGGCAGTAAAGAACCAGGATTCTCTTCTATCTTATCAGTGCCATATGCTTTGATTAATGGGTTTAGCTAGTATTTCTAGAAGAAAAATAACATCCGTTTCCTTATGTCACATTTAGACTAGACACAATTGAGAGTAAACCAGACTTTTCTAACGGCAGAATATGTTAAATAATTGGAAGGAGGCACACTCGGTCCTTCAAATAATGATGAATATAATGAAGCCATTCTTTAAAGAAACAAACATTAAAAAAAGAAAACCAGCATGAATAGCACTGGTTAAAATTAACAGTGAGCAATTTAAAATCTTAGCTCAGCCATATAGAATTCTGGAAGATACATTATCCTTTGTCAGTGGCTGCCCGAGTAGATCCTATTCAGAGAGGAGGATCTTGGAAAAGCATTGCTAATCCCATGGAGAAAACTGAGTTTGCAGAATCCGAAACACGAAGAAGGCATTTTAACTTCAGGCTTCAGCCTTTTACATTCAACTTGTAAATCTGCCCAGGATAAGCACAGAGCAACAGTCTCACATTCTAAAACCTAAACTTACTGTTTAGGTTTGGACCTGTGCAAGAAAACAGAGAGAGGAGGGACTCTTCTCTGGAAGAAGTGTGGTTCTTTCCCTACTTTCCTTTTGTGCAGTTTGTGGTGGGTTTAGTTTGGGTATTCGCGTGTTGGCAACTTGAATACTTTGAAATGAATGAACAAAAATGGTTACAATCTTGTATTTAGCTTTCATGTCATTGTGTGTGTGTGTTTTCTGAAGAGCAGGTGGAACCTTACGGGTGGTTACGGCAAAGCACATAAGGGTTAAGCCAATGTATTGTGTCTTTTTCTCACAGCAGCCTCCCAGAGGTACATGAATTTTACAGGGCTAACTAAATATGGCTTTTGGCACAGGCAGATGTTGTGCTGGCCAGCGATGGCAGTGGATATGTTATTGGCCATGTGAGATGGCTGTTAAAGAGAATCTTTCCAAACATGCCTATTTCTCCTTCCCCGTCTGTCTGTTTAACCAGTCCCATATTGCTCATGCTGCAGGTTGTGAGCTGGGTAGCTCCAAAACTGTCTGTTGATTAGCAGTGGTCCTACTCTCGTGATGTTCTCTGAAGGTTTACTTGCAGCTACATTCAAAACGGCAGCGCTGTAATGCTGGAAACCTGGCCATTCAGAAAGGAACTGAAATAAGTTCTTGCTGGAGTTACAAAAACATGAATCCTGTTTTGAATTGGGTTGCAGAAGAGCAAGAACTTGCTTTTCTCAATGATGATTGATAGATGACTGCACTGTGATATTCCACTTACGTTTTGCCTCTCTCAGATACAGAACTTTATCTTCTTTTTCTCCTTTGCTCTCTTCTTGCAGGGACTTAAAGCAGCTGACAACGACCCTACAGCCCCACCATATGACTCCCTCTTAGTCTTTGACTATGAAGGAAGTGGCTCCACTGCTGGATCCTTGAGCTCTCTGAACTCCTCAAGTAGTGGTGGTGAGCAAGACTATGACTACCTAAATGACTGGGGCCCACGTTTCAAGAAACTTGCTGATATGTATGGCGGAGGTGATGACTGAACTGCAAAGTGAACTTGGTTTTTGGACAAGTACAAACATTTCAACTGATATTCCCCAAAAGCATACAGAAGCTAGGCTTTAACTTTGTAGTCTACTAGCACAAGTGCTTGCTGAAGGCTTTGGCTTAGGCTGCAAACCAATTTGGGCTCCGTGGAATATCAGTGATCCAATGCTGTTTGGAAAAAAAATATTGAGCTCAGTTACACTTGAATTTTACAGTACAGAAGCACTGGGATTTTATGTGCCTTTTTGTACCTTTTTCAGATCGGAATTAGTTTTATGTTTAAGGCTTTAATGGTACTGATTTATGAAATGATGCATTAAAGAGACAAAATATGTTGGGGTGGGGAGGAGTAAGGTGAAACACAATATGCTTCAACATGCTTTTGTTACATTGCATTGCTTTTATTAAAATAAGGAGATTAAAAATAAACAAAAAAAAATCCTCATGGAACGATTTTATTATCTGGGAAGGAAGACCATGAGGTGGAACAATGTACATTACTTCTAGTTTTAGATGTTAGGGGATTTTTTTTTCACTAAAATTCTAAAACTTATGCAGCTGGTTGCAAATAAAGGGAGTTTTCATATCACCAGTTTGTAGCAGAATTGATTTGTTTTTTTTTTCTCCTTATGCTAGAATGTTAGACACATTTTGGTCTTAATCCATGTACACTTTTTTTTTTTCAATTTTTAGTATTTTTTTCCCACTTCACTGTAAAAAATGGTATGTGTACATAATGTTTTATTGGCATAGTCTGTGGAGAAGTGCAGAAACTTCAGAACACGTGTATGTATTATTTGGACTATGGATTCAGGTTTTTGCATGTTTATATCTTTCGTTATGGATAAAGTATTTACAAAACAGGTTGCAAACAAGTGACATTGATTCAATTGTTGAACTGTAGTTAGAGTACTCAATATTTTTTTTATTTTTATTTTTATTATTTTTTTGGTTTGGGGAGGGAGAAAAGTTCTTAGCACAAAAGGTTTTACATAATTTGTACCAAAAAAAAAGGGGGGGTGGGGGGGAGGGGAGTTGGCCTGATACTGGTGGCACAAGTAAATATACAGTATGTTTTGGGGGCCGGGAGGGGGAAGGAACTTTCAAACTGGAGCGACTTCTGAGAACAGCTTTGCCTCTGTATTGTGTACCAGAATATGAATGATACACCTCTGACCCCAACGTTCTGAATAAAATGCTAATTTTGGATCTGGTGCTTGGTTTGGCTTTTTTTTTTTCTCCTACCTGGGCAGCCCTGCCAATAGCAAATAAAGAGAACACAGAGTGCGTTTGGGTTTCGTGAGAGGTTAGGTGCACTTCCATAGCATCCCATACTGCTGGGCTGGAAACAAGCTGCATATAGAAGGAAGTTGGGCCCACATTTGGAAGGCACGTTCCCAGGTAAGAGCCAAGTGAGCTGTGCCGTTTCTGGGAATTCAAAATGTTCAGTTCCACGTCGATGCCAAGCTCTTTGGTCTAATGTACATCATCTAAATAACAGAACTTGGATCATTTTTGGCTCGTTTCTAGGCTGGCAGTTGAATGATTCCGTGATTACGCTGCGGGTTGCATAAATGAATTGTGGACCGTGACAGTCATTGACCACCTGGACTTTCTTACACTGAAGACAAGACACAAGCCCCTGTTAACTTGGGCACACCTCAGATTGTGTCCTTCAAGAAGGTGCTCATGGTCATGGAGCTTTATCAGAGAGTCCCATTAGGAGATCAGCCATTATTACTCAGTGTGCTTCTAACCTGTTACGATGACTGATTTGCAAACAAAGCAAACCCAGTAGGTGCAGCACTTCTGCTGCCTTTCACATGCAACAATCTGCTTGGGTTTCATGTCTACACTTGCACTCATTAAGGCCCCAACTGTGAACAGCATGAAGCTCAAGCTCGGCAGAACTGTCCCAGTTCCTCAGACTCGAGAGAATTGGGGCAGCAGGAGGGGATCTGGGCCCTGGGACTGGTGTAGCAGCCTTCTACGCTGGCAAGGGTGGGCAGGGAGCTGCTCTGTGGGTGATGCTCTTTAGCCTGGTGCCACTTCAGTGCTTCCTCAGCTCTCAAACTCTAATTCAGCCATGACTTCAGAGGCGAATCCTGAAATCTGAGCTGGGGAGCGTTAAATGCTGACATGTGAGGTGTCTCCACTGCCCTTTTCATGGGTCGGTCACCTTTCTTCCTCTTGTTCCTGGTGAAGGTTGGGAAGTAGCAATCCTCTCAGACTGGGCTATGGCATTTTGGCGTTGGCATACCTGGCTGTTACTGGTCTCAGGCATTTGTAGCTGTAGCTCGGTGCTGTAACAAAGCCTTGATTTTTCAGCAATGTGTCAAAGTTATCAATGAACTTCTTTAAGCTATTTCTATATTAATTGTGTGGGGGGAAAAAATGTAGAGCAGGACATAAATGAAAATCTTGGTTATGCGTGGTTAAGTAAGAAAACTTTTATAAAGGGCAGGATGTAAACTGTAAATGCATGTTAAATAAGCAAAAGGCCTCTTCTAGCAGATTGATTTTTCCGTCTCCTGTAATTTATGCAAAAAATGTATTTTAAGTATGATTGTTCTATTATGGTTACTTGGAACCAACAAACTGGAAATGCCTGATGAATTTTATTTAATTGACATTGAATGCTAACAGATATGAAGGGGGAAAAGATTTGTGAAGCATTTCTAGTTTTGGCTCTAGCAGATATTTTGTGTGATAATGGGGTAGAGGTCATCTTTTATGAGCACTCGGCTCTTTTGCACAGCAATAGGAGCTTTATCTTCATCAGACATTCTTCCAGCTCTACCTACAGCTGCTTTGAAATGGCAGCAACGGTTCTCAAGCCCAGTGTTAGGTCAGCATTAGGTCTACTGAGCAGAACAAAGGATAAATCATTTTTATGCATCTCAAATGCTTCCATGAGACAAAAAAAAAAAAAAAAAGATGTTTGAACTGCTCGTCTTTCATCAAGCTTCAGGTTGGTTCTTATTCTAGAAATGTGCAACTGGGTTTTGTACCTGTGATAAATGCTTAAATCCCTGTCAGAGGGCTGCACCGAGAGGAAGAGGGTGGCCAAACTTTAGACCCTGCTGTTGTCTTGGGAAATTCTGGCAGCCTCGTTTGGAAACGAGATTTGGCAGTGATGTATCTGCCTTGTAGACGCTGCATCCAGGGGAAGTTACTGGCAAGAAATAAGGCCTCGGGAACTTCCCCAGCACAGCCTTTCTACAGTTTGTATTTTCTTCCAGTGATAGCCCTCTGCTGCCTATTTCATTCTGGGTACAAATAATGAATAGTAGCATTGTGCAAATTACTTTTATACTCCTGCTTCTGGAGATAAAATTTGTTGGTATGGTATGGGTATATATAGACAGACACATCTGTGGGCACACCCCTTCTGTGTTCCATGCTATACAAGTTTGATTATTGCAGTACATTTGTTATCTGCAGTACTGCAGGGCAAGCTTATAAAAACCCAGCTGTCTCTGTGCTCCATAAATCAAAAGTAATGGCCAGATAATCAAAATTATGTTCCAATTCTAGAACATTCTTTACTGGTGGCATTGTATAAAGCAGATATAAAAACAATCTGAGTTTTTGTGCTAGGATGATTAGAGGGAATTACAGTAAAAACATAGAATCATTTACTGGTATGTTTTGACTTGGAAGTCAATTAAGAGCAGTTTGCTCGGCAAGGTTATTTTAACATAAGCTGAGAAGTAAACAAAACCGAATCTTTTCAGCCTGGCCTAGTCAGGAAGCAATATTCATTGCCCTATCTTCCTGAGAACAGATTTTTCCTCATTTGGGGAGAATGAAGGCAACCAAGAAAAATGACCAAAAAACTCCTCGTGGAATGAGGAGAGGCAGCTTCAAAGACCTGCTCTGCTCTTGTGTCTCATAACATAAGAATTCCAGGCTATTGCCAAGTTTTTTGATCTTCCCATTTTTTGTGTGGTAAGAATTCACAGTGACTAGAACCCAAATAATGTGGCTGTAGACTAAGTCCAAGCTCTAACTTTGAGTTAGTTGCTTTGGTCTTCCCTGTTCCTTGTTGGTATGACTGATTAAATATTTGCTGTTCCCGAGAAAAGACTTTAAGTCCTAAACTACTGTTTGGGATGTGAAAATCCCCAGTCCATGCTAAGGAACAGGGAATTGTGCCTTGGTATTTTATATGTTGAGTGAACATCAGCAGTTTGAAAACAGCCTCTTGAGTTTTGCCATGAAAACCTCCAGAAAGCTCTAGATTTGATTGTGAAGGAAACAGATCACAAACTCGTTGCATTTGTTTGCAAAATAAATTGTTTTCTGAGCGTTCCCACTCTGCCTGCAGCTCTTTGAAGGCAGGATTCCAATAGCATTGAACTTTCATATGGGACAAGGACCACAAAGAACCATTTTGAGCACGAGCCTTCAGGCTTGTCCTTCAAAGGCTGGAAGGCAAAGCTTCTTGCTGAATAGCCATCCATCAGGTTAAGCTCCCATGAAAAATGTTGCCAACTGGAAATTCAGTAGTGTCAACACGTCTACTGGAGCAACATGTTACAGGACATAACCAAGAGTGGCAGAATACAGCCCCTTAGAAGTGGGTTCAGATACAAAGCTCCTGAGTCAATAGAGGTGGTGCCATTGTGGATGCCCTCAAACCAGCATTCAGCACAGAGAAACCATCTATGTCTGTAATATTCCTGCAGCCATGTATGGTAGTGTATGGCTTGAAATACCAGTAACAAGCATAAACATGGCTGTTTCAGAAAATAAGGACTGACATAACAATTGCAAGTTGTTATCAGTTGTCAGCTGACTTCTTTTCAAAAAATGTCCTTTAACGACTTTCTGTTTATTCCAACTCACCATATTCACTGAGGTGCTGTGTTCCCCGAACTCTGGGCCATGCTGTGATGACAGGTGACCCTGTTTTTAAAAGAGCTTTTGCAGCTTTTTGGAACTGAGTATTTGGAAGAGAATTTTGATGGCAATTTTGTCAGTTGATGGTCTCAAAAGACCACCAGACGCTCGGTCCTCTAGTAGATGCCACAGGAATATCAGATCAGCTGCCATTCTAGAGGAGAAGGAAAAGTTCACGACATGAAATTAGATTTCAACACTGCTCTAGTCATACATACAGTAGTAAAAAAGCATATAGTGAAGTGCTGGTTTATGAGCTATATGCTGCATACGTAGTTCTTGTAGGTCTATGGGCCACAGTCCCGTGCTCATTCAACACACCGGCACAGTGATGGTGATTGTACAAGGACAGGATTCATCATCTGTGTCAAATAAAATATCAGGCTTCCCTGAAGAGTGTCACAAAGTTATTTGTCCTCCCAACTCACGTGAATACATTGTACTTGTGCATATTTGTGCATCTTATTGCAAGTGAGATTTTCCTCCACCATTGAAAAGCCTTGTGAGTCTTAAGAATGCTGGGTTTTGTTACTTGAATTTAACACTGTGTGAATGTCCATTTAATAATGAGTATAATGAAATTAAAGTGGAAAAGGGCAGATTGTAATAGTACCCCACTGATAACAGTATATACATTTGCCCACTGCAGACAAAGCGGCGTTTCATGACAGCGTCGTCTTGGTTGTGACCTTTGTTTAATTCTAAAAATGTGACAAAATGGGTGTAATTTTTGACCTAGAGAAGCAGAGACAGAACACGCACTTATTCTGTGGCCAGGAAGATTTGGGACTTGTGAAACCCCTCCCCACTCAGTTAAAATGAAATTGCTGCTGTCAACCCATCTCTGGCAGACGGCACCTTGCATTGATTCTGTACATAATTCAACACAATTGACAGCTGTTTCAGGACAGACTGGAGACTATGATGTTACAGAGGCTAAATTTTTCTCCCTTCTGGAAAAGAGGGTCCCTTGAGGTCATGATTACTGTTTAACGACTGGTGTGATAGTTGGGACTGTGAATACCATCCCTGGAAGAGTTCCAAAAATGTGTAGATCTGGAACTTTGGGACATGGTCTAGTGGCCATGATAATGTTGGGTAGATGGTTGGACTTGATGATTTTTGGAGGTATTTTCCAGCCTTAATTGTTTGGAAAATATTATGTTGATTGGAAAACAGCGCAGCTTCCTTGCTGATGCTCTTCTGCCTTTGTCACGGGTTGTATCGCTCAGACAAATGAGCAGCTGTGGAACAAACCTGGGCATAAAACTGAAATGTGCCTATTTTTGTTACCCGCAGGGGTCTGAGCTTCCACCACAGCTCCCAGACTGTTATGATGAGATCTCTTAAGGGTAAGAGCAGAGGCACAAGCCCTTCTCATGAAGTAGCTGCTAATTCCCACCCTCATTCACACCCCCAGGAACTTGTGTGCTGTGTACCCATCCTCACCAACGTTCTTTGTACAGTGCCAGGGGATGGGAGAGGGCAGGCAAATGTGGAATATTAAGCCTAAGGGTGCTGGTGGTTTTTTCTTGCCCTCCCACAGAAAATCTTTTCACTCCTAGAAGCACCACATCTGCTGAACAGCTGTTGCACAGCTCTCGCTGAGGTGCCCTGGTTTTGGCCATGCTGATGGCCAGTCTCTGGCCACCACACACCTCCTGTGGGATCAGAACAAACTTCTGTTCCTGAGCTGGGTATCCCCAGAATTCCCACTTCACTCGAGAGGTCTGTTACTAGCAAAAATATTTCTGGTTTGGGGAACAATAGTAGCTGAAACCCATTGTTTTATCTTATTTTCTCCTCCTTTGTTTATGCAAGTCGATGATGAACACAGTCTGTCTTTGCTGATGGTGTGCAGAATTCAGTACATGTAAGAAAGTATTCTTGCAGCATAATCAGGTAATTAGATGTTTTGTCTTGTGCTGGTTGGAGTAAAGTACTTTGAATGACAATATGGCAGCTCTTCCCAGCAAACTTTACAGGCTGCTTGTTGCAAGCTGCGACTTAACTTTAATTGGGTGTCCTGAGATTTACTACAAGGAAGGTAATAACCTCAGTACAACAGCAAGATGCTGCATCTTTTCACTGTTGTTGGTGTTGTAAATAAAGGCTGATTTTTTTTTTTTCCAATGGCCTGACTCTTTCTCCAGTGATCAGGTTTACCAAAAGCTGTATAACCTGATCCTGTAATTCCTGCAGGCTCTGTAACATGCAAACACATCAGTGATCCAAGGGACACTGTGTGTGAATGAATCTGTGGGGGCTGACAAAGGAGAGCTACATTTTGAAATAACAACATGAATTTTATTGAAGCAGCAATGAGTTGTTTGCCCTTTTATTTAGCCTTTACCATAGCAAATAGAAATTACTTGGCTTGCCAGTCAGATCTAGAAATGGGGGGGAGGAAACAGCCCAAAACCTCAGTGTAATTTTGAGTTAAATGATGTTTGGATCAAACTCAATGCAGTTTATTTTTATATACTGTCCTCCATACAGAGTATTACAAAGCAGTTTACAGGGAGAGTCAATCATCAGAAGCTGAAGCGAAAAAGGAAGGTTTTAAAAGTAAGAATGATTTGGTAGCTGGGAGGAATCATCGGTATTTTTATTGGAGTTCTGAGAGAAATGAGAGAACTTCTACGTAAAACACTATTTTTTATCTCTTTTGGTACACAAAATACTGTATTCAGCTGTGTCAGAAAATGGGACATTATTTTTAATGGCACCACCTTGGAATGGCTCATCTTGTCAGAGGCTTGTTGGTACCACCCAACCTCAGATCTGTTCCAGTTCATGTCTGAACAGTAGCTGCACGGATTTCTTGCCATAATTAGGAAACAGCATTGCTAAGATAGAGCTTCATTCCTTAAAAGGCTTTTTCCACACATACCCCCGTTTTTTTTTTTTATAAAACCTGGTATCCTCAAAATATGATCTACTTGGTCCATTTTGAGGTTGAGTTTAAAAAAGGTTAGAACAAAATGCTGTGAGAGGATTATTGTTTTATTTATGTGAACACACACACACACATATGTAATATGTTCTCCTATTTAATATTTGGTATATTGGGGTAGATTCCCCTATCTTGTTTCAGTTTTGCATGGCTGCTGAAACCATTCAGTCTAGGCTTCATTTGAACTAACAGAGAATATAATGGATTTAATTTGCTTTATATTCACAGGTATCAATCCATCAGCAGTTCTGAGTGTGTGGTTTCAGTGACACTGGCTGTAGAAGGGCTGTCCCTGTAACCAAGCCCAGCCCTAGAATGATGGGTACCCATGGAGTCAGCATTCTGAAGGCTGACTGCCCCTCCAGACTCTCATGGGCACCCCAATACACAAAGTGCTTTCCAGGCCATCAAGACACTCCACACAAAACAGAGTTTTCATCTGATGGCTCTTCTTCTTCAGCTGAGGAAGCTTTTCCCCCAAAAAGCAAAGTAATCCCCACTGCATCTTATCATATTCTCTGAGGGGGTCTTTTTCTTTCTGTCTTCCACTGACAGCTCAGCCTGGAATATACCTCAAGAAGTAAGAGGGGACCGGATATGAATTTTTGTGGGTTGGGTTTTTTTTGGCTTGCACTGGGTGTGGAATAGCCCCAAAGCTTCCAAGCAACGCATTAGTGGACCATAATTCCCAGCTTAAAAGCTTAACCAAGCCAGTCATTTGTTGCTGGTCGAATTCTTCAAATTCTTCCAACAGTTGTGGGTATGAAGTGTTCTGTCAAAGAATCTGATGCATGAGTGTCAGCCTGGCAGGGAGATGGGGTCTTACTAGAGCCTGGAATTTGTTCAGCCGCTTTTAGGAAGGGAAAGGAGGTGTGAAGTGGTAGGGGTCAGTTACAGCCCCGCTGTAAACAGAGCAAAAGAAAGGGGTGAGGTGTAAAGCTGCACACGCTGACGGGTGTATAGCAGCCGCGGTGTTGCCTCTTAGCAGTTGTCAGGAGAGGAAGCAGCTCTCCACGCTGCACCCTGGTGAGCTGCTTTAGTTCAATGTGGGAGTTGGAATGTGCTTTATTCTCACCAACTGGAAATATGTGGTAAGCTATTGTGATAGAAAACTGTTAGTCTAGCTCATGGAAGAGGCAAGAGGATGCAAAACGCTTTCTCTTTAATGTGGGTGATATGAAAGGCTTTTATCAACTGTTTCATCAACAGTGTCATTTTAGGCAGTGCTGACTTGTGGAGTTGCTATGCCTCAAGCTCCCTTCAAGAATGTTTATGAAGATCATTGTGATTCCATTCATCACTTTTCTAAATAAAAACTTCTAGCCACACAGTTTTTACACAAGTGTAACTTCACAGACCTTGCTATTCATGCTCGTTACTGCAGGGCTGAATTGAGCCCATGAGTGTCCATGTGAGAGAATGATGGTAACTCAAGACTTAAGTTGGCAAGTGATATTGTGTTACAGCACTTGTGGTGGGTTATTATAACAACATCAGCTTCTGGATGTTAAATCTCTTCCTAGTTCAAACATTTTTCTTTTATTTTTTTTCCTCAACGCAACTCTTGCGTCACCCTCCAAATTACCCTTCAGCTTGAAGGTGAGAAGATTTCTTTTCATTCACGCATTTTCACTTAAAAACATGGGTGCCTATTGCAAAAGTTTGCAGGGCTTGTGAAACAAAAAATGTTAGCCTGTAAAACTCAAATAATTTGAGTATGGTTATGATGAACTGAGAAACTTCAGAAATTTACTGCTGCCTCATCTGTGCTCTGTGGCCACCCAGATCTTCTTGCGAGGCAAAGATGCACAGATAGACACAGGATTCCTCCATTCACTTCTGCTGCCTGTTTACTCTGCCAGTGTTTCAGCCCTCACTTCTCTGCCTCCTGTTCCTTTGCTTTTCATGCTCGTGAACTTCCAGGGCTTTAGGAGGCTGGTGGGGCTGTGAATTACTCAGGCAGCCAATCCTTCTTGGTTTAACAAGAAAACAAGACACTCACGAACTGGCTCTTGCTCTTAGCCTGCTACTTTTCTCTTAAGCCTCAGCTCACAGTATTTAGATACCAAGGACAAAAAGTCAGATTTTTAAGCTTTTCAAAGGTATACATGATGGTCACTACATTCTAAACTAAATACCCCTCTGAAGTTTGAGAAAGAAAGAAAATGTATTGGGTTTACATGGCACAGTTCTGGTGGTAGCAGGGGGCTGCAGGTGTTGCCCCCGTGTCAGACAGATGTTTTCAGCTGGCTGCAAGGCAGACCTGCTGCTGCCCAAAGCTGAGCCCCTCAGCAACGCTGCTGGCACCTCTGTGATAACATATTTAAGAAGGGTTAAAAAAAAAACAAAACTACACTGTGCAGCAAGCTGTGAGAGAGAGATGTGTGTGGAAAAATGTGAAAGAAACAGCCCTGCAGACACCAAGGTGGGAGAGGAAGGAGGGGAGGACGTGCTCCAGGTGCTGGAGTAGGGATTGCCCTGCAGCCCCTGGAGAAGACCGTGGTGAAGCAGACTGTCCCCCTGCCACCCATGGGGGACCACTGTGGGCCAGGTGAACGTCCCCTGAAGAAAGCTGCTGTCCATGGAGAGGAACCCCTGGGAGAACACATTTCCTGGCAGGAGCTGCAGCCCCTGGGGCACCTGTGCTGGAGAAGTTCTGGAAGAACCGCACACCGTGGCTGGGACCCCATGCTGGAGGAGGGGACGCGTGCAGAGGGAGGGAGCAGCAGAGACAAAGCGTTACGGACTGACCACAACCCTCACTCCTCCCTCCACACCTCTTGCATTAGAAGAGTCAGGAGTGAAATTGAGCCTGGGAAGAAGGGGAAGTGGGGGACGATGTTTTCGCTTTATTTCTCACTCTCCCGCTCTATTTTTAATTGGCTATAAATTCAACTGATTTTTCCCCTAGTTGAGTCTGCTTTGCCTGTGACAGTCATTCGTGAGTGATCTCACTGTCTGTGTCTCAGCACAGACTTATTTCTCCCCCATCTGTTGAGGAGGGAGGGTGAGGGAGCAACTGGGTAGGCAGCTGGTGGCCGGACAAGGTCAACCCACCTCAACAGCGTGTAACCAACAATATCTGAGTGGCAGTATCACCGAGTTTTCAAAGCATATATAGAAACATGCAAACACCCTCTCCCCTTGGTTTTCTCAGCTCTGTGCAGCATGAAGAGTGAAATGCCCCAGGAATTTTGCAACCTCAAGGATTTGATAGAGGAGAGGCCAAAAAAAAACCCCAAACCAACAACCAGCCCTGAAGGGAAGCTGATGAAACAGAACCAGAGGATTGAATAGGTTTAAAAAAACAGCAAGTGGTTTAGAGCTGTAATGAGGAAAACAAGCCTCTGGTTCAAAAGCAACTGCTTTTCTTGTCCATTTACAGGATAATCAATATCTCATCCTAAAACATCTGTGAGCAGATATAAACCAGAAAGAACTCTTTATTCTAGAAAAGATTTGCTGACCAAGCCCAAGCTCCATCAGAAATGGAAGCATAAATAACTGCAGAATATTGATAATGATTCTTAGGGAAAAAGAGCTGAATAAACAGCACTGAATAAAATGTAAAATTGCATTTTATCTTTCTGCTTTCTTGCAGACCTCTGTGCTAACAGACATGAACAGTGTCTGCCTCTAGCATTTGATCAGAATTCTTTCTAAGTCAGCCTTTTTTTGTTTCCCACCCTTACTTTAAGCAAAAATGATCAGATTGATAAATATGTACATCAAGCATAACATTAGCAGAGCCTGTGTTCTGAATTGCTGTGGGATTGGTGCTTTTAGGGAGCAGAAACAATTGCAGACCAGAAAATGAACATGTTTCACTGAACAGATTATCTTTTTCAGCTAATAATAGTTCATATCAAGTACCATTTTGTGAAACATAGAGGCCAACACGCACACTCTCTGTAAAAAAGAGGGGAAAATGTTCCCTACAGTAGAACAGTAGAACCCTACATTACTCACCTATAATGCAATCTATTTTGCCTTAAAGGACATTTTTCAGAGAGATTTCAGTCCTAAAGAAAGTCTGCATGTTGCTGTGCTCCTAATATATTTATATCATGGTGAGCAGCAGAAGGACCCAACAGTGCTCCCATTTCAGGCCCTGTGGAAAATTAGCCTTAAGCTCACAGTAATGATAACGGGTGGTGAAATGTTCAGATCTGGGGAATTTTTGTCTTGCAAGGTCTAGTTAGCCCCTGTAGTACATACAGCAGCTTAAGGTGAGCACCTAACTCTTTCAATGTGCTTTCTTCGCAGCTTCGCCGCGGAGTGCTGGTCAACCTGCTTTCCTGCTCCACAAACCAAGGCTTGCTTTCCACACCAACACTCCCACAAAATATCTTCTCCTCCTTAGTACTAGAGACTTTTCTAAAGGTAAGCTTAGCTTTGCACCTTCAGGAAGAGTTCAGCCTGCTACTTGCAAGCCTTTCAGGGAATGAAAACTTTATTGCCAAGAGCAGAAGATGAGCTGCCTGAAACAACACTACTCAAGCAGCAGGAATCCCATACACAACCTGACGCCGGACACCACGATGAGATAGCAGCGTGGCAATCAGCCAGGTAGCAGCTAGCTCCATCTTTCTCAGGTCGTGCTCCTTCCCTCTGTTTTTTTATCACGTCAGATTGGCAGTGACAAGAGCTTCTCACTATTGCCTTCCAGCCCCATAGAGCTGGCTGCCAGTGCCAGGTGCTGGGGCTGAGCTGCTCTTAGGTGGTAAGAACGCTGAGCTGATGGCTGCCAAACAAACACGAGAGCAAAGTTCTGAAAGGGACCTGTGCTGGCTACTCACAGATCCCTTCTGAGTCTCAAAAAGCAACTGGTCTTAAGCTGCTTGCTCTGAGGAGTACAGTGTTATCCACCTAAGCCTTTCACAGGGCCATTACACTCACATATTGTATCTAGAGGCATTTTCTCGGTGCAGCTGCAAAGCCTGGAAAAGGCAAGAGTTGGAGAAAAACAAAAATTATTTTGGATGTACAAAAGTCACACCTAGAACTGTGTTTTGTAAGATTCCAACTTCTGCTTTGGGTAGGTAAGGAGATGAGGAAGGAGGGGGAGGACATGCTCCAGGTGCTTTAGTAGGGATTGCCCTGCAGCCCCTGGAGAAGACCGTGGTGAAGCAGATTGTCCCCCTGCCGCCCATGGGGGACCACTGTGGGCCAGGTGAACATCCCCTGAAGAAAGCTGCTGTCCATGGAGAGGAACCCCTGAGGGAGCATGTTTTCTGTCAAGAAAACCTCAACCCCTGGGCAGCTGTTCACAGGCTTGTGTAGCTGATTTAAAGCATCATAGTGTGTTACAGAAACAAGGGGACTATACAGCAGTGCTGTCCCTGCTCCAAAAGCTTTTTGTCAGGCTATGTAGGCTACGTTCAGAAGCTGTGCAGACTTCTGTTGCCTCTGCAACCACACACACTATGTTACTGCACGTGTTTTCCAATTACCCGACTTCTGTGGGAACAGAAGGTCAGCAGACCATTGTAGATAAATATTTTTGTCAACTTGTGCTTGATAACGAAGCTTACCAAAGGGTAAACAGCCATGATTTCATCATCAATCTTGGAATGACAAGGTCCTCAAGTGCATGGAGTGCATGGCAAGCTGCTTCAACGACAGGGGCAGAAGACGAGCATTGACAAATGGAGCAGAGGGTGATACTTTGATTGATCATTTGCATAGGAGCTTATTGGTGAGGCCCGAGAACTTTGATAAGGTGCAAAGATGAAGGTATAGAACTTGAACTCAAAAATGTACGTTTCTGTTGCAGCTCCGGGGAGATACGTGGATGAAAAGGAGTTTTGAAGAGAACAAAAAGACATTAAAGTCTCTAAGGAAGGAGCAAGTCCAAATGCAATAATAAACTAATTAAGCACTATTATACAGTGAAACTAGCACTGAGCACTGCCTCCCACAGGCAACCCACTGTCTTAAATAAGCACTTATATAATCCCCATGTGGATTTGGGTACAATTTTGTCCGACCTTTAAAGACCACCAACAGGGCAATTGATTATGGTAGGTCAGCCTGTGTGAATTCACTCTAACCCAGAGTCAGTTCTCTTTATTTCTTTGCCTAATTTCTTCCTCCTTATTTTTAAATACAGTTATCCTTTTAGGAGTTTTTTTCTGTCTTCATCAAAATCTGCTGCATTTTTCTATCCTCCTGTAGCTATTGTTCTCTTGTTTTGTTCTCCCCCAGTCTTTTGTAGCCAGCTCCTGATATTTAGAGGTGGGTTTTTTTATCTTGCATGAATCAGCTTTTAAAATTAAAATCTTTGCTAACGGTCCTAAAAATCAGTCTAAAACCTATTAAGAAAACATAGGACTGGATTAATTCCCTTTATAGCTGCAGCCACGTTCAGTGTATCCTGAGGAAGGAATTTTTTAAAAAATATTGTGTCATTCCCCAACAGTGCTGCCAGATCTGGGCCAGGAATTGAGTATCTGCACCGAGATCAATGGAGATGAGGGATTTCATCCTTGAATGCACAGCCCTGCCTGTTAGAGCCTGCGAGATCTGTGCTGTTGAATAAGGACTAGAAGATCAGATGAGTCAAACTGAAAACAGAGCTGTGCATGGCCAGCACAGTCATTCTCCTCATGGATTTCCCCCTCTTTAAAGGAAAAAAAAAAAAGATGGGCCTTTCCTCCAATACCAAATATTCTTACAAACTTAACAAACTGCTGCTGACAACCATAGGCACCGCACACAAAAAGGGTCTGTCAAAAGGTAAGAGATTCTGGAGTAGTAGCTCTTCAGTTCTAATTCATACCTTTAAAGAAGAGGGATATATGCAGCTGCTGTGCTGTCAAAGACAGGAAGATTTGGAAGGTACTCTTTTTTTCCTCCCACATTTAGCATATGCTTTAACCATGCATAAGACTTCCAGGGTGGAGGGAACAAGGGAGGAGGAGGAGGAGGGGCAGGCAGGAGGCAAAATCATCTTGCTTTCCAAGATGCAGTCTGAAGTGATTCTAGAAATACTCGTGTTAACTATAGGTGTTTTTGAAGATAAGACTTGTTCATATCAATCAAAAGAGAGTGGCAGCAGCAGAGTGAATTTGCTTCGAGTAGTTCTGCTCTGCAGAATCTGATGCAGCCCTTTGACATGTTCATCCAGTTGTAGAGGGGCCTTAATGCCACCAGCACAGCTGGTGTCCCCCTCAGCAGTGGGGGTGGCAGTGGGGGGGGGCTCTCCTCTGCTGCAGGTGCCTCTAACATCAGCACGACAGGTCTTCCACAGATCACAGCTCTCCTGTGGGTCTATGGCCTCTCCCATTTTACCTCTACCTTACTGAGCTGGTAAACAAACTGTTCTTAAGGTTTCTTTTTTAAACTTAATTACTAACTTCTAGCAACTGGTGGTTCCAAACAAATAACACCTTGAGAACGAGCCCTTTTTGAAAGAAAATGGTGCAAATCTACTAATGGTAGCTGAAGAGTGGTGGTGAAACCGTGAGAGACCTGGCCAAAGAGGCTGCTGGTGTTCAACCCCAGAGCCACTTGCTCACTCTTCCCTCCCCACTGGGATGAGGAGGAGAATTGGGGAAAAAGTCCTCCTTATGTTTCCTGCCGGACCTGCGGTTAAGGTTGCCTCCACG
>WUAM01000143.1:9255979-9278901 GCA_024336885.1 Actenoides hombroni | reverse complement strand
ATATAATACATAATATAAATATATAATATATAATAATAAGTCAGTTGCACTTAATAGAGAAGTCGTGTCTGCTTGTGTTGAGCACAATAGCTGCAACTCTGTCAGTATTGCCAAACACTGTGCTGGGAAACAGACTCAAAAAAAGATACAGCAGGGAGAAGAACAACTTGGAGGGACCAGCCATGTTTATGCAAATTTTGTGCCACGGATTAAACAGATTTGCCTGCTACGTGCTTTGAAATTCTTGCTTCTAGCTCCTAAACACTAAAGAAATAGAAGCTGCCAAACATTTTTTTTACCATTTGCACAAAGCTAAAAAGTTTCTCTTTCCCACCTTAGAGTAGCTATCACCAGCTTTTCTGAAGCAGTGCAAGAATTTTTTTATATAAAGCTAGACCTTGCAACTGCTCAAAAATGACAGATATTATCTAAAACATTTTCTCTTTCATTAACTGTTATTTATGGAGGAAATAAATAACCAGACTTTCAGTGTATAAAAATCCATTGAGTTGTCCAGGATTTTTTATAAAGGGGTTTTCTGGGTGGCTGGCAAATCCCTTAGAAACTGTCTTTTTTCACTGTGTAAAATGAGATGCAATGAACCAAGCCCTCAAGATAACATCTACCTACCCATAGTGGTTTAACCCCAGCCAGCAACTAAGCTGCTTCCTCACTCCTCCCCACTGCAGCACGATGGAGAGGAGAATCGAAAGCAAGTAAAGCTTGTGGGTTGAGATAAGAGCAGTTTAATAATTGAATAAAATATAATAATTATTATTATAGCAAAAAGAGAAACAGAAATAAAACCTAGGAAAAGACAAGTGCTGTGCGATGAAATTGCTCACCACCCACTGGCTGATGCCCAGACAGTCCCTGAGCAGTGATTGGCACCTCCCAGCCAACTCCCCCTACTTTATATACTGAGCATGATATGGAATAGCCCTCGGGCTAGTTGGGGTCAGCTGTCCTGGCCATGCCCCCTCCCAGCTCCTTGTGCACTTGCCCACTGGCAGACCACAGGAAACAAAAATTCTTGACCTAGGATAAGCACTACTTGGCAACATCTCAAACAAAAACATCAGTGTGTTATCAACATTATTCTCACACTAAATCCAAAATAGAGCATTGTACCAGCTACTAGGAACAGAATTAACTCTGTTCCAGCTGAAACCAGGAGAATGGTGAAGGGGCTGAGTGATGCCCTGGTACAAAGTGCTGCAGTTAGGCACCTGCAGAAGTGGAGTGGTGGGAGAGGCGTCGGAAATTCCAATCTTCTGCTTTCTGAACTCATCTTAACCTGTTATACCCAGTGTTAGACTTATGAAATCATTTCCCCTGACACCACTGCCAACCACTGCGTTGCCTCGAGTGAGAATAGAGCCAGGCTGATATTTGGCACGTTTGAAAATCTTACCCTAGGAAGTAACGTTTTTCAGCACTTTGAATTTTAGAAGTGTCTTTTGTGGGTGAACAGTCTGTGTTTGCATCTTTTGGGGTTGCAGCTGTCTAAAACTGGAACACTGCTAGGTTTCTCTTAAGAGATCTATGGCTACCTTCTTTTTTTAGGTTGACTGTAAAACATTGGGATAATTTTGGTATCATTTCTCTGCCTTGAGTAAACCAGAAAACGTAGACATGAATATTTTTAAAGCTGTCTTTTTTTTACTTAAATGTTATGCTTATTGCAGGGTTGGGGGCAACATTTTTGGCAAGTTCTGAATGTATGTGAATTGTTTTGCACCTCCTTGTGTAATATAAGGCAAATGAAGAGATGTCTATATATAGTTTTTATCTATAGCTGGTGATGGTGGACAGGGAATAGTTTCCATAGAAAATACTGTGTTTATGTTTATGTGACAAACGTTAACTGTTCCTCGGGAAGCAATTTTTCTGTGTCCACCATAAGCAGAATTGGTTGTTCTCCAAGGTATGAATATTTAAGGACTTGGTAATGGAACTGGTGCAGAGTCATACCGTCCTAGACTGACTGTTTCTTGGCTTGGAGATCATAGACTGCAAGGACTAACCTTGAAGTGAGCCTGGAGCATACTCAAAGCAGGACTTTCAGGCACAGAAAGGACAGTGGGGTCTCTTTCTGAAATGTACTGTAAATTCTCTAGCTACAGTGTGGCATCAACCTCAGCTAGGTACATCTAAGAGTGTGTTCAGCACCATGTTTAGCACGAGAAGCTTCTGCCCACCTTGCAGCCACACTCTCACAAGCTGCTTCTACCTTCCCACCTGAAAGCTGCTCATTGGAGTGTTGTTTTATCACTTCCTCCCAGCAGCTGTGTAAATCCTACAGTCTGGTGTTCCACCACAAGATAAAGGACTCAAAGAAGAGGCGGTGTGGAGCACACTAGTCGTTCAGTGGATAAATGTGTCAGCAGCAGAGTGCCTTGAAAATTATCTGTCTGGGAAGAATCCCAGGAAAATAGAAGTACTCAGGTGGTCTGCAGCTCCTCACAAAGCTCTGCAGTCCCCCCCTCTCAAGATGCTGCAAAACAAAGAAGTTGCATCATTGGAATATGGATTTGGGAATGAAGTATGCTCAGGAGAAAAGCTTACAGAAGGCAGTGTGCTTGTTTCCAGCCTCAACATGAAATACATTACTTGCTTTTAGCAGGTGGACAGACAGAGCTAGTTTGTAATCAGCCTTTCCTGGCACTCAGAGGAGACCCCAGGTTGTGACTGCCATTCTAAAATGCTGCAACACATCTTAAGTGTAGATAAATCTTAAGTACTGAAGAACTGCAGTAATCTGTATTATTGTGTCATCCATACCGCAGCCACTCACAAGGCCAAAGAAATGAAATAAAATATATAACACGTTTGCCAAGTTGTTCAGAATTCAAGTCCATACACTCTTAACTCTCATATATGGCAAAACATAAAAACATACATAGCACTAAAAAGTGGTCATTAGACTCTCTAGGAGCAATCCAGGCTACAGGCAAGATGCAGATCGCAAAGACCAAGAGCCAAACTTACGTATAAGGCTTAAACTAGGTGTAGCAAACTTCTCTGTGTACTTCTAACTGATGTTTATAGGCACTGTTATTACAGTAACAGCTGGATCAAACTACTGAGGAATAACAAAGAGATGTGTTTTAGCTTAAAAATCACCTAGGATTTGTAGTCAGCTCCTAGTTAATTACCTGATAGTCAGGATGGGGATATCTCTGAAGAAGATAATCTGTTTGAAGAAGATGGCTGGAAAGGTTTGTCAGAAGGGGGGTACTTTGCTGGCTGTCCTTGTGTCAGGTCACAGAGCTGATTATAGGCTGTTAACGTCATTGTAACAGAAATGGAGTCAGAAGGCAAGGCAGGCTTCACGTGGCTTTCTCAACCACCTGCCCAATTAAAACCAGGCTAGTTAAAAAATCATCAGACATTCACTTTAACAGCTGTAGAGACGTGGAAAAAATTCAGTGTGATCCCAGTACTTTAATCATACCATTGCTCTCCCCTTATCTATGTTAGCATTGTATTTTGGATTCACTTTTTTCTGTGGGTTTTTTTGCACAACCTGCTGAGTTCTTACATTCAGTCTTCATGTGAAATACAGAGGGCCAAGTCTGTGCCCTTTTGTACAGCTACAGGCAGCCCACGCAGGATTAAAACAGCCATCATTTTGCTGGGCATGTCGTGTGTGGGTGGTAAGATGTAGAAATATCTCTTAAAGTGTATTCTCCTTAAGTCAACAAGGGTGGAACAGGAGACCAAAATAAATAGTTAAGTTCCAGCTAACATTTCTGAGAAAAAAAACAAACCACAACTATAATAAATTACAGAAATGACATCACCAGAATGAAGATAGCAAGTGATAATTGAAATAAACTGTTATTAGTGCAACTGATTTATGCTTCTAAGAACTGTTTCACTATTTCTCATTTTCAGTACAAGGAAGTCTTTGTTAAACATCCAGATCACCTATTCCTTCAATTAAAAGCTGACATCTAAGTGTATTTTTAATAAATACTTTAGCAGACCACAAAATATCAAAACCAAACAAGGAAGACAATTTTGCAAGGAGGCTGTTCTGGCATTTATATATCATGTAGAAGACATCAGAAAGCAAAGCCAATTTAAGAACCGTTCTCCTCCTCCTAATGCACCAAACAGGGCCTGAAATTATTCACTTTAAATTCAATAAAAAAGACCCATTACCTTTAATGAGCTACATCAAGTTCCCACTGTGGTAGTCACTAAAATGTCAATATTTACCGTTGTCACCAAGAAACATCTAGCTGTCACAGCACTCCCCTTCTGATAATGCAAAACCAGCTCTCCTTGGTTAGCACCACATGGTAAGTACAGGGAATAGCAGTCACAGTGGGGATAACAAAATGTTTGATGAAACCCAGGCACTGAAATCCACAGTGCCTTTCTCTTTAGAGGCACTCAAAATGCAATAGGTCTACAGTGGCACAGTGAGTAACTCCCACACCAGCTCCATTAGATGAAATAATTAAGTCTACATCAATGGTTTGGAATAAGAGACCGTTGTCACAGGATCAGTGTTGTGTGCTTTGAAGAAGAAAGAACCTGAGCTGCACCACACCATTTATTTTCCATAACTGCTTTGGCTTTGCCGTGCTATTCTTGCACCTGCAGGAGCCCATTATCCTGGAGAATATTCTGTTCCATTGACAATTATCTCTTAATTACTCCTCTCTTTTAAGTAGCCACTACTTTGAGAAGTCTTCATCATGTGATGCAATTTTGGTCACCTATGCTCCTCTAACCTTCACTGATAGGAATGCATTTTTATATTAACCCTTGCAAGTACTCAGCAAGACCATCTAGGAGTCAACAAACCAGTAGAGTTTCAATGGCTGCTATGGGATCATCTCTGTACAGAGCCATAGCTTGGGAACCAAGTGACTTGTACTTAAGGAGTCAGCAGGGACAACAGAAATCCCAGGACTCAGAAGAAATGAGTAGATTTAGGCTTTTCCCACATGCTGGGTTCTCAATAATACAAGCTTTCACTAAAAGAAAAAAACTTCTGGCCCTTCCAACTGCAAAAATAGTCTTCGCTATGTAAATCCCATCAGTGCTGTTTTGTTGAGTCTGCAGCCAGCCAGACTGAAACAATGGCACCCAAAGAGCCCACAACTCCCCGGTTGCATCTTAATGGGCTGTTTGTTAACTTCAAAGCTGACCATTTAAATGCTAACATTATTAGGCAAGTAATCCAAAACATAAGCACCCAGCTTGAATCATTAGCATTTAATTACCTAACATTTTCTCTTGTTTAATCTACAACGCTGTGCAAACTGGTCTTAATTTTTGTTTTGTTTTGTTTTGAACAGTGGAGCACTCACGTTTCTGTGTCCCTGTGTGGAGAGCCACAGGCTCATGAAGAAAAACAAATAATATTTGAGCTTGTACATACATGGGTCTTCTAATACCACGACCAGTTTTACTCTAAAGTTTCCTCATAGTGTCCTCGTTACCTGCTCTGGACAAGGATTGTTGTTAAGAAGAAAATGAAGATTCAGCTGCTAGTGAAAGAGTTCAGACTTGTTTCCCCTCTTTCTTTCTTTGAGCAAATGGGGAAAAAAAAAAAAAAAAAAAGAAATTTCTATTGCTTTTTCAAGGTAGTGTAAAGGTCACTGACAATAGCTCCCCTATGGATGCCAACGTGTGACATTTTGCCTGAACACAACAGAAACATGATAAGCTACAAAAAAAAATATTTCAAATTCCTTTCTAGATAAAGCTGTTTCTCAAACGTTTCTTAAAATACAGTACAGCATTTAACTCTTATCTTATGAATCTTACCAGAAAATGAGTGTTTCCCAAATGTAAAAGATTACATAAAAGAAGAAAAATAACACTATTCATGTAAAATTCATAGAAAGAGACCTGGACAATGACAACCTAATGTCTATAAACTGGAGTCTACAGTAAACAGATGACTCAAAGTCACAGTTTATAACAGCTGAGTTCAAGTCTGGAATACGTGGCTGGATATTCCATCCAAATCAACAGAGAAATGTCCTGTTACCAAAGAATAATCCCCAAATTCCTTTTTTTATTACTGAGAGGCTCCTTGCTGTGCATTTCAGGGGTGGTGATAAGCCCCCAGCAGCTCTGGAAGCACAGCACCTGCAGCCAGTAGTCAATGCTTGTCCCAAAGAATAATTCTGGGCTTTTTTTTCTGGGCAAAGATTGACACTTAAGGCACTGCGACTAAAATGTGTTCTTATTGATGTTGTTGTTAGAAACACAGAAGCTGTGTGTGTCTCTTTAATTCGGTTATACTTCAGAGACTATAACCTGGATAAGTATTGCCAGGAAACTCAGCAATTATCTGCTTTGTGAACAAAAAAGAGTCAGTGATAGAAGATGAGGAAAATGTGAAAACCAAGCTATTGTGGTGGGGTTTTTTTGATATTTTGTCCTCTGCAATTTCTCTTGTGTTATTCATCTGTTTTCTTCAACGCTTTTCTGAGGTCTGGACTTCATTGTTAAACAAACAGTGGTTTTTTTTTTTACCTTGATCTAAGAAGCATTGGCTATCCCAAAGAGAAAGCATAATGAAAAGAGTGTATCAAAGTTTCACATCAAGGTAAATTCACCTAGGCCAACCCCATTCCCACCTGAAGTTAAGCTTGGAGTAGATTTACCTAGTAAGAAATAAAGCACAACTTGTCCTAACTGTAATTTTCACCTCAGAGTGGCCCATTTGTATTCATTTCCTGCAGTCAGAAATGCAACGTTGTTTGGCTGTGACAAGAAGCCCTGAAGTAGATGGACATATCAAACAACATATCAAACATATCAAACCTGTGTATGCAGGACAACAAAGATGCCATGAGGCATTTTTACAGATAGATATAGATTATTTTTTTTTTTTAACATGGTATTTTCACAGAGAGTCTAATTTATGGAAGATTACTTTATATAAAGTCTGTGAAACTCCATGGATTCACCTGTACACAATGTTAGCCTGTGAGCACTGCTCTGTGGTGAAGGATTGGATAAAGGACTGTTCTCATCTCTGGACAAAGCAAGCACTCCTAGGCAGATTTACTGTCCAAAAGAGTTATGAGGTGGGGCTGCCAGCTGTTCTCCAAGATTATCCAAAAAAGCCAAAGATGACTGTAACAAACTTTGGGGGGGGGGGGGGAAGATATTGAAATAAGGGACTGCAGGACTGGAGTTCAGAGAAGAACTCAGGCAGAAGTAAAGGAAAAAGGATGGGAAGGCACAAGTGAGGATCCTAAGGACTGGGCAGCAAACTGATGGAAGTGCTCCTTGTCCCTGGCTGCCTGTAGACCTTTTCCTTTCTCTCATCCATAACAAGCAATCAAACAAATCCCTCTCTCGTCCTGTGGCAAGCTATTCTGGGTGGCAGTCCCTTTCCCCAGTCCCAGCCATGGCTTTCAGAAACCTCTGCTGTGGCTCTCCAGGTAAAACTACGGACTGAACTTTGCAAACTTATCTCACACTCTGGTCTTTTGACACCAGTTTGTCCATTTCTATTACACTGGCACCTTCAATCCACTCCTTTCTAAACACAGTCATGGGAGTTCTATGAATTGCCTTGTTGAAGCTGTAAAGTAACATAATACCACACTGCAGTAATGGAGGGTACCAGCAGATGGTGACATATGTAAATTGCTATAAGGATTATGTGCAACAAAAGAGTCTTCAGAAGGTGCAGGCACTCTACACAGTTCTGCTCCCATTTCTTGCAATGCTCTGGAAAAACAAAAAAACCTAAAACCTTCATTATTTCTATCTTGGCCTGCTACAGCTGGTGGCAGCTGTTTGGGGACTTTTTTCTACTCAGATAATTTTCTTTGGCATTGATGCCTGAGTAGCTGCTGCAAACCATCTTGGAAACTCCTACAGAGTACGTCTACATTATGCTTTTTTGCAGAGGGGTTTTTGGTTTTTTTTCCTTCGGAGAGGTTATTACCAAGTGCACTGTTTACTGCTCATTGTTGATATCACAGGGGAACCAGAATGCAAAATAGATGGCTGTAATAGCCATGGGGTAGCATACTGGGGGCTAGCAGAGGAGAAATGCTAATTCCCATTGCCATTTTCTGGCCCAGATGGTCAGGACTTCAGTACATGATGGTTTGAAATGCTATTATGAGTACAAGCTAATATCAGTTCTACAGAGGAGACTTTGGCAAATCTATTACTACCTCTTTTAAATTGCACCTCACTAACAATTTAGGGTAGTCGTTCATCCAGAGAAAAGAAGTACAGCTCTGCGCTTGCTGAACTCCTCTCTGAGTTGACCTTAGGAGGGGAAAAAACTTTGCAAAGTCACATTTGTGCTTTTTCTTGGCAAGAATGAACTGCGGATCTGTTCTGCAGAAATCACTTGCTCAAGCAGCAACCTCGTCCTCGTCCTTGTCCCCCACACTGGTCTGGCTCAAGCTCACTCAGTTGGAAAATGTTTGTGACCCGGGGAGGTGTTACTGCCCCAGCTGTTCATTGTAGCCCATCCATTGGGAGCTTTCACCTCAAAATAGAAAGGGCCAGGGGTGTTGCCACTTCACACCTCTCCAGCAGTCCAACCCTTCCTCTCTGGTGGATCAGATGAACAAGTAGGACTGTGAAGGGGGTGCCACCGAGGCACAGGAATGTTCTCTCAGGCCTTGAGGGTGGACAGCTGGATGGCAGGGTGGGCAACTGGAGGCACCAATTGCAACCATATGGCAAAACTGGTCCCAGTTCATCTGCTGGAACGCTGGGAGGCTACAGTGGTGCTGCCCATGGGGTTGTTCTTTCCTGTTAGCACCAGCTGGTGTCATTCAGAAACAGTGAAGAAAACAGAGCAACTAGAGTGTGGTAGTTGAGGAACCAATAAGGTTTGCTGAACTAAAGGAAGGTTTGTATTCTTACCAAGCATTATCCCATGTGTTCAGGCTGGGGAGAAGAAGAAATTGAGGACAATACTAAAGTAGTACAAAATACTAAAGCAACCAGAATGGAGACAATTTTATTCTCAGTCATCAGCACACCCAACCCATGTGCAGCCCTAATGTGATTCAGGTTGATTTGAATTTGCTTTCCCCTAGCCAGGCCACCTTTCACTGCCCCAAAACATGGTCCTTTCCCAGTGCCAAGCGCTATTGGCCCCACAGCCGCCAGATGTAAGCAAGAGATATTCACAAAGCTGTTCTCTCTTCTGAAGGTTCCTAAATCATGCAGTGTCCTTCAGGCTATGCTTCATTTGGTCAGACTACGTGAACATTGGGTCTTGTCCGTTCCTAGGCAGCCCTAGAAGCTGCATGTGTTTAGCCATTCAAGAGCTGGGATGATTCAAACTCTGCTCCCACTTCAGTGTAGTGTTAACTGTAACTGGTTTACTGTAGAGGGGATCCAGTTTAAAAACATGGTCTTAAACGCCTCTAAACTGTGAGGAAGTTCAAATTTAGAAGCAAGCACAGTGATCTAAAGCCATACCTCGTATTTGGGAATGAATCATTGTCCTGAGTGTCTGTCTGAGTGTATAATTTTCCCATGTCAAAAGCTTGTTTGTTTTCCATTCATGACCATTCTAGTGCATTTTGGGGTTGGGGGTTTTTGGGTGCCTTGGGAACAAAGACACACAACCCCCCAACGGTGTTTGCCTGCAACAGGCGGGTGACTGAAGAGTAACATACCCTGCTATGAGGTTACAGAGCATTGCACTGCAGTTATCATGTTGCCCCATTCAGAATAAATCAGGGAGGAAAGTGTATAATTAGGAGCCCTGCGTGTATTCAGATGACTGTGTACAGACATCGATGCTGGAAAGCCTTGCAGGACGTGTAGTGTGAGTAGGAGTCTCCTCTCCTCTTCAGATTTACTCTTCTTCCTTGGTAGGAATCGATTTGCTAGCAGGGCTGGCTTCAGGCAAAAATAAAGCAGGCAACTGCCTATATGAGGCAGCAAAGCAAGGCTCAGAAGGGGCTGAGCTGTGCCCTGTTGGGGTGAAAGAAGCATCACTGGCCGGACTAGGGGGTGTGAAGGTAAATGTGCCTCTGGTGAGAGGTAATGGGTAGTGACAGGCAGGCTGGCTCTGCTAGCTGGGCCTGGCGAGAAGGGAGGCAGCAGAGCAGAGGTAAGGGTGGCAACCGTGTTTGCTTCCCTCGTGCCAACACCTGCCTGTTCCGCACGGCCTCACCCGTCTGTCCTACGCTGCCTTGCCACTGAAGTTTGCCCCTGCTGCTGACAAGCTGTGAGCCAGCCCTATCCCCCAGGCACAGAGCTGTCCTTTCCTTGAATGTAAAGCTCTGCTTCTCCTCCATCCTCGCTCGTAACTCTATGTCTGTATTGTAAAGGATCAAGCCCCTCAGACCATGTTTTCTCCACTGTTCTCATTTTCCCAGCCTCTCCCTCACCCCACTACAGTGCCATCATGACAGCATGCCGTGCACAAGAGCAGCAGCTTTCTCTGTGCTGCATCAGGCTTTGTCACTACTGCTTCATTCCTGAGTTCAGAGTTCTGCTGAGGTCCAAAAGCCCCTCCTTGCTGTGCTCATCCATCACACAGTGGCATGACAGGATAGGGGTAGAGCGGGATAATGCTGAGATCAATCGCAGTTCTAAATTATTCCTGATTTTACAATCTGCTTCCACAACATGGCCAAGATGGTGTACAAGTTCACCGCTGACAAAAGGGGAAAGCTCCGGTAACCTTTCTTCTGACTCCTCTTTTCTCCCCTTTCCACTCCCTAGCCACCAGATTTCCCTTCTGATTTCTTTACAATGACTCATCTGATCTCAGATGAAACTGCTTCTTCTTGTCCCTTTTTGCCATCTGATTGGGCTGGTGTGGCTTGCTGTGTGACTTCCACAAGTATGAGAGTCACCTCAAAGTAAGCAGTGGAAGGGCACGGCTAGGAGCAGGAGTGATGGAGATATTTGGGAGTGGAGTTGGACCTGTTCCTTCAGCGTATCTCAAGCCATACGATAAGGTCAGATCCTAATTTTCACCATGCACCGTACAGATACGATGTCATTAATTTTGTTTAGTCTGAGCGTTTCATAGAACAACAGAGTCACTGAATCAGTTGGGCTGGAACAGCCCTCAGGATGTCTTTCAGCCTGCTCAGTGTAAGGTCAAAAGGACCATTAAAGGTCCCTTTGGTTGAATGTGAGCCAATGGACTTCAAGACACCCCATTTTGGTTGTAAGATTTACCTGCTGACACTCTGTAGAGCATGAAAGTACCTAGACTGACATGAAAGGAAGCAAGTGGATTCAGCTTCCCTGCCATCCTATGAAAGATGTCCTCTGTGTAAATGGCATTTCTGGCCTTGTGTTCTCCTTCTGAATCTGCAGGTTTTCAGAATGGTTCTTTTGGTACATGATTTCTTTTTGTAAGGTGTTCCTGGACTGCTGTTTTCCACGGTAACTCCTGGCAGGTTCAGCTGAGAGTGAGAGCAGAGATGTTCTTGCCTCGTTCACAGATAAGGCAAAGGATGTCAGGGAAGGGAAACATTATCTCCATTTTATAAAGGGAAGCTTTGCTGCATCTTTTTTCCCCTCTCCAGAGTCCCAGAGATCATGTGCAGCAGCGTAGCAATGGGGACATGAACCTCCCGAGGCTCAGCCCAGTGCCTTTCCTGGAAAACTATTTTTCTTCAAAGCTGTCATCTATGAGGATTTTGTTAGCTGCTCACAGCTCTGAGATTTGTTGGGGACTTTTGCCTAAGCTCATTCTCTTTCTTGAATACAAGAGTGCATTTGTTTCCTTGATCTGCTATCACACAATTTCTTTTTAAACAGAGCTTGCTGTGCAATTTTATGTCAGCCTTTGCATTTGTTCTTGTGCCATGCACGGATTTTTCTTTGCCTGCTGTCCCTCCACGCCCTTTATGGAGATTATAGCTGCTCTAGTTTGTCTTATCTCTGCCTTACTCGCCTCATTTTTAAAGCCATCTATAATTCCATTAGAAATTTTTCCTTCTACGGCACGGTCAACCATCGATCTAAAAGATATTGCAAAGGCTGTTACGCAGCCATCGGATGCCTTGCCTTCTTTTGCCAGCTGTTGGGAACACATGGGGACCAAATGCAGAGCTCACGTGGGTACAACAATCTTCTACCATTTTGACTGGTGCATTCATTTTGTTCACTCTCTGCGAGTTCAAAGGTGAATGAATTATGTTAATCCCATTCTCCTGCACGGTGTGAGTTCAGTTTTTCTGGGGTTTTTTCCCATTTGAGTTGGTTTTGTGTTTTTTTTCTCTTGTGCTGATGTGCACTGAAATATCCTGTCTGGCTTGTTCAGTATTTCCCTAGACGTCCTTCCAGCCTTAGCTGCTTGGGTGGGTAATTTCACCCATTCACTGTTCTTACTCTCACCATTTGAAATATGATGTCCTTTGCCTATCCTTGTTCTCTTTGCAACTGGTATATGGAGAGACCCGTTTGACCTCTGCTGTTTGACAAACTTCATGGGCCTCAGAGCCCTGTAGAGTAAAAAGGGATGACAGAGCTGGGTGTCCTGCTCTGGCAGAGGGGTTGGACTAGATGATCTTTCGAGGTCTCTTCCAACCCCTAACATTCTGTGATTCTATATTTGAGGTAAAACCTTTCTACTCATGTAGCCCTTAATGTGGGAAGGATTAAACACTAGGAGGCAATGTATTTGTTCACAGCTCAAAGTGGGTTTGAGTCAACATTCAGTTTCAAATGTGATTTTTCTCAGGGCAGTGTTTCTATTGAAAAAGTGATGGCTCTTTCTCCTTGTGCTGTTTCACAGATATCTCCACTCAAAACCAGCCACACTCATCCATGTAAAATATCTGAGTGGGTCCATCTTCCTGTTTCTGAGGGGAGGCAGAGAGATCTGTTTTATGGTTGGAAAGCAGGATGTGTTTTATCTGAGAGATATATGATTTCATTACCACAAGTGAAGAGCAGCAACTCCTAATTAATCGGTGTCCATGATATTTCCCTCTCCTTGTAATTGTACTATTGGTTCACCTAGAGTGTCCTTATTGGAAAACATCTACAGTGCCAACTCTAAACCACTAGATTGCTGTTTATCTTCCAGTGACTTGTCCAAAAAGACATGTTCTGCAGTATTTCACTGAGAAGGAATCAGCTGGAGGAGCTCCATTTTCCGTAGCCTTAAGAAATGGTGATATATGATCCAGAAACAATAATTCAAGTGCATCACCAGGAGAGACAGTGACATGGTCTGGCTTTTCAACCTGGCTGCTTTTTCTGCTCATACTTCCTGATGCTAATTCTCCAAATTAACTCTGCAGTGAACGTGTTACCACTCTGGTAATATGGCTGCAGCTGCACTTCTAATTATCAGAAGGTGTGGCCAAAACATTTCCTGAATCATTGCCTGGTCTCTACGCTAAGGATGTGTGAAAGGATTTTGGAAGGTCAGACACTTTCTGCATAAACAACATCAAATGTCCTAAAATACACTGCCTCTACTGTGAATTTCAAAACTTTTCTTGAGCACTTACGCTAGCAAAATTTAATTGCTTAGAGCCATGTGAAAGGCAAACACAAAGTGGGTTAGAACATCGCCAGCTCTGACTCAATTTTGTATTTAAATTATTATCCTCAGGAAATTTTTACTTAGCGCTACTAATTTTAAATTTAATTTCTTAGGAAAGAGGTGGCAAAAAGAAAGAAAGACATTTATACAGAAAATATTTTAACATCACTGAAGACCTGCTGTGACACTGGGATGGAGCAATGTCTGTAGACAGGCAGTGCAAAGATGCCTGAGCACCTTGTTTAGTGCTTGCAGGTACACACTGAATCCTAACGCCTCACGCTTCTGTTTAAAGGGGCTGTTCCACAGGCCGTATTTCTCATTTTCTGCAGCCAGCTTGTCACTTGGTTAATATTGCAAAGATTTACACTAAATTCATGAATGCCAGTTTGAAGTGTCAACGCTCCTTTAAAAGCAAAATAAAGTTGACCTGAGCAAAATGAATAATACATATTTTATAGCCAAAAAGCGAGTTCAAGCTTCAGAAGAACTGCTAGTTCCTACAGCCTGTGATTGCAACAATATTTTTTCCTAAGGAACAGAAAGCATTTATACCTTGATATCCAATTCCTTAAGGTATGCCTACACTTATAAATTTAAGCATATTTCTTCTCTGTTCATTGTGTAGTCTGGCAGAAGCTGGGAAAGATGTAAATTTTTGCTTTATACGTGCTGGAGCGTTAGCAAACAGCGTCACCCTTAACACTGCTTGTGAAGTAACAGCCCTCGATTTTTTTTTTTTTCCAAAATGAAATGGAAAGAAACCGCTTTTAAATCGATGCTCCAAACTTTGCCAGAGTTGCTTTTCACCTCACTGCTGCAGTCCCTGGTGTTCCTGCTGGATTACAGAGTCATACGTGATGTTCGTATGCTGAAGATCCTGGAATCCAATGTAAGTCTCATTTCCAGATATTATCAAGAAAAGATTGTAGCGACTGTAAAGGAAGACTGCAAAGGGTCTAAAGATTGCAGTTCAGTTTTTCTAATAGGTGACAAGACAGGTAGAAGCTCTTAGCAAACCAGGTCATACAATGCCACTCATGGACTGAAATTGAAATTTTCAGTGATTTGGAAGATATGCAACCCTGTTGTCCTGGGATAACGTGACTATGATTCACTGCCTCAAAAGCAATCACAGAGCAGCAACTACTTTCTGCCCCCAGCCACTCCATCCCATGTCAGAGTGAAGGTCATAACAATTTTCAGCAGGCTGGTGAATGCCTGGGGATTTTGTGGCTTGTGTTTGTCAGGAGTATGTGAACACAAGTTTGGCATCTAGTTTACAAGTGAACAGGGCTTACATCAGTAGCTATTATAACTTAAAAGAAGTTAGGGAAAACTAAAGCATGAAGGATGAGAATGTAGCCCCTCTCTTGGTCTATGCTTGTATTTGTAAACTGGAGATCCCGTTGGCAGATTTAATTGTGAAGCTGTCCTGGGCAAAATGGTCTCAAGTGGGGAAATTTTACTTGCTGTGATGAGTAAAAAATATAAGAATACAGGCAAAAAAAGGCGGCCCTAGTAGAAAGAAGTCAAAATGAGGAAAGAAGCAGTAAGAATGACCAACTCTGAATGGAGGAAAGTTCCAGAACATCTGACTACAGAAGTGGCAGGAAGGGGAGCAGAAAGTGGATCCCATTTTACCCCCAATAAACTCTGCAAAGATGTTAGAGGAAGGAAGCAGAGAGGCATCCAGTTGGACAGCAAACACAACACCTGTATTTTCTGCCATGCCATCTGTTTCTGCATCTTGCAGTGTGCATTGCTGCATACAGCTGCTGCCACCAAATGCCCTGATAATTTTAGGATAGTTATCTGTGCTTGAGCTTGGGTAAATAGTCTCGCAGCCTTCATTTGTAGGAGATGACACATGAGCTCTCCCACCTGCTGTAGATTCCCTGAGAACATCCCTTGGGAGACCATAAAGGCAGCTATGCAGTTGTGGGATGAGAAAGAAGGGTCATATAATTAATTAGAAACTGCTAAGTTGTCAGCAGCATTGGCTGTAGCAAACAGTTTGGTTTTAGCCCAGGGAGGGATGGACTTGCAAAATAAATTTTAAAACCCCTTTGGCTGGAAGGGTGCAGTATATTCATCAACCTTTGTGTGTAGAAGTGAAAGAGGATACAGTAAAGCTTGCAAACAATACAAACCAGCATTGTTACAGCTCAGAAGGAAGGGATATAGTCTGTGCCATGTGTCTGGACAACACACCCCTTACTCCTGGGTAGGGAACTTGCTGCTGGAACAACAAGAAGTTGCATCCGTGGGGTGTGGAGATCTGTCCGTGTAGGACTGCTGTTTGTTTTCTTGCTTATTCATATGCATTGTGTAGGGGATGGAAAGGGAAGGGGAGTTACCTACCTATATTTTCAATGGATGTGTGAATGGAGAATGACCTGTACTAGGAAGCATGTGAAGGAAGGATAAATTAAAGGATAATTCAGCCATGATTTGATGCGTGGATGAATACCAGTGTTCCTGCAGGTTTCTGAACCTTTGGACGGGGAAGGGCCTGAGAAGGAGACTTTTAAACCCAAGACAAAATGCTGGCAGTCAAAGAATTTGGAGGCAAGCAAATGGAGAGCAAAATACTGAACTTCCTAGAAACCAATAAGTTCTGAATTGGTGTGCCTGCAGAAAAAAAAAAAGAAGGCTATGTCATAGTCCCCTCATGAAAATCACCTGTTGATGGGAGCCGAGATTCAAGTTAAACAAACAAGAGTCTGTGTTAAGAAAGAAAAAGCATGTTGCTAAGAATATATTGTACTGTAAACTGAGAGTTTACCTTCACCTTGAATACTGTTTACAATTCTGGGCACAACACTCCAAAAAGGGTAACGCTAGAAAGCAAATGGGTCCAGAGAAGGGCAAGAAAAACGTATCAGAGCAATAGCAAGATGTCTACTGTGTGCATGGTGATTATAAAAGCTGAATGCTTTAGAGAGAAACAAATAAATTTTGACATAGCAGAAATATATCCAATACCAAGTAGAACAGAGAAGGTCAGACAGGGGCACCTGTTTGCTTCCGTAATAGAAAAATACAGAGACACCGTAAGGTGAAAAGGAAAGCAATTTAAAACTGTTAAAAGGATGGGTTTGGAAGCATAAATAGCATGCAGCTGTGTATTAACTGCTGTAAAACACGAATAAAAAAAATGGATTACTAGGATTCCAAAGAGGACTTAATACCAGATCTCCAATGGCACTTAGGTGGCCAACTCCTACAGAAGTGCATGTAGTAACTTCAATTAGCTATCAGCTCAGTTTTGGGAGGTGCTGAACACCCTGGCTATAATCCAGCAGACACATGCTTTGCTCTTAGCAGGTAAATAGTGTCCCTGCTAAGTGCAGCAGAAATTATACCCCTGAAGTTAAGCACACACTTTACATTCTTTGCTGGACTGGTATAAGGCTGTCCAGTATGCAGCTTTCCATAAATAAAATACCCACAATTATTTATCCCGGGGGAAAAAATTGCTTCATTGAGGAACAAATACCCTGCAATTTACATACTTTAAACAGCAACAATAGCACTCATATAATAATGTATGAGGGCTGACTCAGATATGAGGAAGAATTGAGCACCAGCTGGAAATACATGCTGGCTGTTTATTCCACTGACAAGAAAGATGTTACATTAAAAAAAAAAAATTCTTTTAGCTTAAAGCTGCATTTCACTGTCTGACACTCTATTTTGGAAGAAATGAATAGTCTCTTGTCAGTATGGCTGGGGGGGGGGGGGGGGGGAAAAAAAAAAAAAAAAAAAAGAGAAGCATATTTTAAAAAATACACCCACACCTAGAATATTTAAAGAGTGAAATACATGAATCAAATACAGTAAATAGTTTAGAAGACTTGAAGTTCTGGTTCGTTGTTGTCGAGAGCTTAGGATTATTTACGTGGTATGTGCTCCTTGGTGGCAAAATGAAGAGCCCTTCCTCCACTACCCTTCAGCCCTTCTTCCTGCTCCCACGCTCCTTTAGATGTGCCAGCACAACTGCTTGTGGGATCATTTTCTGGAGCAAAATAGGGAGATTTGTGTTAAAAAGCAAATAAACAACAAAAAACCCAGGACAAAAGTCTTTTTTTTTTCTGGAGCTTTACTTTTTGCCCTGGACTGTATCAATGGTCTGAGACACAGAGTGTTCCACAAACAATTGCATTGCCTCCCTCGAGGAGACAGCAAACTGCTGCGGAGGGGCAGCAGCTGGGTCAGGGCAGTGCAAGGAAACTTTCCAAGGCAGTTTTGTCAGCAAAAATAACATATATTGCCCCACAAGTCTCTCTCTGCGGTCAGAGTTAACAGCAGGATTTAATTCCAAGGTTAATATTCGTCCCACTCACTGGCATTGCACTTTTATACATATATTAAAATACTAATGTGTGTATCTCTGCATTTGGAAAATATGAAGTTAATATCTCATTAAGATGTAGGATTTGTTTTGAGACCAAAAAAAAAAAGGCCACAAAAACCCCCCAACCCTATCCAAAAAACCAAAGAAACAAAATGACACGGGCAAACTGATGTCTTTGGAGACAGATTTAAAAATGCTTGGGAAAACACAAGTCAAAGACCTCTACGGTAGAGTCCTAGCTGCCTGCCACACAAACATTCCTCATCACGAGTGGCTGCTTAAGCATGGAGCCACACAGCCCATAAACACGGGCAGGGAAGCAGATGTCAGATCACTCTATTAATATGGAGAATTCAAGCGATCCCAAAGATGAGGTATTCAAAAAACTTGTAGCTGAGGCACTTCAGGACATGCTCTGGTGGGATGGTGAGGTGGGGTTTTTTTTGTGTAGGGTATTTAGTTAGCCAGGTAGTTTGTTTGCTTCTTTTGTTGTTGTTTGGTTTGGGGTTGGTTTTTTTGGTTTTGTTTTGGTTTGCTTTTTTTGATGGTTGCACATGGTGATCCTAGAGGTCTTTTCCAACCGTGACTATCCTGTGATTTCATACTGCTTTTACCTCCCTGGTCTGAAACTGTTTGGCAATAGAATGAAGAGCCAATGGCTCCATCTTAGGGATGAGGAATCTGCAGACAGACCCAATCAGGTATTAGCCGTTTTCTGCCAGCTCCTGGTTGCTTGCACCAAACCACTCGTTCTTCCCTGCTTGCTGAGGTACATTGAGAGTCTGTCAGCAAGGTGCTTCGTACAGCTTGTGTGTGCTGAGGTGCAGAATCAGTCTGTGTACAGCTATTCTCCCTACCCCCGGGATAACTGGCAAAACAATCTGTCCAAGAAGATGAAACAAGTGATGGATCTAGAAAGAGAACTTGAGTCTCCAGGCTCCAAGATAGCAAACAATGTGCTGACCCATGCCAGTCACTGAAATGTCTCATGAGTAAAGTTTTCTGGAGACGTGATGAAAATTGCAGCCTCCTGTAAACTTTTAGGTGCCCTGCACTTTAATGTGGTTAAGGGTTTTTAGTGGTGGCTGGGGTTTTTTTTCCCACATTCTAAATCTTCCTTATACTTCGTTACCTGAGGAGCTTCATTAACATTCACCCGTCTGAAAATGATTGGGGAACAGAAATGCAAATTACTCCCAGACAATGCAAATATGTGGCATTTTGCAAATGAACCTTGCAAGGCTGATGCACACGTTACAGCATATTCCTGACACAGGCACTACAGTCACTGAAGCTGGTGATGACCATAATATGTTATATCCTATGTCAGAGGTTAATTGTTCTCGTCTTTTCTTGTCTTTATCTCAGCAGGTGCTCTTGTCCACCACCTTCTCCTTTCTTCTTCTCTCCTGACCAGTGACAACACCAGTTGGGAGCAGCTGGTTAGTTTGCTGTCTCGTGTCAGATGTGTCAGAAATGCTGAGTTGCAGGTAGCAGCTCACTTCACTGCAGGGGGTGTGTTGAATACCCAGAGACTGGGTTTGGCCCCTGGACTTCTGTAGTGTGTAGCATTGAGCTTTGCTTTTTCTCGCTTCTCCATGCAAGTAACAGCAGCCTTGGGGGGGGGGCATTCTGTGAACTTCATGATACGAGAGCTGCCCCTGGCTTTCCTGCCTTCAGACTGCCCTTTGTTCTGCACTCACACCTCTGAATTAAAATTGTGTTGCTTCAGTGCTTCAAATATGAGAGGCATGCCACAGACAAAAGAATGAGCAGCTGTTCCCTGGAAAAACTTCCAACCCCATGGGTACCCAGCCCCCACTGAAGGGGCAATCTGCAGATACAACTGTGCACTGACATAGGACACCAAGGAATGTATCGTTTTCACCTGCCAATATAATTTATATCCAGCCACAGATCTGCCTGACCACTGTTAGGTGCTCTCACTGTATTCCACACCGGGCAGCAGAAATGGGACAGGGGGATAACAAATGGGTTAACGAAAGTTTGCAAAATCATCAAGGCTGTGGATAAATAAGATGAATGGAGAACTGCTACTGACCAAACTTGCAATATTTGAACACTCCTGGAATGTTAGTAGGAGATGGTCTTAAGACAGATAAAATAAAGTACTTTTTATACAGCGATAAAGACCTTCCGGAATTTGTTGCTACAAAGGTTGTAGAGGCAGATGTTTTCAATGGGTTCAACAGGGGTGAGTGATTCATGGACCACAGGGCCATAAACAGCTGCTAAGAGAACAGGCAGAGATGCACCCTCTGACACTTGATGCAACAACTGTGGAAGCTGAGGAGTAGGATAGGAGGGAATGGACTGCAGATAGTGGTCAGGCTTGGGTGTACTCCATAAACAACACTGACACTAGATTTTTTTCTGACAGATCTAAGGGGGAACAGTTCACTCCCTCCCCTCCTTAGGCCCCCTTGTAGGGCCAACCCTTCAAGGTTGGCTTTGAAGTTCTTCTCATCTTCTGAGATAACACAGTCTTTTTCCACTTTTTCCTCTCTATAAACATTCCTGACTGATATAACGGATCCATATATCTGTGTTGCCACCCTGAGAACCTCACTCTCACTTCTTAAGTACAGAAGAGCATCCTTAAAGGACTGATAGAAGAGGGTCCACAGGTGTAGCTTGAGCAGTACTCCCCCATTTTCTGCAGAATGGGTTGCAGGGTCTCTGTGTACTTGCTGCTTCTCCAGGGATTGACAAAGATTATGAATTAAGACTTTAGAAATAACACATGTAAATACCACTCCCCAGAATCTTCATTTCTGCTTCTTAAACAATATCATCCTCAACAAGCTTGTGAAAACTTTTCACACACTAATACTTACTAAGTTGACTCAAATCTTCCAGGATAATGTAATGTATACACCTAGAATGTCCCCATAGACCCATCAAAATATTTTGATTTTACACATATTCTTCTTGCAAAGTGGTATCCCAAGCAGCCAGTGCTGTCATTTTGAAGCTGAATAATCGTGTGGAAATAAGAACTTCCGGAGATATTCAATAAAAGGTAGACATTTTCAGTTCCAGTATTTTTCACACATCTCTGACTTCTCAGCAGCAGACCTCAAGGGAGACCTACAAACCCCTTCAATAATAAGTTTAGAATTAAAATTTGTAACTCCTCTGGATACTAAAAAGGGGGATAATGAAGATATTACATCCTGTGCCATTACAATTTGCCATCCAACCCTATTCTCATGGACATGAATCATTTCTTTTTTGTGTCTGTTCCATAAGGTCTGTCAACTCTCACCCTGCTAATGTGTATCACAGCACCAGCAGTGCTTTCCTCTTAAGTGATCTAATCAATTAGCAAAATCAAATTAAGCTACGAGTAAATATATCTAACTTGGTTTTAGCTTTCTTTTTTGATGTGATGTTTCTTACCAGACCTCTTCAAAGAATTCCAAAGTCTCTACTTACTTTTTTTTTTTCCTCTCTAATTGTTTTGCAAATCTAATAAAAGAGGAAGGTTCTTGCAGCCTTCCATCTTTGCAGAATGCTGGAGAAGGTTGTCGGTATTAGCACTTACATTTTGAAAACAGTGTGGAGATGGAGGAAGCAGGGAATAAAAGGGCCTTTTTTCAGATTACACTGATGTGGAATTTTTGATGGTGCATCAGCATCAAGAAAATACATTTCCATGTTTGGCTTTTTCATGACAGTAGGAAGATGACTTATTCTGCCTGCTGATTTGTCATCTTTGCCAGGACTGCCAGATGTATTGATTCTCATACGTAACTCTCCACTGGCACAAGCAATTCAGTTAAAGGTTATTACAAATGCCTGCTAACCAGCAAAAGGTTTTGGTAACTAATAATTACCTATACAGAAATATATAGCAGAAAAGAAATTATATTCTAGTGTAGCTTCCCCCTCAGGTGCTATATTTCATAGATAAGCTTTCTGTGACTTAGAATTTAGAACTGCAAGTGATGTATAAACCAGTGTAAATAAAATCTTCATGCAGAATATCTTGAATTTGAAAGACACCTTTTGAACTTTTGACTTCCCTAGGCTTTGGATCAGGTTTGGTGATCATTTAAGAAATAAACTCCCACCTTTTAGATATATGCACATATGAACTGAGTTGTTATATAGCCACTGCTTCTTGGCCTTTCATCTGAAAAAGCCGAGTGGACTGGGGCAAAGACAGGTTTTTTTTACACCACAGATATAACTTCCAGCATTACTTAGATCCATCTATTAGCATGAGCAATATGGGAAGAGATTTCATTTTTAAAAAGGTCACAGATCACTGGTTTTAAGTGAAAGACCTCCCTTGGAAATGTAGCAGGCATATCACTGTGATATGTTTCCAAATAATGTATTTAAAGGAGTGATGGAAACACTCTTTACTCTTGTTCAGCCTGCTTTGGGAAAGGGCAGAGTAGCAAGGGAGAGAGAGGAAGAGGGGAAAAAACCCCAAACCAAACAACTTAATATGATTCTTTCTTTGGTTTTTTTCATTGTGTTTTTAAGCATTTACCTTGAAACTCCCTCTTAGACTGTGGATTAATTCATGTTTTTGGACAAAACTAATGAAAATAAGAGTGGGGACATGCATGGGGGAGCCAGGGGGTGTTATGCTGACAGATAATCATGTTTCCCAACATGCAGAGGAGCTTGTTGTGTGTGTTTCCATACAACACGCTTTTTATTGTTGTCACAATGAGCCAAGGGGGATCATGCTCCAGGCAAATTGGTACAGAATTCTTGCCTATCAATGAGACGTCTCCACTCGTATGATGTAGAAGTTGTGAGACTTTATTTTTGTGTGTGTGTGTAATGCTATAATGATATGTTCTGCTATCATATCATTCTTTCATTGCAAGTGCCTGTGAAATGTCCTTAAAGGTTTACATGAAGCTGAGTTTTGCTCTAAGTGACTGCATTGGTCTTGAGTGTTCCTTCACATCCCCCGAAATGAAGACATTTAGCCTTTCACCCTACACACCCCTACTGTGTCCAGTTCTGGGCACCCCAGTTCAAGAAGGACAGAGAGCTACTGGAGAGAGTCCAGCGCAGGGCCACCAA
>WUAM01000143.1:9230489-9255879 GCA_024336885.1 Actenoides hombroni | reverse complement strand
CAGTTAATTAGAAGAACTGAGCTGAAAAGTAAAATTACTGAACAGAATTAGTTCTGTTTTCACTTAAACCAGGACACACGGGAAGTTCAGATTGGGTATTAGGAAAAACTTCACTGAAAGGGTTGGAAAGCACTGGACCAGGCTGCCCAGGGAAGGGGTGCAGTCCTCATCGCTGGAGGTGTTTAAAAGATGTGTAGATGTGGTGCTGAGGGACGTGGTTTAGCGGTGGACTTGGCAGTGCTGGGTTAACAAGTTGGACTCAGTGACCTTAAAGGTCTTTTCCAACCTGAACAATTGTATGGTAGTATAAATTATAATCCCCCCCACGCCCCCCAGGGTGAGGTAGGGGAAAGATGCTCGCTCAGACTTCTTGTGAAACTCCTCTGCTTTGTCTTGTGTATTTTCATCACATGACGTATCCAGAGGCAAAACCCAGCTGTTTCCAAACAGGGAGAACAAAAGCTTTTGCATACTTTTTCTTGCAGCAGCATCGAGAGCTGTGATACGCAAGAGCTTTTCAATACATAGGCCATTGGCTTTATTGAGCAATGCTAAATGGCACTGCTTCTAAAAGTATCCTCTCCACACAAATGGATTTACATCCCAGTGTAGGCAAGAAGGAAGCATAAACCAGACACAGGAACAAAGTTTGTGTGATTAGAAGAGTGAAATTATTTTATTTTTTTTTAAGACCGATAGGAAGGCACCAGTTTATTCCAGACAGACCACCAGCAAGTCATCAGCTGGTGAAAAGTTTCAGCCAGTGTGAATTTGAGCCGAACAGTAGCCTGTAGGTGACAGTCTCTCTAGCCCATTAACAGTCCCTTGAGGCCCATAATCCTGCAGCTGAGCCCATTTCTTACTCTTTCCGAGAGCCCAGTTCATGTTCGCGGTTGCTTTGCTGTGCTTGTGACTTTCAGGCAAACTGGGGAGCAAATGTGCTCTGCTACAGTGCTGTGGTTCCAGCAGTGAGGCAGTTTCCCTTCTCCGTCTTCTCCTGTTGGTCCCATAAAGAATCGCTTCAAGGTTTTGTCTTTTAATTCTGCTTTTGTAGTCTGTGATCGTAGAGGAAAGTAAGGGGAGTGGGATTTAGTTTTCTTCTCTGTCAGAAAGCCACAAGCTGGGCTTCCTGGGATCTTTCACCAAGGGATGAGACGCGCAGAAGAGAAATCCAGCGCTGAAGTTCCATCCTAAAAAGCACTCCTAGAAATTGTGCTTAGCAAGGATGAAGCACTGTGTGTGTGCGTGTGTGTGTGCAGAGATTCACTTAGCGATAAAATCTCCTCGGTAATTTGGCAGCGAGGTACCTGCTGTACGGTGCTCTGGGCTTTTGCTAATTTGACGAGGTCACTTCACAGAGTGGCTATCTGCAATGCAAACAATTACCAAAGGTGCCAAGGTGGCTTTTCTTCTACCAATCACTAAATCATTAACTTCCGTGTCACTGAAGAAGCATCCTAGCTACTGTTTGTGTCCTCCTGAATCAATATCCCCAGACACAGCATCCACGGCCTTCATCCCTCACAGGAGCGACTGCACCTTCCCCAGCAGCTAACGGGCGCGGGAGCTAGACCTTAATTGTCCCTGACACCAACAGAACCGCTTTTCTTCTTTGCATATCAGTGCCATACATCTCTGTCAGAGCAGAGACAAATTGAGTTATGGAAATGCTAAGGCTTGTCTCGGCGTACGTCACATGGAACTCGGGGCACGCTGCCCCGATGCCGCCAACCTGCCCGGGGGTGGCCATTATTTGTCACTCGGCGGCGAGGGACGCAGTACCCCCTCGGCAAAATCCTCCCGGTTTCAAACTCGGGGTGCAAATCGCCGCCGGACGCTGGGGAGGGAAAGCGCCGAGCGGGGCCGGCACCTGGGCAAACACCGGTTCAAAAGAAGGCGGCGGGTGGCGGTCCCCTCGCTGAGGGCGGGTGGCGGGCTGAGGGCGGGTGTTGCTCCCCTGCCTGAGGGCGGGTGGCGGGCGGAGCTCGAGCGCCGCCGGGCCGCGGTGAGGGCGCCCTCTAGCGGCCGGCCCCGAGCAGCGCTCTCGCCGCCGGGTCCCACCAGCCCAGCGGGGCCGGGGCCGGGGCCGGTGCGGGCCGGGAAGCGGCTGTGAGGTGTTTGCGGTGATGCCGCTGCTCTCCCGGCCAGGCTTTGGACGTTTTAACGCCTCCGCTAAGCCGCTCCCGTAGCAGCTGCCGGCGGAGGTTGGGATTGGTGCCGCCAGCCCCTCGCATGCAGAGATTTGCCAAGAGCTGGAGGAGCGAGGGGTGCTGGGGCTTTGGCTTTGGATTCACCCGGGTGGATGTTGAATGGGAATTTCTGGTCATCTTGAAGACAGGCAAACAAGCAAACCAACTCAGAGACAGAGGCTGAGGGAGCTGGATCTCTCAGCCTGGAGGAGACTGTGGGGGCACCCCATTCATGCCTATAGATATACTAAGGGCGAGTGTCAGGAGGATGGAGCCAGACTTCTCCCTGTCATCCAATGTTCGGACAAGAGGCAGTGGGAGTAAGTTGGAGCACAAGAGGTTTAGGGTAAACACAAGGAAAAACTTTTTCACTGTGAGGATGACAGACACTGGAAAGAGCTGCCCAGGGGGGTTGTGGAGTCTCCTTCTCTGGAGACGTTCAAGACCCATCTGGACATGTTCCTGTGTGACTTAATCTAGGTGACCCTGCTCTGGCAGGGGGGTTGGACTAGATGATCTTTCTAGGTCCCTTCCAACCCCTAACATTCTATGCTAAGGCACAGGGTATTCTCTGTTCCTTTCTCGCTTTGATTCAGAACCTCAGTGGCTCTTTCAGGCAGATGGAGCAACATTTTCCATGAGAGAAATTGAAGGGCAGAAAACCACTACAAATATCTCTACGAGGCTTTTACAGTATGTGAGGCAACTGGAATTTTTCATAAAGGAGTAATTTCCCTGAAGCACATACTCAGTATAAGCAAAATCTCTCTACAGGATCTATTCTCTCTACCGCATTTGTTACTTCCATTTGCCACATCCAAACCAGAAACTGTTTGGAGGTCTTTGGTGCAAAACTCATTTGCTCTATGAAAGGATGTTTTAATTTATCTTTTTTTAATTTTAGATCTGCTTTTATTAGTTGTTCTGGGGACATAATAATCCCTTTTACATTTTGTAAAGGACAGGCAGAGAAAGGAATTACTGAGAAGGACTCAATTTCTATCATCATAGTTCAATGGACTTGCTTTCTCCAGTAGCTACTCCACAGCAACTGCTTGCCAAAGACCCTGTCTTCCCTTCATTACCATTTTCTAAATCTGCTCCTTATCTCCTGAATTCTCTGGCATTTTATCTGGAGGACATATGAGTTCAAGGCGAGGAACAAGACTGTAGAACTTTCTCTTCCTGAGGAAATTTAACCTTTGTGCTGGATTGACACGTCTGTGCTCTTAAAACCATTTTATATCTAAACCATGTCCAATTCAAATCCCTGAAGCCTCAGTATTTCAATCCTGAGGGAAGGGGGGCAATTTGCATCTAATTTTGAGGGGAAGAGGGGGAGGAATGGTGCCGAGAAAGATGCCAATTATGAACAGGACAAGCAGTTTTTCACCTGCTTGTTGAGGCACATGCATAGGCAAATCCTTAACTGCTGTAAATCAGAGTAATTCCTCTCACATCCAGAGAACTATCTGCGTTTTCATTATCTGGATCTTTATTTTCAGGTACTGAGTGCATTACACAATTTCCTGTGTGAGGTAATTTGCATTCAGGCGCACTCCAGCTGCATGGTTCTATAATGTTTATATGCCTGGCATTATAAAATGCTGAGTGAACAATAACAAGGACTAAACAGGAGCTTACAAAGAGGAGAAAAGGTTCAGGATGAAGCGCAGATATTCAACGTGTTAAACTGCTTTGTTATCATTTTCAGTTTTTTCTTAGCTAGACATCGGCAGCAAATCTGCTGCTGTGGAAAAGACATAGTCTCTCCAACAACTGTAAGAAATGTAAAAAATAAAGCTATGGCACAGCTGGTTTTTTCTTGCTGCAAGGGCTGAAAGAAAAATGCACTCTGAGGCTAAGCTTTTCAGTGTAGAGAAAGTAAAAAAAAAGGAGCCAAGGCCTGTACAGGAAAACCTCAGCGTGTGCAATATGGTTAACCCTGAAGGAAAAAGATGTTCACTGAAGTCCTCCTAGTCTATGTGTTTTTACTTAAAAAGCAGAACAACTGACAGGAGAGGAACTGGGAGGCAAAAGTGCAACTGTCAGAAAGACCCAGCGTAAGTAGCCCTTGAGATGAGAACGGGAAAGAAACAAAGGAAGAGGGAAGCAGCACTAGGAAACCTTCTGTTCCTCTATTCAGACAGTCACTTGCTGTCTCCCTCCCTGCCAGGGTCTGAAGCGTGCTGAATTCTGGCCATCAAAGCAGCCTAATCAAAAACTTTCAGAGACATCAGATGATGTCACCCTGCTGGCTGCTGGTCTTAGGTGGGATTTTATGAAGCTTTCATTTGAAAGCCACTGCCAGTGACACATAATGAGTTAACAGGAGCCATCATTTAGAGCTTCACATGGTTTTAACACCCAGGTTATGAAGTTTGCTAGAGGAAAGCATTATTAACCCTTGAAGCACTGTCACACTGCCTTGTGTCCTGCAGTGAGATGGTGAAGGGATAGTAGCTGTTAGTGCAGTCCCTAATACAAGTAAAGTTGCATTTCAGAAATAAAATTAGTTAGCAGTCACACTTTGTTAAAAAACATTAACCTTGAAAAACAGATCAGTCCTTCAGAGTGTTGAGGACCCAAGCATAAATAATGGTGGGTGTCCAAAGAGCTCTACTCTTTACTGTCCAGGCTGCAACATTGCTGCCCTCCAGTGAGGGAGCAGGAGCAGGCTCTGCCATTCAGTCAACCAGTTGCAAAACTCAAAGTAAACAAGAGCATGTTGTTTGAGAACAGCCCATATTCTGGGAATTACTCATACAAGATATTTATGGACAACAAATGCTGCGAAACAAAACCAGATTACTAAATTCAAATACATGCAGTTCTGTAGAAATACATACATATATGTACTAATTCAGAATGGTTGAGAACTGCTGAATTCTGAGTTTGAATTACTACTTAGAATAAATCTAAGTAATTTTAAGAAAGTAAAAGATTTTAAAGACGGATAATGCACGTTCTTTAAATAAACATTTAAGGTCCAGTTCCAGCTGACCCTAGGGAGCATGCCTTCGAGCAAAGCGGGTTCAACCAGAGTCAGCCAAATAGACGTTAAATATTAATAGACATTAGACATTGCTGAGGCACCACAAAGGGCTTAGGCACAGGAAGATGAACAAAATGCATCCAAATAAATGGATTACACAGTGTAATATGGTCTACGTCTGAGCTCAGAGATGTTTTGTTCAGTCTTAGCTCCAGCTAGAACCAGAACTAGGAGCGATAGTCCTGTGTCAATACGTCACTGCGTGCAGACAAATAGATGCTGTGGATTGACACAGCCACAGAGCTTTCTGATCCCAGATAGTGTCCTCACATGGAGTGGTACTGCACCCTATGAACGTGCCACCTTGAAGCAACAGCAGGTGAAGGGGTAGAAATGCAGACCATCAAGGCAAGAACAAGGGAGGCCACTGTGCCTTAAAGTACCTCTGGGGTTCACCCTTCATCTGCTCAGCACACTGATGCTACTGAAAAAACCTACTGATTTTTTAAACTTGTTCAATATTGCAATGAAGCTTACTGGTTCTTTTCCCCCTGCTTTTGGAAGTTAGGAACTCTAAACTCTCCACACAGACAGGAGCTTCTAGAAGCTTCCCCTGTGTCCATTGGAGTCAATGCCAGACAGCTCCAAAGGGAACCTGCTTCTAGCCAAGGCTGAGCCCTTCAGCAATGGTGGTAGCACCTTTTTGATAACATATTTAAGGAGGAGGAAAAGAATTGCTGTGGACAGCAGCGGGAAAAAAGAATGAGAACACATGACAGAAACAACTCTGCAGATACCAAGGTTAGTGAAGAAAGAGGGGGGGAGGTGCTCCAGGAGTCAGAGCAGAGCTTTCCCTGCAGCCCATGGTGAAGACCATGGTGAAACAGGCTATCTTCCTGAAGCTCATGGAGGTCCACGGTGTAGCAGAATCCACTTGCAGCCCATGGAGGACCTCACAATGGAGAAAGTGGATGGCTGAAGGAGGCCGTGACACAGTGGGCAGCCCACACTGGAGCAGGCTTTGTGCAGGACCAGCAGAGAGAATGTGTGATGAACTGACCACAACCTCCATTCTCCATCCCCCTGTGCTGCTGATGGGGAGGATGTAGAGAAACAGGAAGCAAAGTCAAGCTCAGCAAGAAGGGAGGGGTGGGGGGGGGAAAGGTTTTTAAAGATTTGATTTTATTTCTCATCACCCTATTCTGATTTTGACTGGTAATAAACAAATTTCCCCAAGTAATTGGTGAGTGATGCCTCCCTGTCCTTACCTTGACTCACAAGCCTTTCATTGTATTTTCTCTCTCCTGTTCAGCTGAGGAGGGGGATTGATAGAGCAGCTTGGTGGGCACCAGGTGACCAGCCAAGGTCCACCCACCACATTCTCTAAAACCGGGACATTTACAGTGGGCTGCTTCTACTCCAGTCATTTTTGAAGACATAAGAATTGACCAGGAGAACAGAAAGTTCAGCCCTGGCAACTCCAAACATGCTTTATGTTGTAGAGGGGAAATAAAAGTTTGAAACCCTAACCTCATAACTGTCTTGATTTCTAAGGAACCAACCAAAAACCAGAGACATTGCAGATGTTCTAGAACTTTGGGATTCAGATTCAGATTCCACAGTATCAAGCCACTTTTAAAAATAAGTATGAAATGTGGTACAGATTTGGACAATTTAATCCACTGAATTCTACTCATATCCTCTATAGACAAGTTGTTTTGCTATTCTCATCAGTAATAACTTTTGTAACTGGATATGCTGTGAAATTCAGCTTTTCTTAACTCCATCTACTACCAGTTCCTCTGTTCTCTTTTTGATGGTCAAATTATCTCATATTCATCTGGACTTTGTCAATGCAAAGCTGTTCTTATTACTAGCCTTTGTTGTTTCCTGACTTGATTTTCAGTCAAATGCCTTTCTTGCAAGTATGTATCATTAACATACTTGATTAACTTATTAAGCAGTGCAGCACAAGCTCATTATGTGTTTGTCTGATGTGATTTAACTTTCATTTGTAGCAAGTTCATTGCAACAGAAAGGCTGTATGATGCACAGGCAGTGAGGGGTACTGCATAATGCTCTCTCTCCGTGTCAAGCAGTGGTTCAAACCCAGTCTCCTCAATAGCAGCTTTAATTATCACTGTCTGGCAGTTTTGGAGAAGCATTGTTTGGTTGCTGCCTCATAAAAGTAGGAGCTGTTTGTGTAAAGACTGTTGCAGTAAGTGAAGAATCACAGAAAAGGTGCTTTCTTCTAATATTGAATGAGGAACTTTAACAAAGAAAACTGTTATTCCCATTGGCTTTTCTTATATCTTCCTTTTCTTTTTACTGCACTGCAAAATTTGTGCTGTGAACTTCTTCCTGCCTTCCCTGTGCTTATCTTCTGCTAAAGCAACTGTAAGTCTGTTTATGCCACAGTCTGACCCTGGGCAAGTCACCGTGTGAGCCCACATCTTTTCTCCAGCTGCTGCAGTGCCACCTGAAAAGGTCACCACCCCGACCCATGCTTGCCAGAAGCAATCCAGCCTGAGCTGCTTTTGGGAAGGGACTTGAATCCAACTGGGTTAGTGGAGATTCTCTTAAGCAAGGCCCACTTGTTTAGGCTGAAAGGGGTTGGGGAGCTTTGCCACGAGCAGCTGAGGTAGCCTGGAGGAGCAGTAGCTTCTGCTGGGAGAGTGGTGATTAGCCCCAGGCACTGAGCAAGCTGCAGTAGCTCCTGTCAGCTTAGGTGTAGGTAAAAGATGACACATATCCACACTGTTTTGGTCAGCATACTTTGTTTCTCGCTTCTGTAACGTGGGGTTGATGCTGTTCCCTGCATTTCAAGCAAGGTAGAGTTCATCAATGTGTGCAAACTACTCCAAGAACAAGGGTGGAAAGCATAGAGAAAAGTCAAAGCTTGATTATGAATTAGTGTGTCAGATCCTAACAGAGAGGTGGTGATGAGCAGAGCTACTGCATTTTAGCCACAAAAATAAATAGTTTGCTGCCATGACAACTATTGATGGCAGATAAGGATTTCATCTCCCAGTGTCCCTGGAGGAAAAGCCTCATGTGGCTGCCCAGCTCTGCATGCTGTTGTACATGACACTCTAGACTACAGGTCACTGCAAACCCTTCCACCCCCACTCCCAGATTAGAGACAAGATAGGTCATTTTTACCTTGTCAGCTTGTGGTGCATTGAGTCTCAGATACATCTTCAGTGTAGGTTCAATTCCGCAGAGATAGGGATTACTGCTGTCCCACCAACTGCCCAGCCTGTCTCCCTCCTTCCCCCTTCTTTATTATAACTGAGCTCAGGTGAACCCATTTGCACAGGTGTCAGGGTTTAACATAATCTGAGGGGCTTAAACTCTACTTCTTCCTGAGAAGAGAGCAATTATACTTCTACAAAAGCTTCCAGCACCGTCTTGGACTTCTTCCCATAGTTCCCAATTGCTCAGCTCTCCGCTCAGGTGATTGAGCCATATGGTCTCCGGCTCTTTCCCCCCCACAATATTAGTTGAATTGGGCTACACCCCTCCTGAATGCACTCGGCCATCACACCACCCTACAGACAGACAACATCGGTGCACAGTTCCTGGCATATCAGTTCTTCCCTGTCTGCATGTCCCCATTCAGCAATGCAGGGGTGTCCTCCAAGCAGTGTAAAGTAAGCCTGTTAGATCAGGTTTCTGACAGGGGAATTTGCAATTAAGTCAAAAGTGCAATTTCTGTGTACTGAGAAAAGCACTAATATTCCTGGGAATAAAGTAACTCACTGTGATACTCTCAGGAAGACAGTACAAATGGTATGTCTATGTCAGGAGGGCTGGGATGTGCTGTCTATATTAATTAAGAACTGAAATTGATACTCTCCAGTAGAGATCCCTGTTTCAAGATTTACTCAGCTCCAGTTCACATGGTCATAAAGAATCTAAGAATTACTTTTGTAAAGAAACTATTCAGACATTATTTCAGAAAAAAAAAAAAAAAGAGGCAACAAGGTAGAAGGTGACACTGTCCCTTTGCTGTCTCGTAGATAAAATAGGTCTCATTCTCCTAGAAGAACAATTTTTCTCCTTGGGAAGAAATAGTGAGGAAATGTATCTGGTCTGTACTGTGTGGGAGATCGGTGTCAACGATTGCCACTGTCCCTGCTGGCTTTAAGCTTGTCAGTCCCTGCAGCTGGTAGTCTGGGGTCTTGCACGAGTACTAAACTAGCCTTTAAAGTAGTACAGACCAGTTGTATATGACATGCACCACAGGACAACACGACTCTGTGAGTGGTAGATTTTCAGTTCGCAATTTGTCCTTCGTAAAGAATCACACTTTCTTCTAGAACCAACGAGGAAAGAAAAATTTCTTGTGTTCATCAAACTGTTGGAGCTACATGACAACAAACAAGAAGTCCAGAAACCATGGAAAAGAGGAGGTAATCCATAACACTGCATAATTAATCATTTTTGTAAAAACACATTCTTTACAGTCTTGAAGTGTTTATAAGCTTCTGGTGGACTATTAATAAAACATGGTCGAAATGAAAATTAACTCTTTAAAATATGACAGTAGGAAGATGAAATTTTCCACAGGATAAGGGCATGCATCTCTTTGTCTCCCATTCCTTTAGAATCATTGGATAAATCTAACTTTTGATTTAAACTGAAGGTATGTAGAGTAGTGTATGGGATGGTAATTAGTTCTATACAGCAGGAAAAATATTAGCACAGGAGCCATATAATCTAAAAATAAAACTATTCCAGTGGTTTAGCAGATTGGCTAAACAGCACAGTTCCTGAAGGCAGGAAGTATCAAGAAATCCAAGGATTTCTCAGTGCTTCATGATCTTTTTCCATTGCCTATCACAATGCCTTTTCTTCAAAATAAAGCCCAATTGGTTTACAAGACATAGTCATAGTTTCACATGCCAAAACCACCATCTATTAGAGGAACATTAAGACAATAAAATAATCTCACAGAAGCAAGGAAAACTGTAGCTGCAGATCAAACTTCTATGGTTTAATGTAAAGGGCACCACAGGAAGACATTAATGTGGAACCTAATTTTGGAAACATAATGATAATGATTATTTTCCAATGACTAATAAGAATAATCAACATTTATACTAGTGTCTTGCCTTCTGTATGAGCTGGATGCTGTCAGTACCACTGAAGAGAAGCTGCCTTTTGGGTGAATGAGGAAAGGGGGAGAAAATCAAGTCTGTGGCATGCTTAGAGGAGTGTTTCACACAGCCCCATCCTCCAGTTGTCATGAAAAGGCCAGGGATGTTTATGTGGGTCGGGTCTGACCTTGGGGAGCCAAGCTAAAGCAGTACTGCTCAGGCTACTATCTACCTAAAGTGAAAGGAGCTGGGCATACGGAGTCTTTATAGCCTTTTAATTCCATTTGTGCTTGGGGAACTTTTTCATTTTGTTTTTAGTTATTTTTTCAGTTTTTATTATGCTATGTAAATACTGAAAATAGCTCATATTATTGATTTGGTAGTAATATAATGTTAAAAGTGATGTAAATGTAGATAAAACTGTGTCATAAAGATGGAAAAGTTCTTCTTAAGCTTCGCATGAAAATATATGTTGAGCTGGTCCAAAGGTTCAGGAAGTTAGTCGTATCTAATGCTGCTACTTCCTCAAGGCTACAAAAGCTCTTATGCATGGATCATAGACTGAGTCACAAACCCAGTTCTCAAACACAGTGGATTAGGGGGTGATGCTGGTCATCACTAAACCACCATACCTGAATTTTCAAGACATAGTTCCCTCTACACTTTAAATTGCCTCCAGCCAGCAGTGCTGCTATGGCAAGTTACCCAGCACCCTCACAGCATCACTCCCTCGCTGTGCTCCATCAGCTCCTGCTTGGGGACGAGGCCGTGTAAGTGTTGATGTGGCTGGAGGGGAATAAGATCGGAAACTCTAGCAGGTTAAAACTAACCATTTTCTCTCTCTCTCTCCTCCTGCTCTGGGTTAGTTTTACCCAGGATTCATTCCCCACTCAATACCAGTGTGTGTCTTCATTAGCACTGATGCTCTCTCCACGGAAAGGAAAGAGCTGTGCAGCCGCCAGCTGCCCGAGTCAGGGCAGAGCAGGATGGTTTCCTTCAGCAGCTGTGTTCCAAGTGTGTGCAGCTCCGTGGCTGCCACCACCTGGCATCTGCTCTTCCCCTGGGAGCTGAGCTGACTTCAGGTGGCAGTCACCGCGGTGACCCAGTTAACCAGGATCTTGGCCCAGATACCAGCTCAGTTTTCCATCCCTGGAGAGCCCGGTTTCAATATAAGGCAGGTAAAAAAGGAAATGGGGTTGTTCATCTCAGTATAACCCTTCTAACAGGTCATGGGCCACAGTTTGGCCCAGTAAGCAGCTTCTCTTCAGATGCTGTCTACGTAATCCCATATAGATGGTCACAAACCACCTTCTCCTGCCCTCTGCACTAATCAGACAACAGCCAGCTCCGGTCCTGCAAAGGTTAGTTGCTTGGCTGTGCTCAAGCCAGTAAGTTCAACTGACAACAGCTCTGCAGTAAGTGCTAACACAGGTAATTGGTGTGTGCTCCATCAAGGGGGAGCACGGGCAGACTCGGGCCATAAATAATGACATCTGTCTGGTCAACACGTGCTCAGAGTGGTAAGGCAGGTTATGAATCAACTGGTTTGATAGACACTGGCAAACTCTGCCAGTACCCACTGACTCTGATCTGTCTAATGCCATGGGAAAGAGATTGTGTTATTGCACTTGAAAGTGTTAATCTTGGGCACAGATGAGCTGAGTAACATCGTACCTGAGGGCTTGGAAACTTCCAGTTTACTCTTCTTTCATTCTCTGCTATAAAATGGCTAAATGAACTGGGTTTTGTTGGGTTTGCTGGTTTTTTTGTTTGGTTTGGTTTTTGTGGGTTTTTGTTTCTTTGTTTGTTTGTGGTTTTTTGGTTTGTTTTTTTTTAGTTAAAACCAGAACAAACTAAGAAAAAAAAATCACTGCTGTGTTATAATCTGCATTCCAGATTATAGTACAGAGCATATTTTCATGGCAGGTCTTGAAGTAGAAATGTGGGTGGAATCTTATTTAAAGCATTCTATAGGACTCACATTTTCTGTTGCCAAGAACTATCCCACTGTATGTGGTCAGATATCACCTTCTAGGCCTGACATTTAACGTATCTTTTTCTTAAGTAAAACAAAACCTATACTTTACTATGTAAATTGCACGTAACCTTATTAACATGTTCACTATGATATTGTGATTCAGCTTCCCTTTTTCTTCAAATAAGGTCTGTGGAGAGAAAGGAGATGATTCCGGGGTATTTTACATGCACACAGTAATATCAACAAGGTATCAGAGAGCACACTGCAGCCCAAGCTGTTTAAAAGTGTTGTTCTTTTATCATCTGCATGTGAAATCAAAATCCTGTGTGGATACGAAATCGCCTCCCCCTCCAAAAAAGAAAAGATTGAGGAGAATTCAAATGCATGATGTTCCTGAGTTTTATCCTACTGCTTTGCCACATGTTTAAGAAGATATAGTTGGGTGAACAGAACAGAGTCTGTAATGGGAATATACTGGTTAATGAAGGCTCGTAGCACATGGGGCCAGGCTCATCACAGGCCTAATTGGACACAACAGCACCAGTCTCAGTGGTGTTGTACCCACGTATGCTGGCAGCAAGGCTGGCCTCATGCCTGTAGGCAATGAGGAGCAGTGTTAGAGCAAATATGAAAAAGAACAACTCTACTAATGATTTTGAACTGAGATCACTGGTGACACAGTTCAATTACAGCATTAGTTCCTGGTGTCAGAGAGGGGTTAAAATGGAATGTAATGACTCTTTAGCAGATAGATTTGGAGCAATTAGAAGCCTGAAAATGTCTCTCCCTGTAACTAAAAATATAATTGCTTTTAAATAGCTAGGCTATAGAATCTTTTTTTCTCCTTATTTCTTTCTTTTTTCTGTGAGTTTTACTCCTATTACTCATCTACATGGACTTAATTGACTGAGGTTCTAAACCCCAACCCTCTAGTGAGTACTGATGAGGTTTTAAATTACTCTGAATTGCAAGCACTTTAAAATAGAGGCAAGGAAGTGTGCTAAGGCAAATCAGCACACGGAGTCAAGTGGTGAGTTTAGATTATCTCGGTTTCACATCTCTGCATGGAACTCCACTAAGGCTGCCTTGGAAAGAGCAGCACTGCCCACTCTAAATCACTGTGGTGTTCCTGCTGTCTGCAGCAGTTTCCAAACGGCCACCAAAAGTGTGCAGAGCTTGGGTTTCTTATCCCTGGCTGTAGCAATATGATGATTGAGGCTGAAGTATCTCCACTGGAGGACAACCTTGCTATCCCTTCTATACTTCAGTTGAAAACATGCAGGTCAGGAAGGAATGGGTGTGAGTGGGAGAGGAACAGTTTCATGGAGGAGTCTGACACTTCCCCACTAAAATCTTCCCTATTTTCCTAGTTACCTCTTACATCATAGGTCCAGACCAACAGAGCACACATCACAGCAACCCTTTGGTAGAAAACCTTCTGTTTTCATCACCCTAATTTTGGACCTTCTGGGAGTGGCTGGGTTTCTGGGGTATTTTGATTTAAAAAGATTCAGCTTTTGACAATCATAGCACCTGCAACAGCAGTTCCTGAATGCTAAATAGAGACATTTGCACTGTACTGAAAGAACAGGAGTGCTAATGGGATACAAAGCAGTCAGACTGTGTAGATGGACCATGCTACACATGTATTTCAGGCAGCTTTTCAGCCCAGCACCACTCTTCTGCAGTGCTCCCCTGCCTCAAAGGGAGGGGAAGCTCCTCTAAGTTCTGTACTAAAGATACTCTGAACAGCAGAGTTTCCATATGACAAGGAACTGGAAAGCCAGATCTTTCCCTTCCCTCCTTCGACACCTCAGATGTGTCAGACTTCAGGAGGAATGCAAAGCCAGAAAGCCGTGTCTTTCAGCTGTCAGTGTGTGATCATAACCCACTGATGCAAAATAGACCCAGAACTACTCTTATCAGGGTTGGAGTCAGGAAAAAAACAACCAAAGAGCTGAGTAAATTCCACTCGTGCACCTCAAATGGGCTAGATGGATTCCTCCTGCAGGGATTGGTGAGATGCTGCTGCCTTTCCATGCCCTCCCTAGAGTCTGAAAGGCCTACTGCAAAGCCACTGAGGCAGAAACTCATCAGAGGGCAGCAATAGAGGAACACAGAAATTGTCACGCTGCCAAGCATCCTCTCCTTCCAGTTTTGTAACTCATTTTCATTGTGGTGAGCAAACTTTATTGGTAGACGTGATGACAGAAGAATACTGATAGCTCTCCAACAAACAGCTACCTCCCAGGTGTCAGACGCATGGGACTAAATCCATCTCAGATTGGCTAAGCCATCTCTGCCTGAAATCTGACAGTGCTGGCAAGCAGCAAGAGATGCCAGTTTTGATATCCCCATGATTTTTTTTCAGAGGTAAGGAGTTGCAGAAACCAAGAAACCTTTTGAGTTAAACATTAAACACTGAGACTGTAGCATTTCCTCAGAACATTGACCCAAAATGGGAGCGTAGGCTCAATGTTGGCACGAAGAGCTAAAGCAAATATACATACATTTCTATCATTTTTATGGCACTACCAGATGTTCTGCCTCATCTCTACAGTGCTAATGTGGGTAATGAGGCTGCCTGAAAACATCAAGTCGCTTGACCTTGAGTGGAATTTTCCTCATCCCTATGAGCAGCAAGGTTGCATTTGTTAGCTAGGTAGGCAATAAATGTTTATGCCCAATTTAAGCAACTGCAGACAATACCTATTATGTTTGGAGTAGTGGTTTTTAACAGCAAAGATGAACTGAAAACAGAAAGTATAACTGCTATTTTATTAAGACATAAATCCATGGAGGTTTAATTGGATGGAGACAGTTGAAGGAGAGCAGTATGCTGCCTTCTTCCAGAATTTCTCCCACATAACATTCCCAGCAGAGCAGTAAGTGCCAGCATATTCCACCAAGGAAGCAAAAGGAAGAAAGATTTCACCCCAAGCACAATCTTCACTGAGTATTCAGTGATCTACAGTTAAGATATTATTACTGACACGTGCCACTTCTGAGAGCTGATTAATTGCTCTCGGAGTATCAGATATATCTCAGCAAAGGCCAGTGTGTTTGTTTAAGGAGCGATCAGTGTTGGATGCTTGTTAGTGGTTCCCAATAACTCAATTTGGTTTTTTTCTCCTGACCACATTTTTAATTTTCACCTATGGAACCCTTACATCAATTTTTAAGTGATATTATAGCACTCTAGAGTTGCAGGAGACAAGGCAGTTGATTGCAGCAAAAGTCTAATAACGAGAAGTTCCTGGATTCAAACTGTGATTAGCCATTAACCTATCATGTGACCTCAGACATGTCTCTTGATTCTCCTGTCCCTCAGTTTAGTTAACTAATTTGTTTTCAAACAATTACAACACCTAGCCAAAAGATTAAGAGCCTCCTGTGAGCCAGACAGCCTGAGAGCATGGAATTAGAAAACAATGACAAATGAAGCACAAAGGGAAAGTGAAGAAGGTAACGGGTGCTAAAATAGTTACCAAAAAGGAAATCAAAAGGTTCATCACCACTCATGTGAGTGCCTTGTTGCACTGTCTGCTCTGTAATACTAAAGAAACCTTTTTCTAAACAACCTCATCAGCATCCACTGCTTAGGGGTTTCTTTTTCTTTTTCCAGATTTGTTGACTAATAAATCTGGCATCCATGTTCCTTTTAGAATTAACATAATTTTATGACTAGAGACAAGTAACTTTCCATTTCTGGAAAAATCTGGTAGCTCACTCAGAGCTGCATTGGCAACTTCAGCTCCCATCAGTGATTTCTCCCACACATATAGAGTAAATCTGTACAGTGATTAAAAATGTGGGAGACATTGTTTTGCAAATGATGTGAGCCTAGCTCTGAAACACTTACACCATTTTAGACACAAAAAGGGTTTTCTGACAAAAGGAATTTCAAACACAACTAGATGCAAGCTCTGCTTGCACTGATGTAAACACAGAGACCTGTAAGTATGGACCCAGCTGCAGGTGCTCACAAATTCAGTTGCTCTTCTCATTTCAGATCAAAAGCAGAGCAGAGGGTGATCCAAGGGACATCACAGCTGGCCAGAGAAAAGCCAGTCTGAGCTTCAATGCACTCTAATGCCACGTGCCAGTAGAGTCCTGGTTGCTCCACCTTCACCATATCCAGAGCTAAACACATAATCTTGATGCAGTATGGATTACGCTGCTTTAGCCATAATGCTTGGATCAACATTTCCTTAGACACTTTTGTGCCAGGGTCTGGTTTGTGTCATGTGGACTCAGTCCTGCCGGTGCCATTTCTACTCTGCACTGTATCATTGTGGCAGAGCAGCAGCCACAGACCTGCCTTTGTACAGACTTTAATGCCTGTTGCCAGCTGTAAATTCATCTCCAAAGGGAAAAAAAAAAGAACAAACTCACAATTAAAGTATTTTGTATCTGGGTTGATTGCATCTTCTCCCATAATTACTACTCTTCTCCCACTCCCTGTGGCTCAGATCCCTGAAGGAGGGTTGTTGCTGGTCACACACGCATGCCCATGTGCTCTGTCAGTGCTTTATCCTTCCACCTTTCTGGCCAGTCTGTGGCACTGACACCTCCTCCACTGCTTGAGTCTTGTTAGTGGCCTTCAGCACTCTCAGCTGAACTGCTGCTGAGTTTCTGCATTTGTCTCCCATCCTTTCTCAGCAGAAAGGAATTCCTAAATGTGTAATTTCTTTCCTTTGTGTGTATTTTGTTTTTCCATAACCACCTTTTATTATGTGCCTGGAGAGATCTTGCCCATGGAGAGTCTAAGGACACAGTCAAGGCAAGATTTGTTGGCATTAGCATTTAATAACCTGACTGGTATGTTCTAACAAACAAGCTCTAGAGCACACAAGTTGTTTTTTACAGGTCCGCTCACACATGATGCTTTTCATTGGTAGGCCTCAAGGTGCTTTGTGAATGAAAGCACTGTCATTTCGGTGTGAAGCAGGAGCCTAACACAAGAAGGGCATGATCTCACAGCTTTTAGGAAGCACTGAAATGTAAATAATGAAGAGAAAGGCAGAAGGCTGCATACCTAACCTCTCCACCTCGGCATTACGCACTAGGATCTCCTCTGCCTGACACTGCCAACACAGCATTATCTTCCATGAACCGGGTCGTAATTCAAGATACAACACTTTAATTATTAATAAAAGGCACTTGGAGACATCATGCCCTATTAGAGAAACCTCTTACAGTGAAACTCTGCAGATGGGGCAGAATGTCAGTTTAAACGATACAATTAATATTTATGCAGCTTAATAAGCTAGCCCAGATCCTAGCCCTTGCTGCCTTTCTGTGGAGGTGTTTCCCTGCTTGCTTCCCTTCCTTTCCTCCTCTTCCTCCTCCTGCCCCTTACCCTGATAGCAGTCATGGGGCTGCTGCTGCCATAGCTCTCAGAATCCAAGGTCAATTTTTGAATCTAGAAGGGGGCTGAATGCTGCCGAGCCTTAACTGGAGCTCTTGCCCACACCCTCCACACCTCCTTTTCTGTGCCTTTTTGCAAGGAAGAAGAGGAGAGGGATCTGCTGGCACCTATTTAAGTGCAAACCAGTAATATATGAAAGCACAAAGCTCAGATGGTCAATTTTGGATTAAGATAATGGTTTTAAGTTTTGACAGGCGTTTAGGTCATTCAGAAGGAGAACAATAAGAAACTCAGGGTAGGGAAGCTCCTGAAAAAAGATTAAGTGATCCTGTGAAATGGTTCTGAAAGATATAATAGACCAGGGAGCATCATTTTTATATGCTCTAAAATTTAAAGGAACAGGAACCTAACACGTCTATCATGATTTTGTTCAAGAAAAGTTCCCCTATTTTTACCAGTTGTGCTGATTTGCCTTATTTTCCCTCTCATTGACAGTACCAGCCTAGGGCCTGTCAATACATCACCGTGGGACAATTCACTCATGGCACGCTTTAAATGAAATATCCACAAATTGGATTACAGCCCCACAGCGCTCAGTAATTCAGGCTTTCACTCTGTAATAACAAGTGTACTTGCGTAGGAAAAGTGACACTGAATTTAGCACAAAGCCTTTCTTTGCCAATCTGACGTGACGAGAGCAGTCAAAAAAGCGGGGTTTTGCCTGTTCACCTTAAACCTCCCCATCCGGGAGTGAAAGCAAGGCTGTGAGCATTAGAGGGCAGCACAGCAACGCTTTCCCACCTGCAAGGAAAAGGATTTCAGTAGGATGCCATCATTTCCAAGTGGTCCAGTTCAGACAGTTCTGCCAGACCTCCAGGAGTTTCGCATCTCTCCCATTAAGAGATCTTTTCTTAAAGGGTTGGGGAGCAGAGAGTGGGGATGGTGTTGGTCCCAGGAATCAGCGACAGAACAGTAACTTTCACACTGGGGCTGCTGATAAAGTTCCTGACCTCTATTGACAAAGGCACGTTTGTGCATTTGTGCCTTGCAGTCTTTGCTCCCATTTTATAAAGCTTTAGATGCTGTTTCCTGGGAGAGGGCAGAATCAATCCAGCGCAACGATTAACATACCAGTTGAGTCGTGATTGAAGCATATTGTATCTTCCAGACGCCCAGGAAAAGTCTGTCTTTGGAAAGGGCAAGTTTAAACACGAAAGGAACTAATGATCTGTAATAATGACAAATCACCCTGTGAGTTATCTAATTTACTAGAGCCAGGCACCTTGGCAATTTTTTGTACTCTGAGTAGGAGACTGGATCTTGGTAAATAATCCATAATTACACTACCATCAGATGAAGATTGATTCAAGGAGGCTATTTTTATCCTGCAGGATCTAAAGGATTTATTCTTTTCCTTTCTTCTTGTGTGACTAAGTCACTTTAGTTGTGACAAGATGAGCACATACAGTATCGGAATATACAGGAAAATGTTACAGAGCTCCTCCTTTGCCCAGACAAGCCAGAAGACTGATCCAATTATAACAGGATGAAAAAGCTCCAGCTCCCAACTAGGTGTCACGACAATCCCAGCTGGAGATCTAGACCAGCAAGTGACCTCCAGACTGTCATTCTGCAGGCCAGTGGGCTGGAAACAAGGCTAATGAGGAGGTGATCCGCTCCATCCCTGAGCAGCCAGGGTTCCAGTCCTTGCCTCATGCCTGCCTCATCCTCCCCACGGCACAGCGGCCAGCTCACAGAGGACCAGCACTGATCAGAGGCAAACGCTGAGCATCTCACAACTTGCTTTATCAGGCTGTGAGTGTCCTGAGGTGATGTAGCTAAGGGAGGTTTGGAAGGCATGAGAAGCAAAAAAAAAAAAAAAGGCATGCCCAGAACCAAAGGGAAGCCAGAAAACTCTTTCACAACTAATTAGAATGGTGTGGTGTCCTAACTCCATCTTTCAGGCAGGTGAGAAGCTTTTTTTCCATAGTAAGATAGAGAAAGCTCATGAACAGATGCCTGAGGCCTGCAACACACATTGTGAAGACAGGAGGGAAAAAAGAAGAAGAGAAAAAAAAAGTCTGCCTGCATACTTTTAGCAAACCAGCTGAGTGAAGGCTTGTATCATTGAATTAACTTTTAAATCAACCAGACCTTCCATAGTCAAGGCCAACGCTTTCATTCTTGTACACTCAGTTTGACATCCTTTACCCACTCATTCAAACAGTACCCGCTATCACTGAACTGTGCTGCAGGGTGCTTGACAAAACAGTGAAAAAACAAAAACATACATAAATAAAACTTGGCATGATGTGTCTTTCTGCCTATGTAGGTCAACAGCCTTGCCTTTATTGTGAATTTCTTCATAACAACTTTCCAGTAGAGAGTAATTTAGCATTGTCCAGGGAAAAGTCTCTTATTTCATGCATTTAATTGTACCACAGATGGCTGGAATCTGAGTGAGGAAACAGATACTTATGTGAATAAACTGATTATGAATAGCCTTCTAAAACCTGATTTGGAGAAAAAGAGGTACAGTGGTTGCTTCTTGGTTGCCCCTTGGAGCAAGCTCTGGCTCCTGTTTGCCCCACATGTGCTTTTGTTTATATGGAGATCAGTTTATCTGGAGGGAAAGAGTGTGTCAAAATGGTTATCCCCTTACATGGAACTGGGATATAACCAGATCACAGAATGGTAGAGGTTGGAAAGGACCTCCAGATATCATCGAGACCAACCCCCCTGACAAAGCAGGATCACCCCAGGCAGGTTGCCCAGGATTGCATCCAGGCATTGCATCCACAACCTCTCTGGGCAGCCTGGTCCAGGCTCCATCACCCTCACAGGAATGATGTTTTTCCTTATGTTTAGGTGGAGCTTCCTGTGTTCTAGTTTGTGCCCATCGCCCCTTATCCTGTCCCTGGGCACTACTGAAAAGAGTCTGGCCCTGTCCTCTTGACAGCTGCCCTTCAGATATTTATAAGCATTTACAGGATCCCCTCTTCTCCAGGTTAAACGGACCCAGGTCTCTCAGCCTTCCTCCTGAGAGAGACACTGCAGTCCCCTGATCGTCTTTGTAGCCTCCATTGGACTGTCTCCAATAGTTCCTTGTCTCTCTTGAACTGGGGAGCCCAGAACAGGACACACTAAGGTAACTGATGTGTGACCTGCCCTTGGATACTTTCGGAGGTACTGGAAGGGGTGAAGGAATGTCAGGAATACCACATTTTATATGGGAACAGCTAACTAAATGACAAGAACACAAGTCCACAAAAGGACTTTTATTCCAAAGGCTACAAAAGCGTCCTGCCTATAGCCTGTCTTAGTCAATTTTGTTCTCCTGTGTTAACTTCTCCAGAGCCGCAGCCAAATTTAATATTATAACCTTAGGACACAGTTTCCTGATTGTCCAGATAAATAATTTTTTTTTTTCCAGTTGCTTGCTGGTGTGTTTTGGTGGTTGGAATGTCTCTGGGGCCTCTACCCTGGCCTGCAACTTGAGATCTCAAATGCAGCTTCAGTGATGAAACTTCTCCATATGCTCCCAGAGCTTCAGTAATTTTCATCCTATTTCCTTCATTTCTAACTTTAACCTGGCTTGGGGAGTGCTTTGATAGAAGAGCTGTTTGCTCTGCTATTTGGTGGTCTGATTAGAATGGAGCACTCAAATAGTTGGAAAAGGCAGCAGAAGATGAAGATAACCCTTCTCCTGGTGTGTTATTGGGGCCTTCATGATTTGCTTGAGGGTGAGTTAATACAACAGTGCTTAAGCTTTGCCTGTGGAGTTGCTTGGAGGAGTGTATGGATGCATGATTTGATGTGGCCTTCCTCTGCAGACATCAGTAGCTTTGTAGGTATATCTTGCCATCTGTAAGGAGCACTCTACAAGACTAGGACCAACTTTTGGATGAGTTCTCCCTTTATGTGAGATGTAGCTGAAGTGGCTGCTATTTTTTGTGTAGGTTTTTCAAACTAATAACATTTGTCCTTGTTTAAGTTAGAATTTTATTTTTTTTTCTCTTGAGTATCATCCAAGTGTAGAGGTGTTAAAAGTAGGTATAGTTGTCCCACTGTAGCTACTGAGTAGAAAAGCATCCTTCCACTACTTTTTTGTAAACTCCTACAGTTTCAATGCATGACATGTTTCATGGCTTGTAAAGACACATGGGTTGTGTATTTTAGTGATGACATTCTGCTATACTGAGGACTCACAAACTTTTCCTAGTCTACTGGAGGCCCATGTTCTTCACAATGCATATATGTATTCCAGACAGGGGGAAAGAGCTAACACTTTTTCTTCTCTGAAGCAAAACATGCACATTTCTCTCATAATTATGGAGGCCAAATCAACTGGTAAAGACATACCACAATGAACTCTGCTGCAGAAGAACACTATATAGTTCTGAGGAAACGATAAGCATAATTTATGCAGTCTCAATTTAAAGGTGAAGAGTCTCTCTGGAGTATTGGATTTATTTTTTCCTTGAGAACATGTCTGAAAATATCTTCAGCATAGTCTAACCTGTCTCGTTATAACGGCAGAGAGAGCTCATCAGAAATATATTTTATGAGCTCCAAGTATAAAAGCTCCCTCAGATAAGGACAATGTGACAGCTGGCAGACAAGCAGTAGTCTCCATCAGAAGCAAAGCAAACTAGCAAACTATTCTTAAAATTGAGTAGTAGGACTTAGAATGAGGGGGGCCTCCAGTCCTTATGACAATATGTTTGGTGTACATAACTCTGCCATCACCTGTCTTTGTTTAAATGGTACATTACAGTGATGAGTCCTTTTCTGGATGAACATACAGTCCTCTTCAAATCACTCTTTTGCAGAATATCATGTTTGATTCCTGGCTTTCATGGTTCTGAAAGATGACTGCTGTGTGTGCGAAGTATGTGAATGATTGGAACGCAGGGCAGAGTTGTGCAGGCTGTGGGAAATGGGGAAAGGTGTAGAGTGAGTTGAGGGAAGGGTGAAGCCCATCAGTTGGGACAAGACAAGGGACAGGGAGGAGAGTCTGGGAGTGTTTGGTAAGTAAAGACCACACTGGGAAAGAAAGTAAGTCCTTGTGGAAACAGACCCTTAGAAACATGTTCTTTCATGACAGAGCTACTATCAGAGCATGACAGCACCGATACCGGAGTAATGGAATAAGAAAGCAAAGGAAGACTTTCCTTTGACAAATCTTAATTCTTAAATATACCTAAATATTTCTATTCAGATCAATTCTTCACTCATCACTCTTAAGACAAACTCTTGACTCTGTAACTCCTTAGTCAAGACCTGTGTATTGCGATGATGAAATTCTCTTGTTCCCTGGACAGTTGTCTCTTTCATGGCAGGCAAGAAACAAGAGCGTGTGCTTTTGTAGTACAGCAAATCACAGTTTTACAGACATTTCATTTCTGTCTTCATTTTTTTCTGTATTAGTCCTTTCTGATACTCCCCAGGTTCTTTCTACCAAGAAAGATGCCCAACTACCTGACTAGAGAAAAGCAGCTTGAAATGCAGTTGCTCTATGTCAGAGACCTACCTCAAGTCCCAGCCTGTGCTGAGCATCCAAACTGAACTTGTTCCCTTGGAAGTTTCTAGTCCTCTCCCTTTGGGTTCCTTTGAAAGAGGTGATGATGCTCTGCACTCTTTGTCTTGGTTCAGTGTTTCTATTAGTGTTATGATCCCTACCCTCTTCTCATCATTTTATTTCACTCCCTTGTGGCTGATGGCTTTCTCAGCCTGTGGCAGCTTCTCAGTGAAGAGATGGGCTGTTTATTTCAGGTGGACCATCTCTAGAGTGTGAAAGTGGCCTGGGCAACTTTGATATTGGCTAGAAACAAACCAGCGTGAGAATCTCAATGACGCAAGGCCAAGCTGTGCTTTATCTTATTGTTCAGTTTTCTGTTTTCATTCCCTTTGTTAGTTCTGCCCCAGCTTTCTTTTTCTTTTTCTTTTTTTTTTTTTTTCAGTAAAGAAAGACATTACCTAGAAATACCTCTAGGAGGATGGGGAGGAAGAAATGCAGTCTGAAAGGATCAAGTGTTTCAGCAAATACGTATCTTGCTAGCGACATAGCACATAAAACATGCAGGAGTGCAGCTAGGAGCCCCTGGGCCAGGAAGAATAAGCTGGAGGGAGGCAGAGCGAGTTAGGGCAGAGGGCCGTACTGCTTTCTCTGCGTTAGGGCCCACGGCAGCTGCATTTGCCTCTCTCTACATCTCAGTGAGAACCATCGCTGTTGCCTCAAGAAGTAAAACTGCATTCGATGTGCTGCAAGCAAGGAGATAGTTTTGAGGAAAGAATCTTTCCTATCATCTTTTACACGCAGACTCATTAATTTCTGTGATGTGCTAAACCTGCTCGCTTGGTTGATGGTTAGCACAGGCATTTTCTAATTGCTACCCATAATGCACTTCTAACCCCAGAGAAGCTAATTTTGCAGCCTTTATTTTCTAGGTGGGATTATGTTGATATCATGTAAATTTACAAAAGGAAATCTTTTCTGCTCTGTAAAGGTACTGTCTGAAAATCCACAGCAGAGACAAGGGCGTCAGATGCTTATAAATGAAAGGAGGCAATGGCAGCAAAGTCAAGCTGTTGTAATTTCAGTGTAAAATATTCTGACTCTTCAATGTTGAAAATATATTACCTTCTTTCAGATGTTATTTTATTGTGCTGTCCAACCAAGATATTTATAGTTCTAAGTTAAATATATATCTCAGCTGGACCCTTTAAAAAATGACTGTTTCTCCTCCCCCAGTGCTTTCATTTTTGAGGTAACTATCCAGAGAAATCTGGAAGGAAGACAGGGGTTTTTTTAGAAAAATAGAACTTCGTCCTTGCTTATGGAAAAGCAAAACTAAGCTGGGAAACATGACATCATATCTGCTTTCCACAAAAAGAAGTAATCCAGCAGCAGCAGTCGCCATGCATGAAGAACTAAAGTTTATGGAAGCACCACCCCAGTGTCCCATTTGGTAAGAGAGGTCTTCCACATCCAGAACAGTTGGCTTCTCCACTGGCTTCACACACAGCTGTTAGCGTGGGTGCAGAAGTCTGAGTCTTCTAGACTGCATTTACTTTGAAGAGGCGTCTCTGACTATGATTCGAGTCAAAAATAAATTGAGCCTGCAGCCTAATGTAAGCTCGTATTAGTGAGTTGCTGTCTGTGCTGCTGGAGAGCTTCCTGCTGTTATTTTCCCTCTTGCGACAGCCTGCTGTGGGGTCAGATGAACAACCAGAGATGATGCAAGCGGGAGAGATTGCAGGAAGGTAGGGAAAACCGGGGATTGAATTTTCAGTACTCGTTCAATCAGCTTCCCTGCAACATGAAACTTCATTTTACACCCATCTCACTGAGCAGCTAAACTTCAGCCATATGCTCTATAGGTGTGTTCAAGGTCATAGGATCATAGAACCATAGAGTCTAGAACCACAGAACCATAGAATCACAGAACCACAGAATCATAGAACCATAGAATTACAGAATCATAGAACCACAGAATCATAGAACCATAGAATCACAGAACCACAGAATCATAGAACCATAGAATCACAGAACCACAGAATCATAGAACCACAGAATCATAGAACCATAGAATCATAGAACCACAGAATCATAGAACCATAGAATCACAGAACCACAGAATCATAGAACCACAGAATCATAGAACCATAGAATCATAGAACCACAGAATCATAGAACCATAGAATCACAGAACCACAGAATCATAGAACCACAGAATCATAGAACCATAGAAT
>WUAM01000143.1:9198423-9230389 GCA_024336885.1 Actenoides hombroni | reverse complement strand
CACCTTCCCACATCCCTTCGGGGCCGCGAACACAACCGACATGTCGGGCCGCTCGAAGCAGGGTCCGCCCCCGCCGCCCGCTCACGCGCCCCGCCGAGCCAGCAGCGGCGGGAGGCGGCCGCGATCCGGGAAGAACGCTACGCGCGAGGGGCGGGGGCAGCTGCCCGCAGGGACGGCCCATTCCCGTCCCGCCGGGGAAGGGTTAAGAAAGAGCGGTTGCTCCTCCCCCTTTCTCCTTTATAGGGAGCCCCTATAAAGCCGTGGCCGTGTCACGCCTCTCGGTAAAAACAACAGCAGCGGGACTGGGCTCTCAGCCCTTTGAAGGCGGCCGTTCCTTCTCACGCGGCCTTCTCGTCTATCCCTCACCCTCGGCGGTGTTGGTACGTTCCTACCCAACGCGTCTCAGCGCCGGACAGGCGGCGAAATGGTACGGCCGGCGGAGAGGGGAGGGGAGGGAGCGCTGTGGTGCGCACGTTACAAGGGACCCGCTTGGGCTGTGCCGAGCTGCTCGCTCTTCTCCTCCCTCTCCCCACCGCGGCAGTTGGTCGCGCCCGGGCCGCCCGCTCTCGCTGCCGAGCGGGGCAGGGCGGGGATAGCTCGCTGAGGGAAGCGCTCTGCCCTGGTGGGTGCCGGCGGGACGCGCTCCGGCCCGCCCGGGATGGGGCTCGGCAGTCGCGGGCCTGGTGCTGACCCCCCCCTCGGGGGAGGTGCCGTTGAGGCGAAACTTTTTGCCGTCGGCGGTGCCGCCGCTGCCGGTGCTGCCGGAGGGGTGGGAACAAACCGTGCAGAAGTTGGCGGGGGGCCGCTCTGCGACCCCTCGGTGTGGGGCGGTTTTCTCTGCCGGCCCCGGCGGCCGCAGCTTCCCTGGCGGGAGAACGGCTCGGAGCAAGGAGAAGCAGTTACCGCTCTGCAACTTTGCCTAAGGTAGAGACGCTGAAAGTGCTGAAATCAGCCTGGATTATTTTTTTTTTCAACGCGGCCAGTGAGGGGAATCCCAGTTTCGCCCCAGATCCTTGTGTACAAGTTCGTGAAGGTTTAGTATTCCTTACAGGGGTTACACGTGGGAGGCCGGAGCGCAGTAGGCTGCGCTGAGCATGCTATGCTAAGAGAAAAACAATAAGGAAAAAACCAAGGAAGTGCTGAGTTGGCTGAGCTTAAGGTTGGGAAATCTCAAGCCCATGAAAAGTGAGTGATGAAGCCAGTCAGGAGAGAAGAGGGACATGTGGCCAGAATATGGGTGGTTGTGTGTGTCTGTCTGTTGTAAACAGGCCAGTGGAAAATTTCTGAGGAAGTATTATTTCTATCACAGGCTATAAAAGGCACTGGGTAACAATAAACAGAGACTTCTGCTGCACCATCCCCTCAAGTCCATGTCTTCATACGCTGCAGATGTCCCCCAAACAGGGACCTTCATCTGAGATGGACTGAATCCGAGACGGCAGCGTAACCAAGGGGAACGTAGCGCGCTCTCCACCTCAGCACGGACGCAGGTGAGCAGCAGGGCATCCCGGGAAGCTCACTCCCAAAGGAACAGAAAAGGAACGTGGAGGTGTTGCAGCACATTATAAACACTCATGGGCAGCACGTCCCCACTCTCGCTCGTGACATTACTGGCCTGGGTACGTGAACATGTCCCTACCTTCCCCAGCAGCAGAATGTTTGATCCACGTGTCTGGCAAAAGTTCGGAGAGACTTTATGGGATGCTGTGACATTAGGGGATCAGGAGGCTGCTCAGCATCTACCCGCGTGGTGAAAAGTTACAGACGCCTTGAAACATCTTCGCAACTTGGGGCAGGTGGCGAAGCTGGCGGTTCCTCCACTGCCATCTACTAACCCCTTTGTGGCCATGTCGGAGGATCCTGAACCCATGAACAAGGCAGTCAATTCTTTGAATACTCACAGCACAGACACAGAAGACGACCCTTTAGATCCCAGCAGACCCAAAGCTCTTTCCTTCTGACCCGTCAATTCTTACTGTTGTTGCAACCGCAAGGACCGGAGGGGTAGGACTTGGCACGGAGGGCTGGGGGACAAAGGGGTATTGCAGTGCCTTAGAGAAATGTTGCATACAGGCCCTAAAAAGAGGGGAGGAGGCATGCGGGGCCTTGACAGAGTGTTAAACTCTTGACCATCACAGGCCCTGAAGGGCAGATTGCACATGTTGCTCCTTTTGTTATGCCAGTACCATGTACGCTGTGGGGCTGAGATGTGTTGGGACAATTTAGACTGGTGCTATGTCCAAATTTTGGGTAGGGGTCACTGGGGTAATGCAGCCTATCAAACTCACATGGTGTGGAATAATGACTGGAGGCGAGTTAGAAATTAATTTTAAAGGTGAAGCATTGTTCACACATTAAGGAAAGGTATAACATTGGAGAAATTCTCAGGGTGGAGTGCAACTGGTATGCAAGGAATCCATTTCACAACAGCTCCCTAAGCAACACTGCCTGCAAGCAGCACAGGGGATGGAGTGGAGTTAAGATTCCACAGCTAGGCCCTGTGAGATCACAGCAGAGATGGGAACTTGATGGTACTACAGGACTGATAAGCTGCCTCTTTGCGGCCCTGTGCCAACAGCCTGTCAGCTTTTGACAAAGTACTGTCCTTTGTGTGAACTTTGCTCATTATAATGTCGTTATAATACCAAAACACACCTCTGTCCCAAAGGCTACCTGCCTCCAAAGTGCAACCACCCCTTACTGAGCTTGTGCTGTGAATTTTCTTCAGCTTGGTCTTTAAAAGTGAAGCGAGAGAAATTTACACCAATCGTAGTAAGGGTATTTATGATGAGAGTCACTCAAGTTCCACCTTGAAGGTAAAAATTGTTATTAAAATGGTTTAAGCAAGAGGGAAGACATCATTGTGGACAAGTCAGGGTGGATACTATTGCTGACCATCTCTGACTCTTGGGATCAGTTGACAGGCTGAACCTTGCTTCTCCCTCCATAGGGACACCTTTGGGTAAGAGCTGGACTTCCCCTGGGAAACTTAGAAATTTTACTGAGCTGCTCTTTAATCTAAACATGTTTTGTATATCTGCACGTGCTTTGCAGACACTGAATTTATCACTCGGAATCTAAACCCAGCCCCTCTGATATCTGAGGACCAGCTGGAAGGCGAGGCAGGGTATTTTCTGGCAAATTACCCCTTTATGTGACACACAGTTAACAGACACCCCTATGTGGGTGGATCAGTGGCTCCTACACAAAGAAAGGCTGCAGCACCTACAAACATTAGTTCAAGAACAGTTGGCTGCAGGGCATACAGTACAATCTACTAGCCCTTGGAATACTCCTGTATTTACTATTCCAAAGGAAAGGGGGACATGGGGATTGTTACATGATTTAAGGGCAGTTAACACAGTTATTGAGCCTGTGGGTGCCCTTCAGCCCAGATTGCCTTCTCCATCTGTGTTACCTGTGGATTGGCCACTCGTGGTCACTGACCTTACAGATTGCTTTTTTACCATTCCTTTGCATATGGACAATGCCCCTCGATTTGCCTTTACAGAACCCTCAGAAAAGAATCAAGAGCCAGCTCAGCGATATCACTGGATGGTGTTACTGCAAGGAATGCTTAGCAGCCCAACTGTTTGTCAAATTGCTACAGCACTGGCACCAGTAAGAGAGAGCCATCCTGAGCTTCTAATTTACCATTCTATGGATGACATTTAGCAACGCAAGAACCAGCAAGCCCAGCTGACACGGAGGCCCATGGAGGCCCATCTCTTGGTGACGGGAGACGGCGCTTGTGTAACAATAAACAGAGACTTCTGCTGCACCATCCCCTGAAGCCTGTGCCTTCATACGCTGCAGTTGAACTTTCAAAGGGTAACGGTACAGCAAAGGTGAAAATTCCCAACTGAAGCATTTTAAAGGTGGTTTTCCCAGGCACATCCCCTGCTCGGCCTGTCTGCGGGCTGTCGGTACCATCTCTTTTCCAGGCTGTGGCCTTTTGTAAACTGATTTCTGCTCTTGGTGGTTGACAGAGGCGTGCACTGCTGTGGCTGAGGGGACACAGCTCCATGACATGACATCACACCACAAAACGTCAGTCTCGTTCCTCACTCAGTGTCTCGCTTGCTCTGTTTATCAGCCATTGCTGGCTGAAGTCCCTGTCTGTTCCCTCGAGCCCTAACCCTTGTGGTTGCAGCACACATTTGTCAGTGGTGCCCGTGGTCACCCCGTGGCTGTACAGCTGCTTCCCAACTGGCGTGTTCTCTCCTTGGACTGTTCCTAGGTTGGCTTATTTCCCTGGCCTCATGGAGATTACTCTTCCTGGCTCTGCTGTCCTCGGGTTTGCTGTGACTGCTCAGTGCCCCCTGCTTTTTTTCCCTTGACAACCAGTTCCCAGGCTGCTGGCTCCAAGCTGTTCTTGCATTTCTATACCATCTCTCTCTCCAAGGGCTGGCCACCTGGGCCTGATGCTCTCTGTTACCAGAATGGCACTGCTTCTGCTCTGTCTCTTCAGATTATACAGGACCCTGAGTTGATGTGATGCTAATCTGGCTTGCTGTCCTTTCCAGAAAATGACTCTGTCCCAGTCCTTGTCCTGGAGGTCATGCTAAAGAAGAGCAGTCATGACAGCATATCCATTAGGCTGTTTGTTTCTATCCATTTCACTCATCAATATGGTACCTGGGCCCATTTCTTGGACTAGTAGGTTGGGGTTTTTTTCTGTCACCCACACAGTTTATCATGATCATATACTTGTAGGAAAACAACAACAAAAAAAGGTTGGAAGAAACCTGTTTTTTCTAAAATTCATACAATAATAACCATGAATGACCATGAAGTGTATGATCTTGGAGTGAACTCACAGGGTAACTGTGGAACTAGCTCTGTGCTGAGATTGACACTATTTCTAGTTACTACAAACAACAACAAAGAATACTAGGAATGAAAAATACAAGACAGCTGTGACCAAATCAGCATATAATCAGAAAGTACCATCTCCAAACCAGTTGCAAACAGAATTACGAGGACTTCTTTCTTTAGCAGAAGTGTATACTTGGCTCTGGAGAACCCTTGAGATTCCTGAAAGTGTCCCAAGGCTGCAGACATCTTCAGCAAAGATGTCTGCATCTGGAGGGCAAACATGTTTTCATGAAGTACTCTTAATGCTGGGAATTCCACAAAATGTTTTTCTCTTCCCACAAGTCTAAGTTATCTTGGTCTCATCCTCTGGTTATCCAGCCGTTGTTCGCATCGGGGTGTCTTGGCCATCCCGGTATTTGAGATGATCTGTGTTAGATGTCAGCCACATAAATACTGCTTTTAAGATCTGAATGTTCCATCATAGTCTCCTGCATTTTCACGCTGGTTTTGAGTAGAGGAAAAACAATAGGCTTGCAGGATGCCACCCGTGAGGAACCTTAAAATGAAAGGAGTAGCTTCCCATTGTATTCCCAAAATGGTTCAAATGAAATGTGAAATTTTAAAGTACATTCCTATTTCCATACAAAATATGAGAGAAATGTGTTTGGAGTTCAGCTGTATCAGTTTTTAGAGGAAGATATATACATGGGATCATTCATTCATAGAAACTAAAACCATCTCCTTTGCCTCATTTTGTCTGACAAATTCAATCCATTTCTTCCCCTTTGTGATGATTTTTCATCCGTACGTTTAACATTCCTGACTTCCACATTCATAAATAGCAACAGATACAAAGAAACGTTGGAAAAAAAAGACTCCACAGCTCCATTTTTTTTTTTTTTTTTTTTACCCTGGGAAGGGAAAATCACACTAAAAAATCAACATAGAAATGATGGTGTAGATGTACCCAAGCAGGGAAACAGATCGCTACAGTGGAAATGTGCCACATGTCTCCGAACACATAACCACAACAGGGTGTCTCTTTTATGACTTTCTTAATGCACTGCAATATGCCTGGATATCAAAGGACATATGGTATATTTTCTCTTTAATTGCACATTTCTTTGCTCTCGTGAGTTACTCACAACCTTAACATTATTTAATTGTAATTTAGATGCATAAATCTAGATCATCACTGAGAGCTTCAGATGCAAATGTTTCAACCAGATCTTCCACCTCTGTTCCAACTTTTGTCAGTATGGTGTTTTTTTTGTTAATGCCCATTTAAGTATGTATGTCACATTTTTTGGAGAGAAAAGAATGCAGGCAGATAATCATAGAATACCAGGTTGGAAGGGACTTCAAGGATCATCTAGACCAACCTTCTAAGGTAAACTCTTTCTCTCTCTCTCTTTCTCTCTTTCTCTCTCTCCCCCTATATATATATATGTATGTATTTACAGTTTAACTGAGATGGCCCAGCACCCTGTCAAGCTGAGTCTTAAAACTGTCCAGTGTAGGGGACTCCACCACTTCCCTTGGGAGATAATTCCAATGCCTAATTGTTCTCATGGTGAAAAATTTTCTTCTGGAGTCCAAATGGAATCTCCCCAGGAGTAACTTGTACCCATCACCCCTCATCTGTTCCATGTGACTCCTTGTAAAAAGGGAGTCTCCATCTTTTTGGTAGCCACCGTTTATGTACTGGTAGGTGGTAATAAGGTCTCTCCTGAGCCTCCACTTCTCAAGGATGAACAAACCCAGTTTTCTCAGCCTTGCTTCATATGGCAGGTCTTCCAGCCCTGAGATCACCCTGCTGCTAGGCCAAAAGAGCAGGATGTTCAGCGGAAAAGGACGGGACATGAGAAGAAACTGCAGGATGTGACAGGTAACTGTGTGAGAGGCTGACAGAGGATGTCATAGGTGGCTAAGAGGGATTTACATAGGAAATGTCCAGGCTTCTCAGGCAGCTGAGTTGGAGACCATTGGGGAGCCTTGTCCATAGTCCTGCAAGGCCACCAGCACGTGGGTAACTGTATCAGTAATACTTTATTTGGGTATACATGTAGCAAACCTGGCACCCATGGCAGAAAAGGGGCCACTGATTGTTTGGGAAGAGGCTGCAGCAGGCAAGGGAAGGCATGAGGATGGCAGAAAGAAGGATCAAACAGATAATAAGGCCCTGCGAGCTGTGCTGCCTACAGGGTACCTGATGGTCAGCCCTGCTCGAATAAAACAAACATGTTCTTCTGAGCACACCACAGGGGTCCAGGCTGTGGCCGGGAGGTCTGGGGTGGGGGACAGGGTGCTCTGCTGGGATCACCATGAGGCGATGCCCAGGTGAATTAATGGGGCATCACATTGTCACCGTGTCTTGAGAGCACTGGCAGCTGCCACCCCTTCTCTACTGACAGGCACGGTCCTGAGCACCTTACCTGGGACAGGAACAGATAAAACCACCAGCCTCAAATTGCAGGCTGGCATTTTGTCCCAAGAATATCAAAGAATAAAAAGATCATCATCTTCTTTCAAGTAAAAAATGTTCTGTACAACTAAGAGTGTATTAGAAAAGGAAAAATAACCCATAAAAGATCTCTTGGGAAAAAAATGTTTATTATTTTAATGGGATTCAGCGGGTTACTTAGGGACAGGAGTGCAGGGGGGTAATTTCTCAGTGTTCTTACACTGATCAAGTTGTAATGCTTGGAGGACTAATCATAAATAATCATAATCATATCCTGCCTAGATGGATACGGGTTTAAACATAGATGCAGTTGCCTGCAAATTGTTCTATAAAGATACTGAAGGCAAAGAGGGGATATGTGAAATTAACAGCAGAATGGGCTAATTAAGATCTTCAGATAGGTGCTTAAAACTGGGTTATTATGTAGAATGTTCCTTACTTGACTGCAGCTTCTAAAGATGCCATTTTCTTGAGTGTTTTGAGGGGGGCTGTTGGGATTTTTTTCATTTAACCCCTCCCAGCACTTCTGTTTTGACCTCTTAGGTGCACACAGGGGTACAGGGGAGAGTCTGATCTAACAAACTGCAGCTGGAGAATGCTGAACCCACCCTGCAGTCCCTCAGTCCTGCTGTCTCTGATATGTTTTGCCAGGGAAGCCTCTGAGAACACACTGGCACTGAATAACATCGTAAAGAAAAAATACTTTTGAAGCGGCACTTTTTTTTGTCGTCTTAAGGGTTACTGAGAGAGTCTCAGTCCACACGTGCTGCACATTGACTTCTGAGCATGTCTTGTGGTTGGTTAAAAACTCCTTGTATTATCCCCTGAAATATTCACTGTCTCTCCTGCAGTTTTCCATTTCACCCAAAAGTCTCTTGGTTGACTCATTACTTCATTTAGTAGAAGCAAAAGGAAGGCTGGGAGAAAATGGTCATGACAGAGCTGTAAAAAAAGCACTGGATGTGGCAACGGGAAGGAAAAGCTGCATCTCTGCCTTAGCCCTTCTACATGAAAGGATAAAAGGTACAGACCTAACCAGAATTCATCAGCTGCTTCTTTTCCATAAATAATTTAAGTTGGTCTCATTTTTTACAGAAAAGAAAAATGTTCTTAAGATCTAGAATGGCTCTGTGCTCACGCCAAAATTGTTGAATCTTTCCAAATCTTCTGGCAGATCAGCAGCAGTTCCAATTCCTAGGTAACTGCAGGTACTGTGTTGGCACACATCTTTGAAAAGTACTTATCTGGGGCCCTGCTCTGGAAAGCAGATGTTCACATCTTTCCACATGTGGAGGATCAAGCTTCAGCTCCAAAGGGCAGCCATCAGCATTAGGGGGAACGCATCTCCCCAGCTGCTTTACTACCCCTGCTTTCAGCGTGGAAACATGTTGCACTACTCCTAAAACACAAGCACATGAATTCACACGCTTTGCTTTCAGAGCAGATGCATTTTTTTTAATTGTTTTTTTTTATTCTATCAGCTGTGCCCCTGATGACAATTGACGGTTCAGGTCAAATGCACGTTGTCGTGCTGTTTTTATGTCTGGTTATTGGGATTGCTTCTTGTTCGCGTGATGGTAGCTGCCTGCCAGCTGGTGACTGGATTCTGCTGGACAATTAGCAGTCTTCCCCATCTGGTGAATAGATGTACTCCGCATGCAGCTTGCATGTGATAGCATCTGAGGTTCAAATCGAGATGTTTTGGTAAAAGGCTGGTCTTCGTTGTCCAGAGTGGGGCTTTCTCCTCTACGCTTAGCGTGTTTTCAGAGAGCTATGCCTTTCAAGAGTGACCAGAGTCCTGTTTAAGTGGGTTGTGATGCTCCAGTTAGGCCCCGGTGCTTGCAGTTCTAGAAATAAAGCAAAGCTACAGAAATGGTGTTCCTAATTTGGGGAATGATAGATATCAATGATTTCTTTCCTTTACACACGAACTTTGTATAACTATCGAGCTCTTTTGGTGATCTACTTTGTTTCCACCTCCTGCACAGCTCCAAATTAACAGATACCTTGTAAAACCAATCACTGCCGGGCTGAATTGTTTCAGAGTCCATTTCACTGCATCTCATCCTGCCAAATTCCAACTGATCCTAGAAATCATGCTGTGCACCCATTTAAATTGAAAAGCTCACAGGCTTGGTTGGGCCATTTCAAAGTTTGCAGAGATTTAGCTCTAATCCTCTTAAAATATTAGGCCATGTGACCTTGCATACCATATTGTCAGTGGGATAAAGATCCCTTTGATTTTTATTTACACTTCTTCACATGGGAGGAGGCAGGTTAATTCATTACATCTCAGTGCCACCTTTGGCTCCCCATCCCCTCCCTTAGGTCACTCATGCGGATGCAGGAATGCTTCAGCAAGTCGGGGCTGCATTTCTCTGCAGCTCTGGGCTCCAGTTTGTTCTCCAGAGGCACACTTACAAGATGCCAGCTTGGCAGGCAAATAAGTTGTTTTATTTTTTGCATAAAAGATGTCCTTCCATCTATCTTTACGGAATGGAGTTTTTCACTATAAATGTTTCATGCAGGCAATTTCAACAATTCATGTACTGGCTTTTACTTTATAACTTTTCAATTAAACAATGGTTTTTAAAAGCTGGCAGTAGTTCCAACCCGTTGTTATGAATTTTGCCTTCAAGTACTAGTCTTTTTTTTTTTTCTGTTTACAGTGTATCACAAAAAAAAAAGGTATAAGGAGTATAGAGAAGAAAAATGCTGTAACCATGGAAGGTAATGGTTTTGAAAAAACCTGAGTACACAGAAGTCCCTCAGCCACTATCTTCATTACTTTGCATAGTTATTGACACACATGCAAAAGTAGTAAAAATTTTTCATTGGCTGTGGGGCTGGGTTAGGAAACAAGGTTCCATGCAAGGAAAAATACAGGGCTTTTCTGTATAGAAGAGGAGAGAAGGGGAAGGAATACTTTTCAGAGATAAATTGAGAGAGATTTCGTGCTGTCCAAGCATTCAGTACTTTGACAATGAAAAACATAATTGCAAGAGGCTGGGTACTTTCTGAGAAAATATTTTAACTGAAACTTCATTTTTCTATCTTGCACTGCATTCTTTCAGAGTATAGGGGAACAAAACTGGCTGAACTTTGAATCATTTCAGGCCTAGTGCTAAAAATACTCTACTTGCCCATAAAGTTCACGAGATTAAAGTCAAAATATTAACCTCTCCTGCCATCTGCTAGTAACCAAGCCATGCTTACATCATACCAGTATTATGAAGGTCAAATTTTGTCCATTGTCTCTTCCTACATATCCTTCCTTCTGAAAGGAATAATTCTTATTACTTGCCTCCATACTTCCCAACACTTCGACAGGCAACAGTGTAGTCTGTAAATAGTTTGAACACATACAAGCCCATTAAACAAAGCAAATTTACCAGGTCATCTAATACAAAGCAACACTGGTCCAAACTTTCTCTGTCCAGCTGCATTTCCCAACAAAAATGCCCGATTTTACAAGATGCTGTACCTCCATGGCCTTTCCCAGCTGTGACAATCCATGAGGATTTCTATGGGATTCAATAGCTCTTCAAATGGATACAACTATATTCTAAGAGGGATAAATTTAAGGAATGCCTTCTAATTTAAATATCACCTTGATCTAAGAATTTTCCAGCTTTTATTACTGCAAGTAGCACCTACATGCTCAGACTTACAAAGTTAAAAAATCCATTCCTTAATTCTAGAATTTATTTGACATATTCAGAAACATTTTCCAGGTGACTCTACAATCCATAAAAGCTAAGGAATGAATACTTTTCATTTTGGGGGTCAGGGGCAGGAGAATGAGGCTGGGCAGATAGCTACAGCAATTTGGAGGCTTGGCTCAATTTCTGACTGAAAAGGAGGAGGTCACACCTAAAACCTGTGGAAGAGTCTACAGTCTCTGGCTCACTTTTCCTTATACATAGCTGCAGCTAAACCGATTACCTTCTGCCCACCACGTGTACTCCCAGAAGCAGGAGCGAGGGCTGTACCAAGGGCAGCTAACTCCGAGATAGATGATGAGTCAGAGGCTTCAGCTGTGATTTGTGCAGCCTGGCATATTAATGTAAACTGATAGCAGCTTATAATGAGCATCTGCTATTGCCTCCTGTTAAAGATGAGGTACTGGACTTGCTGAACCTTTGATGTGACCCAAGTGCAGCTGCTCTGGTGCTTTTGTAGGGGCTCAAATCATTAGTGCAGCCGCTCAGGAGCAGAAAAAAAAAACAGCTTTCAAGAGCTGACCGCCACAAGTTCCTCAGACACCTCTGTGTAAATCAACAGAGCTTGGGAGTCTGAGGCCAGAAAAGTTAGACTTACTCTTTGAGGGAGGAGAGGAGGGCATATGCATTAAGAGGCTTGAAACTATAGATAGTCTGCACCCCTGGAGTGGGCTTAACATTTTTCAAGCTAAATTGAGGTTTGGTTTCTGTGTGGACTCTGAAGGTTTAAAATACACCAGAGATGGTGAGGTGAGCCCCACACAATATTGTGTCTCACCAAAAGGGAGGTCAGGCTGTGCCAGGTATGTGTGAGAATAATCACTCAGCTTCTTCCTGAATAGCAGTTTTAATTTGTTATGTTGCATCTTTTGTATTCCAAGAAAGGTGATATGTGTGAGAAGGCGGGGGGGGGGGGGGTGGGTGGGTGGGAAGAAGTGTCTAAAGAATACCGAAGTTGCAAATTTGCAAGGAGATTTGGGAACCAATGTGAACATTGAGGCTGCTTTTAATTCACTTTAAATATCTGGATGGCACATCAAAAGTATTTCTCTAAATGCATGGTTACATGCTGAATAGGTATATAGCACATATCAGAGTGTTAGATCTATAGATTGCTGCTTTGGAGTAGTATATAACCTGTGCTGAAAATTAAATGTCATCCCATGTTTAGTATTTGATACAGTGAAACATGACTTTTGAGACCTGGGTAGAGAATTGAGGACTAAGTGAATAGTTTGAGATCCTGCTGCTGCCACATGAAGGAGGAAAGCAAAAGGTTCCTACTGGAGAAAGTGGGGGTGCCATAACCTGTTCCTTGTGATGAAGCGACTGGATTAGACAGTTTCCACATAAACAGATGTGGGGAAGGTTATTACTATCTTAAAGCGCTAGCAGCAGCCAGCAGAGATGCGAGAGAAGAGCCAGGTTATAAGCAGAGACTTTTTCTCAGGATTCAAGCTGTTCCTTTTCTAGCTTTCCATCCTTCCCCCCTTCTGAGTGATGTGATGACATTATTAGTTGCTGTCATAGCTGATAAGCAGAGGATGGGAATGGCACTGTCTAGAAATTAAGAGTAGGCATTATTTTTTATTTCCTTCCAAAACTGCCTCTCGCCCTTAAATCCTTTCTTTCTTTTCCTCCCTGCTGAAGTTGCCTCCTCTCTTGCTTCTGCTCTCTGCTTTTGTTCTTATCAGCAAAACTTAGTCCTCCTCTCCAGCCGGCACCCTTTGCTGGTGCAGCTGGCTTGGGAGCAGCTGGGGACTGAGAAGGAGTAGGCTGGTTTATAGGGTGAAAAGAAACTGTGGGCAAAGGAAAGAAAATTACCCCATTGGGCTTTCTGGTTTATTCTGGGAAGCTCTATAGCTGCATGCTTTGGGTATGAGTGATGCAGTGCAGGAGGAGGTCTCACTTCAGCAGTATAGGAAGTATAGTTTTTTTCATTTGCAGAATAAAAAGAATGAAAACCTGAGAAATATTAAAACGTGCCCAAATATTCATGTTAGGAGTACAGGAAGTTAAAAGGAAGAGAAAGAAAGCAATGCTCCATGACAGATTCACTACATGCCGGACAGGATGACTTGGGGAGCACCTCCGTGGAGAGGGGGTGAGCAGCAGCCCCTCCGCTGCTCACAAAGCGGCAATGAAATCCAGGAACAGGGGATGGAAATGGATGGGAAGCTTGAGATTAACTCTCAGGGACTGAGAGGACAAAACTCGTTAGGAATGGGAGAAGAATGGTAGAAAGAGCTGTCAGATCACTCACATTATTGGGGTAGGAATCAGTTGAGGTGTGTGGTAAATGCTGCCAAAGAAAGATCATTACAGTGAGTCCTCACTCCAGAATAAACATCACCTGACATGCCTTCAGGAAAAGGAGCAGATCTTAAGCACCTTTTGGGTTTTGATGGAGAGTAGAGAGATCCATGGGCATAACAAGCACAAGCTTTTTTAATTTGGTGGTATTGAAGAGATAGGTAGGCACCCAATCCTGCCCTCGCACTTAGAAGCAGGCGTGATCTCCAGCCTGGGTAGGTGACTGGAGGGAACAGGGTGTGAGGGCAGGTTTGGGTGGGTTGCTGTGCTTTTTAAGTGCAGCCTCGCTTCATCAGCTTCCCCTCTTTAAAAAGGAGGGAGTATAAACTCCTCTCCAATTTAAAGATAAATTAACTTCTGCTTCTGAAGCATTCAAGTGGCATAGGCATATTGAGGAGCACTGCAGGAGAGTCCATGAAGAGATAAATTATTTTATCCAGAGGGAAGGGGTTTGGTTAGTGTACAGTTAAGCAGTGACTGGAACTAGATGGTAGGTGAAGGAAATGAAACAATCTATTGCACAGCTGTGCATTGGCACCAAGCATTGCACTGAGCCCGGCACAGGGGTTCATCACCAAAACTAGCATGTGGCCTGGTAATTAAAGGCTGTATTGTAAGTGGAAGAGAGGACAGAAAACCTTAAACTTGCCATTTCCTACCCTTTGAACAGCTGACTTTGCACCCACAATGTTCTTTTGCTATCGGTGGGTTGGTTTTTTTTTCATGTAGCACGACACAAAGCGGAAAGGGCTTTTATTATTAAACAGAAGTGCCAACAGGGTGGATATCTGTGGCACCAGGCTGAACAGGAATGTAGGGGAGTCAGCAGCCCAGTCCGTGACTGTTTAATCCAGGATTCAGACAGTCTCCAGGCAGTAATACAACACTGTGCAAATGCTGGTCAAAGAGAAGGAGTTAAGGGACACGTCTCTATATTTCCACACCCCCCCAGTTATTTTGTTTCCCTTGTAGCCACTTGTACCACTGCAGATTGGGTCAATGCATGAAAAGATGCCATATTTTGCTTGTAACTCACACACTGTCCCAGAGGCAAGCAGTGAACACACCTGCTTCAGCATCTACTCCTTGCTCCCACCATGTGTTGCATGCTGTCTTGCAGAACCCTTTTGTGTTAAACAAAAGTGAAACGTTAACATGAGGAGAGTAAAGAAGCAAGTTGACTTTTGGTGCTTAGAAGTAATAACAGATGCTTGCCTCTCTATGAACTTTGTGTCACTCAAGCTTAACCTTTACATGCTTGTGTGGGATAAGAGATAGATTAGGTTTGCAGGAGGACTGAAGGTTAAAAAAAAGAAAAAGACCTTAAATCCCAAAGGGACGAAGGAGAAGCTAGAGGTCTGATTGCATTGTGTCAGATGGCAGTGGTTCGCCTCCCCTTTGAAGTAGCTCTGATACACACAGGATAGTGTAATGTCATGGTGGTACAGCCTCCTCTATTTTGTGAACCCTTAGATAATGTTTTCGGAGGAGCAGGAGATCCTCAGAGAGAAAATTTAAGCCTAAGCAATATTGCCTAATTTCTTAGGCTATTGTTTCATGTTTGCTTTCAGTGTAAGACCAGGACCACAGCCAGATAGAGCTGTGCCACGCTCAGCCACTTGATCCTGCCCCTACATCACCTCCTTTCTTGCACCCCATGTGAAAGAAGAAATGACAGGAGGATGGGAATGAGAAGCCAAGTGGGCAGATCTGCTGCTGTCTTAATTACCTGGTGGCAAGACAAGTTTATGCTGACTTAAGCCCTAAAGCCACAATTGCCCTGTGGACTATCATTAAGTGATAGAGACTGACAGGTTTCTGCAGACCATGGGATGCAAATTGCCTAATGGGTGGGTCAGTAAATGTAAGGGAGAGAATTTATAAATATAAAGGAATTAAGTATCCCCATGGTGGTAGGTATATGCAAGCAAGGAGAACTCCAGGACTATGCAGCATAAGCTAGTCTAAAACAGAGCTGCTCTGATTCCACCATCCCTTCTGACCCCAATTTTATGTTCCCACCCTTCCTTTTTTTTGCCACTGGTTGTAAGGTCATGGCATGAGATCTGAACTGATTGAATGCTCCTGAAGTTTTTTCTTCTTAGTTTTCTACCGTTAGTTTCAGCTCCCCGAACAAGCTCTTCATGAAGCTGTGTGAGTATCAATCCTGGTGCAAGGGAGGGGGCAAGAACACAGTTGGAAGCAGAGCTGCTGGATGCAGTGCTGGGCTGGGACACAGCTGACTTGGATCAACCCCACCTACTAAGGAATCGTGGCATCATTAAATATTCTGAGCACTTCATGTTGCTTCTGGCCCTGCAGAAGTGAGCTATATACAGTCCTTGATTACAGACTATGCCTAAACAATTGTCTAGCCCAAAGACATGCCTAGAAATTTTGATTGCTCCCACTGGTCCAGAATGAAAAGCACCCTAGAACTTGCCTGCACCTTCCAAACAGACCTTCGCAGTGTTTGTTCTGCTTGTGTGTGTTAATGTTTATAAGATCTTTGAGCAGTTTGTTTTTATGGTAACTGGCTGTCGTATAAACCTTTGTAGAACATGATTGTTCTACAGGGATTGTGCAAATTAAAACTAATTCTACAGAGGTGGGAAGAGTAACAGAAAAAGGTGGTGATGAAGAACAAGTGGAGGAAGCAGTGCAAAAAAATAATCCAAGCCACCATCAACCAGTATATTTACAGCTGCTGTTGAGAGATGAGTTATTGAATGATACCTATTTTCACCCTGGCCATAGATTTCAGAAATTCATGCAAGTACAAGCATCTTCACCCAAGCAGTAAACATTTGGACAGTTATCAAATCTAAACGTTGTTTATGAATTGATTTTTGCCTCCTTAAGTTCAGCTTGGCTATCCTTGCAGCATACCAAGCACCGTAAGCAGCCTGACAGATTACACAGGGGTTACGTTTTGCATTTGGAGAGGTGCTTTCAGACACCCACGCTTAGGGTGGGAAGGAAAAGGCAGCCCCAGGAAGATGCACCCTTCTTCCCTCTAAATGTAATTCTAAAGGTTATGTTCTTTAAGGACAGTCCTTTCTTACTGTGCAGATAACTCTAGCTATGCTTCTGTGTTTTCATTGTTTATTAGTAGCATAAGCTCTGAGGGTAACAGGGACTTGACATTTTCTGCCAGGCCAAATCCTATGGTCAGCTCTCAGCTTTAACTTGTGCAAATGCCTAATGTGAAAACTGCAGGGATTTGTCCACATACAGGCTTTTAGATTTTTATTAGCTGTAAAATTGTCTGTAATGAGAACTTCACTCTAGTCTCTGTAGAACCTGTGCTGGCTGCTGTCAGGGACAGAACGTGGAGCCAGTGGATTAGTGGAGTAATCTGGTAATGCAAATCCTTCATATTTAATCAAGAGAGCATCTACTCTGCTGTCCCAAATGCTTCTTGGCAAAACAGACTGTCAGCGCTGAGCTCTGGCAAGATGGCAGTGATGTTTTTTCTCTCTGAGGGTCAGAACTAAACTAACTCCCCTTCCCTCTGGGAAAGGCTATAAATAGAGGTCTACTGGGAGCCTGATATCATGTTCACAGAGGCAGCTGCCAGCTGGGATTGCAGTTGACCCCCTATCCCTTCTTCATCTTCCCTCTTTCCTTCCTCGCCGTTGTCTGTGTGATTCTGAGGTGAGCTGGTCCAGGGAATTAAACCAACTGAAAAGTAATCATAGGAACTGAGGAGTCTGGTGTTTTCACATATTACACATTGCTTCTTTCACATTTCTGGCTACCCCCAGAGAAGCCAACTCTACCTTCCATGTGACCTTCTGAAGTGCTGGGCAACGACATAAACAATGTGCAAAACAGCTTAGGGATTTAAGTTAAATCTGTGTCTATGCAGTAAAGTGCCAGAGAAAGGCACATATTATTCACAAATACAAGGTTGAACTGGAAAACATTGACCACATGCTATTTACTAACGGCAGTAACAGGTACTATTTGTGTCAAAGAAAGAACAAAACCTTGTAGGTTAAATTAATGGGAAGCGAGTCAGACAGCAGAACAACTTGCTGGGGACTGCAGGGTGCTAAAGATGTGATGAACTCACAAGTCTCTCTGAACTCGTGAGTCCCTGCCATGTGCCTGCTTTCTGAGAGACTGCTGCATTTCTGTGCAGGAGGGAGCGTGTCCTCAGGGAAGGGCACAACCGAAATCAGAGCAGGAACACCAGCTAGGGAAAGCAGCACTGCAACAGATGTAGTCAGCTATGAAGATGCATCTGTTGTACGAATTTTTCCCCTAAATGTTTAGCCTGTTAAAAGCTACTGCCTAATAAAACCACAAGAAGAGGGGATTATTTTTTAACTGACCAATATTACATGTGTGGGAAGCAACCTTTACTAAAGATGCCCCAAGTGCCATGTATTTCACTGGAGGGACCAAGTGACATCTGCTTTATCAAGATGCAGGAAATTCCATTTCCCGTCTAGTCAGGGGCATCAAGCCAAATACTGGTCTCAGTTGTCAGCCAGTCAATTATTTGATTACTGATGTACAGCCAGCTTGCATTTGTGGATCATCCTCCAGTTAGACTGCAATGATTACTTATACTTTGAGAGTCAGTCTCAGGCTTATTTTCAGCTTAAAACCATTACTTATCAACACAGAGGGCTGGCCTCGCTGAAGTGAATTGTTCCCAACTCCCCTGTTGTTCAAAAATTTGATGTGCAGTGATGAGTTCGCTCAGATCCTCATTCTGGTTTGTTGCAGCGAAAAGAACTAGTTTTTTCTTCTTAGTGAGATGAAAGAAGTAGTATTTTTTTGCCTTATATTCCAAAATAAGTTAAGTGAGGGTTTCTGGAAACGGTGCTCATTTCACCCCTTGGTTTTGGGAAACAGTATTCAACCTGAGAAAGCAATGCTGTCTGTTGGCTTGAGCATCCAGCTGCTTGTCATGTAAGACCATGTGGAGACTGCATCTGAGTCCAGCTGTATTGCCAGGATCAGTGCTCTAGGGACTCAGCACAAAACCACTTTGATCCCTCCCAGTGACAGGGGTTTTGCTAACAAGCCTCCAGACATTTCAGTTGGTATGTCATCACCCTTGCTAAACTAGAAGAGAAGGATGAAACAAAAGTATCTCCAAAGACCTTTAATAACATCAGTTGAAGGGGAACAAGTAAAACATCCCAGGTGAGATACTTCTGTAACAAGCCTTAGCATCGGCCACATGACTGTACAGAGGACAGAGAGGCTTTTTTCCCCCCCTTTTGTCTTTTTCTATTCAGAGATGAAAGAAAGGATAGGAGCTATGGACTGCAAATTGCAATGAACAAAGCACTTAACATCCTTTAAATAGCTGAATAGGGTCAAAGTGAGGCAAAAAGTCTAAAAGACATAGAAGAGAGAATGAATCTGAAAAGTCCTAACATGTTTTATACCGAGTGGCCCCCCTGCAAATTGTACCTCTCAGTGATGGCCTGATTAGTTCAGATTTTCGACATACTTAACAGGGACTAAGTTATACAGCTCCTGTACACGGTGATAGGATTTATGCTTTTAATTCCAGCTGTTAGAGAGCTGCAAATATACCCTATTGCTTTTACCTTTTAAAATCCAGTCTGCGTATGCAGTGGGCACGTGAATTGTGCAGCCAGGATTTGGGTGGACTACCTCAAAAGAGCAATCACCTGACGCTCTTGTGCTAGGACAATAAGTGAGAAGTTAAATAATACCTTGTGTTGATGAAGCACTCTGGTTAGTGAATAACTTGCAGGTAGCACTGAATTGCGTGCTAGACACTGGAAATCCAGGGGTTTTGCAATCCAAGTGCATTACCTGAGCAGAAATCAGATCAGCAGGACTGCCCACAAAGTGGTATGTGATTAGCATTAGCAGAGCAGCTTTCAATAGATAAATTAATCAGGGAGGGCAGCAGGGCCAAAATGATTCTCTTAATGAACAGAAAACATGTTTTCTGGATGATTTTGTTGCTTAAGGAAAAAGAACTGGGAAGGAGAGAGAGCATTAAAATGCAAGGCTCTGTCTAAAGTGCCCAGCCACACTCCTCCCACTTCTGCAGAATAATTTTGCAGAAGACAGGCAATTTGATCTGGAAGCCTGACTCTGCATCCAAAGGCCACTTGGAGAATGAAATGTGCAGTCAGGTAACGATCTAGTGGAGCAGAAACATTTAAGCAGGTGTTTAACATCTAAGCACATCAGCTGGGCTACAATGCTTTAAACTTACCATACCTAAAAGCCTGTATTTCGGGAAGAAGAGCTACCTAAAAGTTTAGGAAATCAAAGCACAGCTAACTTCTCAACAATGTGAAGGGGTTGAGCAGTTCATCTTATCAAGTCCCATCCAGTAGTTACCTTGGCTACTTACTATTATCAATAACATTGTTCCAGATGATAAGCATTAGAGAAAAACTACCAGGTATTAGGACCTATGCAAACCAAGCATAGATCCCAAGTCTCTAAAAGGTCAGTGTTTCTAGAAATGTACCTTTCATCTTGTTTCCAAGACTTTTATCTGAAAAGTTATTTTATTTTTTTAAAACATGAAGCAACCAACCAAGGCTTCTCTTTCCCCCCTCACCCTCACCAAAATATTTCTATCTCCCTTTTTGCTACAATGTGGAACTGCAGAATGGAGAAAGCTTCCTGAAGCAGTAACTCATCCTTGCAGTGCAGGACAAAAGGAGCGTGTGTTTTTGTTGATATTCACTGGTTTTTTACTCCTCTTTGTTCTCATCAAAATTCTGTTTTCCATCCAGAGCATCTCCGTGTTTTCAGGCTGGGTACCGTTTGCATTATGGCTGAAACAACCTAGGAAAGTTGGATTGATTGTACCTTGCATTCCTTAGAGAACGGCACCCTAAGAAACGTTTTCCTGCCAGAGCTCCCAGCTGTCCTCTTGACAGAAACTCTTGTGGCAGTGAGTGCAAATAGCTCAGAAAGTGGTTCTAGGGTGAATGTGAAAACTCTTCCCCAAGCCACAGGGAGATTTCTCAGAAGCATTTCACAATGTCACTCTCCACAAACATCAAGCCATGCCTGGTGGCAACCAGACTGACATTGCCTCAATATTTCTCTTCTCTTGATAGTACTTTGACAGGCTGTTTAGTTGTGGTGTTTTTTTCTTTTATTTAATGGCAGAATTTGCAGGATTTGTTTGCTCTAGCTAGGTAGCAGTGTGCCCACTACTGTATCAGCCAATCCTTCCTGCCTTCACTAAGCCGGGATGCAACCAGCTCCACTCTTGGGCTTACTGTACACCCCAATCAGAGCTTACCTCCTTGTAGCTTTATTTTGCACTGTTACACTTGGGAATATGAGCACATATCAATCATGTCAAGATTCCTGAAGGCACTGTATCATCCTTGCCTGTCTGCTCCAGCTGTAAAGCAATACAGCATCATTGTATAGTGCCCTCTGACATGAGTCAGGTGATTTAACTTCACTGGCAAGAAACCAGTTCAGGGAACATCTGAAATATATTGGTCAGATCACTGAGCTGTCCAATATTGTTATACAGCTAAAGAAGAGGGAAAAAAATTGTTCATGAGTCTGGCTTCATGTCTCAAATGACCTTGAAAAAGATCCTGGTGACATGCAGTGGTAGAGAAGAGAGAAATATTTTTCCTTGCAGCAGAACATCATCCTTTGGTGTGAATCAACCAGTGTCCCTTCACTAGAGGACACCTGAGCTCATCTTCAGTGAATGTTGATGGATTCGTTAGTTCCTTCCTCCTTGTTCTAGCCTGGTGTCAGAGCCATCAAACAGCACTGACACAAGTAGAAGCCTTAGCAAGAGCAGAGGGGATTCCTGTCCTTTGCATCTTTAATACATGTAGATTGATGACCTTTTGCCTCTTGGGTTGTATCCTGAAGAGAGACCTTGGATCTTACTCAGTGTTAGCTGAGGAACGCTTGCCTATTGTCCTGTTCTTCAAATTGTGTAATGTAGGTCAGATTGCCTTCTTTCAGTGAATGGAGCTTGCTGGCTATCTGGGAAGTCTTTCGGCACTACGTTCCTGCTGTATTTCCTCTCTTAGGTTCTGTAAAATGCTGCTGCTTCCCTGATCATGCCTTTGCAAGACTCAGGCATTTTGTTAAATTGACTGTTCTGGAGACTGAGCATCCTTTGGTAACAGTTGTGTTTATAGGCAACAGCTGAGTCAGCTGAAATACTAGACAACAACAATCGCAGAGGACTTGTATTTAACTAAAAAGTCAAATTTTACGTGAGCTGGGAAAGCTTTTTTTCTTCTTTCCTCTGAACTCTGCATGTTCTCAGTCTGAGTCTATCCCTGAGAGAATCTAAATTTACTCTCCCTCGGCTTTTGAGGAATAGACAGCGAGACATCAGGGCTTGATGGGGAAGAAAGCTCTGAAATAAGGGAAGAGAAAGCAGCTTAGAAAAGAAAGTCTCTTGTCTGTGTTTACTTGCTTACAAGAGTAGTCTGCAGCATCTCTGAGGGTAGGTTTAGAAAGCTAAGCGCAGGAAGCGTACGGTGCTGCGAATAAGCTGGGTGTGAGTCAGCTCTCACACAAAAGCCATGGAATTCATCACATTCGTGTCAGTCTGAGTGCGGTGGCACGAGAGTGCTGCCGCTGCCGCGTGGCTTTTTAATGGCAATTCAGCCACGGGTGCATTTCCCAGGGCGAAGCATGGGCTCAGCAGGCTGCACGCCCCGCGTCTCCGCGGACACGCACGAGAGGAACAAATGCCTTCCGCACCATTTTGGCTATCCACGTGGCTTCTGCAAGGACCTTTAAAACCAGCATGTGCTAACTTCTTCTTTGAGACTCCTTTTGTCTGCTGCAGTTGTGCCAGGGCAGAGTTTCATGTAGGCAGAAGCCTCTGCGAGTAGCAGGCAGTGACTTTTGAAATGGAAGTACCCACTGACAAAAAAAAAAGGAGGTTTGCTTTCATGCTTTTGTGTAATCTAGGCTTTATTCCTCAAAGATGTTTTCCTGCCGATAAGAACAAAACCCTACAGGCAAATGTCTATTTCTGTCAGCGTCCCTGGAGGTGATGTCCTCTCTGTCCCCTCCTGGCTCTGGACACACTGGGAGCTGGAAGCAAGCCATGGTGAGGAGCACAAAGCCTTCCCTCACCCACCACACCAGTTACCTGGCTGGAAGGACGCGCTTTTCAGGAAGCTGTTTGGAAGACAGATTCTGAATGTCAAACTTCTGTCTTTTTGGTAATGGTTCAATCTAACTGAAATTCTGTAATTACTCCAGATTTTGGGAACAACACCGTGTTTTTATGAAAATATGGCAAATTGCTTTTTTGTTGTTGTTATTTTTTGCTTTTTTCTTTACTTTGTTTTCTTTTTCTTTGAGGGACATCTGTCTAAGTTCTTCTTGCTCTCCAGGTCAATAACACATTAGGACAGTGCAAGAAAATTCAAGCCCCTTCTCTTTCTTACTTTAAGGCAGTTGGCCCCAATTTGTTTTGTTTTGCAGACTTTAAACCTGTATTGATTTACACCCCCTTAACTCTGCTGGTATAAAGACTCCCTTTCCCAAAAATGTGGACACAGATATAGGTGTATAAAGGTCCTACACAATTTTTGAATGTAGGATCCCTCACGTTGAGTAATTCCAGCAAAACAAGGCCGTTGCGACTCCAAGCATAGCTGAGTAACAGGGGGTTGATGTGCTGTGGTGATTCTGCTGAGCTGCAGCAGCTGCCCATGTGGACACCGTTGGTTGTTCCCAACAGCACGGTGATGCTGTGATATTGTCAGACACAGCACCAAGTTACTAAGTGCGTGTGGAGTCAGTGGTGGAGAAATACTGATGTCAGTTTATAAGTGAAGTTTGTTTCAAAGACGTACCTGCTGAAAATACCAATCACATTACAATTATAAATAAATTAAAGAAGTCTCTGTTGTTGATGGCACAGGCGCAGACGTGGATAAGATATAAAGCCAATTTACACTCTTCCTTCTGTGGGAACAGCTCTATTGGTATGAAAGATTTAACTGCATTCACATTAAAGAAGCTGTGCTGATTTAGTCCAGTGCAGCTAGAGAGATTGTTATGCTAGTGTAGACAGACATGAGGTTAAGACTTGGTGAGGGACAGAACATCACTTGTATTTTCTCTGTAGCTAACATAAAATATACAGAGAAATTAAATGCTGTGCATTAATACTTTCCATTAATTTCTTATGTCAACTACAGAATAGAAAGTCTACTGCTGATCATAATATTGCTACTGTACATCAGTCTCTAATATAAAAGGTTCATAAGCCATTAGGATAATGATTTCTACCATTACTTGCAAAATACTATTTTATTATCCATTAACATCAATTTCAACATGCATGGGTTTAGTCAGAAACACGGACTTTTTGAAGTGACTGCTCCCTATTGATTAATGTGGCCAGAAGTTTGCCAAATGACACAGGGCAATATTTTATTAATGCTGCCTGTTTTGCATTTGAAGCTTTGCATCTGAAGCTTTGCATCTGAAGAGGTTTCATCTATTAAATAGGAAGGCTTAGAGCTACTCAGAGTTAAATGAGAAAATGTATTTGTAGTGTGGTTGCTATGTTGAGGACTTCACTTCTAATGGATACCAGTAGTGATCTTTTGCCTTCAGATGAATGAAAAGTTTGAGTCTTAGAGAGGCTTAATTTATGTAGTCTCTAAGGTGAAGAATCATGATGGAGAATCGTGATCCATCTGTTTGCAGTGCAATTTAAAAATACTGTTTGTTCTCCTCTGAGAAGGAGCTTTCTCTGCCACACTTATTCATTCCGGATTGAATGGTAAAATCCACTGCTAAACTTGAGATTGGGTATAAGGAGACAATCTTCACAAAACTCACCATCTACTCCCTTTAAAACAGAACATATCTGACAAATCTGTCCTTTTTTTTTTCTGGGAATTTTTGACTCTTCTAGACCAATGTTTTTCAAGGGAATAAGGAGTTTCCAGAAAGAACAAGTCACATGTCCCAGGAAAAGCAATAACCCTATGCTGGAACAAGAACCAGGGGCTTAAAGTGTCAGGATTTGACTCGCTAATTCAAATCAGTAACACAAACCTCTGCCACCAACTGTGCTGTGACAGCATTGACTCAGCTTTTCCTGTAGCAGTTCTGGTTTGTAGAGCTAACAGACTGGTAACTGACATTCAACCTAATTCCCCACAACCAGAGACACTCAGTGCTTTGTGTTGAGGCCTCTTTTTCATCCTAGTTTGAAATGTCTTCCTTCCCTCCCAATCCAGAAAGAAGAGACATTTGAAACCTTGGATTGGAGACAGTAAAAGCATTTTTTATTTATTTACTGTAATGTAGAGATGGGTTGAAAGCAAGACTGTTTGCCTCTTTTTGTTTTCTTTCTGTGAACATTCGAGTGAAAAGGATTTTTGTCCTCCTTGTTTTTAGAAAAGCAATTTTAGCAATTTATTTAAAAGTGTTCTTGGAAACCAAATATTACATTTTGCCCAGGCAAGCGCTGTTGCTCAAGGAGCTTGAATATGCACTCAACTGGGTAATAAGAACAACACCATGTGACTAATAAAATCAATGTCTGCTAAGTAATGTGGTTCAAACTGGAAATGTTCTCAATCAATCCAGGGCTTATTTTTTTTCTTCTGTCTGAAGAAGAAAATTGAACTAGCCTAACAGCAGATATTTTGCTATAGAAAAAGCTAATTTATAGAAAGCAGGATTTTAATAGATCTGATTAGCTCTACGTGAAGAGAGCATCTCTGATTTAATGTTATTGTGCCTTAGTCAAAGTAGCATTAGACCTTTTCTTAGTATAAACTGTTCCACGTGATTAAACCAATTTCAAAACAAGCATAACATGATTTGTTTTCACAGTGCACTTTGAGTATTGAAATGTAGATTTACCTGTCATAACTGAGAACTGGCATAATTCTCTCTATTCTCTCTATATAATTCTATATTCCATATTCTGAGCGGGGAAGTGGACACTTCAGAGGGAAAGCCACTCTGCAGGAAGACCTGCACAGGCTGGAAGGATAGGATAACAAGAACCTGATGAGGTTCAACAAGGAAAAGTGCAAGGTCTTGCACCTCAAAAAATATAATCCAGGTGTGCAGCATAGGCTGGGATCTACCTGGCTGGAGAGCAGCTCTTTGGAAAGGGACCTAGAGGTCCTGGTGAACAACAAGCTCAATAGGAGTAAGCAGTGTGCTGCAAAGAAAGCCCATGGGATGCTGGGTTGCATCAAGCAGCAGAGATAAAGAAGTAATTATCCCACTCTACTCAGACCACACCTGGAATACTGTGCTCAGTTTTGGTCCCCCCTATACAGAAAAGATGTGGACAGGCTGGAGGGGGTCCAGAGAAGGGGCCACAAAGATGATCAGAGGACTGGAAGCTGCCATATGAGGAAAGGGTGAGAGAACTGGGTTCGTTCAACTTTGAGAGAAGGCGGCTCATGGGAGACCTTATCACCATATTCCAGTATTTAAAGGATGGCCATAAATGTGGAGATTCCCTTTTTACAAGAAATCACATGAAAAAGGTGAAGGGTAATGGGTACAGGTTCCTTCTGGGGACGTTCTGATTGCACACAAGAGGAAAATTAATCACAATGAGAACAATCAGCCATTGGAATAATCTCCCCAGAGAAGTGGTGGATTCCTCAACACTTTGAAGATTCAGCTGGACAGGGTGCTGGGCCAGTTTGTCTAGAACATGCTTTTCCCAAGAAAGGTTGGCCTAGATGATCCTTGAGGTCCCTTCTGACCTGATATTCCACGATTGTATGATTCTATGCTCTCTTATTGAAGTAACTGCTAACTATTGGCACTGTAAACTGCCGAACTGTAAGCCACCAAACTGCAATGTGACACTGCAAATGTGGAAAGAGAGCCTGAGGTAGTACCTCTAAGAGTAGTAAACACCACAGAAAGAGTTCAGGAGCTGCTTCAAAGTCAGGAACGTGTATTTCATGCCCAGGTTTAGATGCCATCATGTGCTATTTGGCTGAAGAAGGGGCATTCCTGGCCTGCACCAAGGTAAGAAAAAGAAAAATGACGACTCACAACATTCAACTTTGACTTGCTGAGAGTCATCTAGAAATAACATTCCTTCAGAATCTGGCTTTTTCAGTTTTACTCAGCCTTCATGCTAATATAATAATACACCAATTTCAGTTCCAGTCCTTCATTTAAGGACTGTAGTTTTGATTCCCATGAAAGCAGATGGAAGGAAAATCTCTGGTGTGTAGAAAATAAAGCAAGCTGTCCAATTAAATCACCACACTGATTCCTAATTCCACTGTGGCCTGTCTGAGAAGGCCATTAGGAACAAAAAACCTCTCCCAAGAGCATTTTGCTGGCACTTCACACCCCTGAGGAAGGTATCTGTGGGCAGGCAGGCACGTGGCGTACCAGGAAAAGCAGGAGACACTCAGGAAAGTGAAGTTGAGCAGCATTCTGTGTGACATTGCAAGGGAAAATAGAAACGCAGTAACAGTTACAGTAAGTAACCCTAAGCAGAAACCCTTATCATCAAGGTGAGAGCTGAGTTTGACAGCAATAGGAAGAGATTCAGTATCAGATCCCCCACCTCTTTGGTGCTTATCACTTGCCCAGGGCTGCAGGGTGCCCAGTGGGCACGCAGGTGGCTGTGGGGTGCAGGCAGGTGGCCATGGGGTACGAGCAGGTGGCCATGGGGTGTAGACAAGCAGCAGTGGGGCACAGGAAGATGTCTGTGGGGTGCAGGGTGCACTCCACAGCCTTAATACCAGGCTGCAGTAAATGTCTTTAATACATAATACTAACCAGGCAATTAATAGACAAAAGTTTGTACATCTAGAAATACAGCAGTGTTTGAGTTAATCCATAATGGTACGGAGCAATCGCACTAAGCTTATTAAACTTCATATCTAAAGGCAGTAAGCATATTTACTACAGGGCTTTCATATCTAGTGGTGAAATTCCAGGCAGTTATATCTTTTAATTTGAAGGTAAACTCTGATAGAACCATCACTTGGAAACAGATTGTTGCAAACTGAAAATGAAGAAACAAAATACTATGGATTCAATGTGTTGCCTGTGTGCTGCTTTCTACCATCACACACTAGTTCACCATTTCAGCATCGGTGAGATTTGGCAACAAAAAAGGAAGAATATGGAAGATCACATTTGTTTTACAGAGGAATGCACTACTAGGGCTGTGTATGGAGTACAAAGCCAAGCCAGTGAATTTCTGCACCAAAGACAACAAATAAGCTGATCGACAGTGTTTGCTGATAACAGCCACAGTCTCTCTGTTACACCCAGCCAAAGCAATCAAAACTCAGTAAGCATGAAGGGACAGTATGAGCAAGACCTCCAGTTAACGGATGAACAACAGCAGCTGCTCAAGCTTGAAGAGAGCTTGCTCACCAGAATTTGAATCTCCTTGCTACTCCTGGTAGCATCAGAAATGGTTTCTTCTTGCAGCATTAGGAATAACTCCCAGAATAGCTTGTAAAGAGGGAATGGTAGTCCTAGGGCTGTTATATAAATTTTTAGCTATTTTTCTTGGCAGTGGTAAAGAGGAGCGTAGTTCTGTGAATCATGAATATGACTCATCCTAGCCAAACTGACCTTTGGAAATTGGGAGTAGGCAAACATATCAGAAAGAGATTTAAGCTCTAACAAATAAGCTGATAAAATGAATGAATGATATTTACAGACCCTGCCAGTGTATTAAGAGGTCACTTTGACAGCCCTGTAGGTCCAAATGTGAGAGTTTCTACTCTCTCCTGCATACCTGAGCAGCCATTCATACACCCCTAATAACCAGGGGTATTCCCACCATTTGGGCCATTGAGGCAGATGAGACTCTGCTAAATCTGTACGCAGACTATAACGTGTGGTACAGAAGACTTTGCAGATGGTTTTGTGGGTATGAGTGTTCATTAAGTTCCTGACAACCTTAAGAAGCCCACTGTAGACAAAGAGTCAGAGAGATGAAGAAAGAAAAATTATAGCAGATGTATGAAAACTTTGCATTATCACCTGCAGCTGACCTTGACCTTGGGTTGGACAAGGGTCCAGCTTTGAGCAGGCAGCAATGTTAGATGACTTCCAGAGGTCCCTTCCAGCCAACACATCCTTGGCTCTTCAAACACACGGGAGCAACCTACCTGAGCAGATGTGACGGTGAGCAAGGAAAGTGAGCAGGAGAGGACCATCAGCTTATTGTGAAGTAAACTTCCACCAAGAGAGCCCTAGAAGGTCACTGTTTTTAAAGACTTTGTCAGTTAGTGGTTGTGGACAGTCTCAGTAATGTGGGTTGCAAGACTTACACTCTAACTCAGGTTTCCTTTGTGTGAAAACATAGACACCAGAAGCGCAGGGGGAAATTTAAATGCTCTCTTAGCTGGACAATCAAGTGATCCTTGGCACGAGTTGAGAATATGACCTGACATAGCCCTGGAGCCCATAGCTCTATGTCACAGTAACAGAATGTTCTTCCAGGCACCCCTGTGACAACTTGTGCTGGGTTTATAACTTCAGTTTTTAGGTAAGCATTTAGAAAAATTGGCACGTGCAGTTTTTGCACCTCAGAAACTGTGGCTGCTCTCCGTATCTGTATTTCATTGCTGTATATGAGCCCTTAAAGCATTTTGGAATTACTTTAAAAGAGAAAAGCTGTTTAATATAAAAAATCTGTTTCCTTTTTTTTAGCCCTAATAGCAAGGTAAACAAGAAGTGTTAAGAATTGCATGCGACTGTGAGCTTTGAGGTTTGCTTAGAGCCATTTCAGTGGTTATTTTGAACTTTTATAGCAAAACAATATAATTTCCTTTTTTTCACATTCATAACTTACTAACATGTTTATGTTTTTAGCTGAACATTTCCTTTCTTGGCTGTGCTGAAAGGTGATCCTCTGTTTACTGGATGTAACACAGAGCAAAATCCCTTCAACCTTTTGAATTACCTCAGGTTGAAAAGTATAATCCATTACCCAAATATACTCCCACTGTTTTTCTAGTACAATAATATTACACAGCAAGCTGAAGATGAAAGCTTGGCCTGGATATAGCAATTGCTAAGGATTTCTTTGGCTGGAGATGAAGGAAGAAGGTTTAAAATAAGATCAGCTCTGTGTGCGCGCTCTGTGAGTGTTTTGCTTAGATTGTAACTTGGTGCAAAGAACCATTTGCAGCCCTCTCCATAAAAATTCCCTCTGCCTGTGTGGATGAGAGGCTGGTACTGAAACCACCACACTCAGACTGGCATTAGCTACTTAAAAACACTTTGAAGATGTAAAGCCAGAGTCCCTTAACATCATTCAAAATTATAACAAACAAACAAAAAACAAACATTAAAAAAACCCTACAAAAAACACCCCACAAAACCCCACAGAAAACCCCACAACAAAATAAACCATAACTTTGCTACAATGTGAATGTGGCCACGAATGGGTATATACATAGAAACAGTACATGTGTTTGCATGTGTGCACATGCACACACACACACACACACACACACACACACAACTACAGCTCTTCTCTATCTGAAGCAAAAGTAAAGGAAGTCATGATTTAAGTTCTTTCAGCACTTTGTCCTCCATTATTCTTCGTATTGCATTGACTTTCTTTCATGGTGAGGCTACAGCCAAGTGCACAGTTAATTTGTCTCCATGCAAACATCAGTAGTCAAAGGGGAACATTGCCTATTTTCTGGAAGATACGAGCTTTAGTACACAGCTGGAGTCATTTAAATGCTAACATCTCATTATGCATGAGACTTTTTTTTCTCTTTAAATAATAATAATTAAAAAAAAAATAAATTGTAGGAGGTTAAACATGTGGAACTCTTCCTTTTTTCTCTTTCACTGCAGTTTAAGCCATACAATGTAACATGATTCATTAGAAGCCAGTAGCATTTTTTGTTTCTGCTTAAATGTATATTTAATACTGTGTTTTGTCAAAAATTAGAGAATCAAGAGATCATCCCATCCATCCTTTTACCCACAGCAGGATCAACTACACTTACATCATTAGCTGACAGATGCCAACCTATTTTGGAGGCTTCCCAGCCAATCTATTCCTGTGCCTTGCTATATTTACCACTAGGAAGTTTTCCCTGAAGTCTATGCCAAATCTCTTGTGCTGCCATTTGGGTCTATTAGTATTCATTTTCACTCTTTTTCTCCCTGCACAACCCTCACCATCCCCTCTTTTCTAACACAGTACCTAAAAATGCACGCAGTATTTCACCCGAATCCTTACACTGGAAAGAAAGAAAAATGCAATCTTGCAGGTTTCAGTTTATACAGTGCAATATGCTACTTACCTTTTCAGGGGTTTTTTTTGACGACAGCTTGATATTGTTTACCCATGTGACACATAAACAAAGTTCTTCGCTGCAGAAATCCTACTTGTCCAGATGTTCGCCAGCTGTGTTCATGCAGGTGATTGCTTCTGCCTAGTTCAGAGACTTTGACTTGTCCTTAACAAAATGGGTCTCGTTGTTCCAGTTTGTGTTTTCAATTTGTCAGACTTTGAATTCTTTCTTTCCTTTCTGTCTTTCCACGTTGGTGCAACCTGTAGATTTAGGCATCATTATCTTTTCTATCATCGAGCCTATTAACAATATCAAACGCTGGTGGACACAAGACAGATCCTTACAGAGAGCCATATTGATGTCATTAGTAACTTCTCTAAACATATATTTTTTTTAGCTAGTTTTGTACTCACAGTCTTAGTTACAACCTTATCTGCATGCTATGCAAAGAGCTTAATAACTTTGAGCCTATGTGTCACCCTGCCAGTTATCTTCTGTGGGTGCACAACATGAACCCCAGTCTGAAGCTGGGATTGGGAATTCCCATGCACAGGCTGACACTGCTGCTACCCTGGCTGGATGAGTTCCTGCAGAAAGGGGCCGACGACTCAGGTAGCCCTCTCTAGTTACCTGTTCTGAATTCATACTTATGGATTTGTCACCACAGGATGTCAAACACTAACAGTTTTTATGGAAGTCTGAGGTTTAACTGAGGAGTTTTAATCTCTGTGCCACTATTCCCATTCTGTGAGACAGACCTGTCCAAAATCCACTGCTCCCTTTGCTAGCAGGGAGTTTACGCAGAACTCCCTTGCCCTCTTTCTTCAGTCCTAACTCACAGTTCGACAACACGCACATGGAGAATTGGTTTGCAGGGTTTCTCCCACCAGCTTTCCAGACTGGAAATACACTATTTGCCCTCTGTGGTTGGAGAAGGGCTGCTTGCAGCTTGGGGAATGCTGAGGGAGACTGATGTGTCCTTGCCCTACATCTGTCACTGCCTACCCTCCAGCTGTGTAGACAGGTACACAGGATTAATTCAGGGCACTTTTATGCGGCTCTCACGATCTCAGTATAATCTAATGCAGTTCCACTGTCAGCTTCTTGCAAATGCAGCCTGACTTTGAGATTATTTACAGCCTGGCTAGCTGGATGTTGCTCTTCCTGTCTTCCTTCTTGTAAGTCCTAAGAATAATCTCTTATCTTAATATTATACATTGAAAACCCACTAGATTGGCAACAATAAAATGAATAACAAGTTTTATCCCCTATTACAGGAGGGATATGGATGTGCTGGAACGTGTACAGAGAAGGGCCATGAGGATGCTCAGAGGGCTGGAGCACCTCTCCTATGGGGACAGACTGAGAGAGTTGGGGTTGTT
>WUAM01000143.1:9175593-9192985 GCA_024336885.1 Actenoides hombroni | reverse complement strand
TCCAGACTGTAGCATTTTCCTTTACAAAACACCTATGAGGCATCAGCAGGGTGTCAAGGTGAGTGTGTGTGTGTCTCGTCAGGCTCCTTTTCCAGATTGCTTCCTCCTTTTACAGCCCAGAGATTCATGGGTCTTAAGCCACTTCATCATACATGTCTCATTCAGGTCATTATAATGAAATCAGCAGGGTTAAATCATGCCTCACAAAGTGCTTTTCCTTAATCATTAGTTTATCCAAAGGGCTGACAAGTCAGCTATTGCACTGGATAATCCAGTGTCCATTTCTCCCTTCAAGATTAGGATTTATTTACTTGTAAGTGACAAGCATCTACTATAGCATTTTGATGGTATTTGTGCAAAAGAAAATGTAAAGTCTTCCCTATTATATGGTAGACTCCTAGGAAAACATCTTAAATTTTCAAATAAATGCAGCTGTGTATCTGTATAGTCAGCTTTAAAAAATCTCAGTTCAGTGGTCTGAAATATACTGTAATATAACACAATATTTGTGATGTAAATGCTTTACAGCAAAATGTTACTCACTTAACTCTATCAGGAGGTCAGTGACCAAAAGCAGAACTATAATTGTAGTCTAACTACTGAGATCTATTTTTCCAAACAAATTTAGCTTGAATTTCTTTGCAATGCTCAATGTTTCTTGAAAGGTAAATACATAATTAGAATTAATTCTCAATTTTACTTTAGCCTTGTGAACACTGTACTTGCAGTTCTAAAAGAAACCCACGTGGAGCTTTGAAAAGATGCTTGCAGAATTCTGTACCTCTTGATTGCTGAAAGCACCTCTAAATATTAAATCAATACACACATATGTATGACCTTTCAAAGAGCAGTTTGGATGTCATTCTCAGCAGCCCCATGAAAACGTTCCAGATAAAATGTCAACAGTGGAATCTTTTCCCACATATCCACTAATCAAAAGGTATGCTTGCTACACAGTGCTGTGAATATGGTGAGCACGCAACCATAGCTGCACCAACAAATTATAATGGTAACCAACAGTAAAAAATTTATTGTACCATTATTCTAGTGCCTAAATCATGCCATTGTGTGACTGTTTATAAGAAGAGGTGAAAAATAAAACTATCTCACAAAGAAAGATCATGACTGCCAATATAGAGCCCAGGGTAGAGAGAACATGGTCTTTGATAGAAAGGAAACATTTGAAGGCAAATTATTTCTAATACTGTAAATCCCTCATATATAATTAATTAAAAAAATAAATAAGAAAAGCACTCGCACAAAGATTAACGATTGATCCCTACTAGGTGTAGCTCGGCCTGCAGCTAGGCACTTGCATCTGACCTACTCAGCAGAGCACTGCAGTGCCAAAAGGAAGTTTCAGAGCATGTGGCCACTCAAACTCTGCCTTCTCCTCCCATCCCTTGCTGACTCACTGAGAAAATGCAGTTAAGTTCTGCATCGGCCCAGGGAGCAGTTGTGATTGGGGTCTTCCTCCCAGAAACAGGGAAGACAGGGGAAGGGAGGGTATCTTCTTGGTAATATTTTGACATTAGCCTTCAAGATTCTTTTGTTCCTCAACTGAGCAGGACCCTGAACAAAATTCTTTCTCATTTTACCTGTTTCTGTACAAGGACTTCAAAACATTTGTACCCGTTCTTCACTGGCAATGAACTATCAGCCACTGCACCCACTTTGGTCATGAGTCTGCATTTGATTGTAATCATACTCCTTAATTGGACAAGCACCTAAATGTCTACAGTCTATTCACTTGTCCTGTGCCTATAGTCAATAATTCATACTCTGAATAACTCCATAAAAATGGCAAAGATGATGAATATTTTCTTTCTCTCTCGGTTTAAAATAAAATCCATATTAGTTTCATCAACTGGCAATTATTAATGTACCTTACTTAACCAAGAATTGATTTGATTCTGACAAGTTCTTAATGTCTTTAAATTGTGGTAAATAATTGCTATCCATATTCAGCACTTTAGTATACCAACAGAAGCTGATCTTATTTTAATGGAAGACATAGCTGTAAAACCTTGCAGAATATTGAGTAAAAGCCTTCAACTGCTGACAGTCATTTCTTTTGCTTTAATGCTTGTGCTGAACTGGATGTACAGGCAGACACAGCAATAAATGGAAGCTAAACAAAGCTTGGGGCTCAAAACTCAGAAGCAAAATCAAGCTGCAGATTCATAGGTTGAGACTCAATATATGAAATGTGTCTCATCCCAATTTCTATTTTTATTTCCTAATAATCTGAAAATTGTTCTATAAATGCCTACCTTTTAGAAATCTTCATGGGTTTGACATAGCTAATAATAGTTCAGGAGTTTGAAGGGATAGCCACTTAGTGACATTATCTTGTCATAAAATGGGTGTATTTTATCTTACAGATATGGCTGTATTACATATACCTTGTTTAAACAGTGTAACTCCTGTGGTAGATATTTAGTTCAGCTGTTTAGTTTTCTTTGTTTAGTGCCTTTCCTCTGTGAAAGCCTGTGAAGCAAAGGGGAAAATGCTGATAATAACTATGGACTGAGGTGTTACCTGAAACGTAAAATGACTGTGGAAAAAATTAAGGGATATGGGTTATTTGGGAAATGTAGTCAGTTTAAAAGATCTCATGGATTTTAATTTCCTTATTCTCTTCCATTTTTTTGCTGATGAACAGCTCCATTTGGCTGCCCAGTGTTGGACCTGTGAGTAAAGGACATTGAGCCTACCTATTTAAGTATGAACTGTGCCTGTGCTTTTTGAGGGTTCCTAAATCAAAATAATCTTCCTCTGTCAAATGTGACCTTGCCTACCTCTCTGTCCCAGGTCTTACTCAAAGACACTTGCCCATTCCTGCTAGAAGAAAGGTCTGTCTTTCACTGCTCAGTATCCCAGCAATGAGACTCACTGTAATGAGCTGAGCTTGTAGTGATATGATGAAAAACTTCGGAATGAGGAAACTAGAACTTGTTAATGTTTTCTGTTTGCATGGATGGCATTAAGCTGCCCAGACCTCAGGAAAATAATAATGACCAAAAAAATAATAAATCCTGTTTCAAATTCACAGAATGCAGGCAGAGAAGTACTGCATGGATTGAGTAATTTGTTTATTTAAAATGGCATTGCAAGCATGAATTTCAGCCATCCTGCTAGAGTAAATTGTACTAAAGTGGGCTACGAGTGTTGTTTAGGCCTCAGACATAGCCCTCTTCTCAGTAGGACAGCTTACACAAGCCTGCTGGAAAAATGCTTGTATTCAACAAGAAATCTAAATTCATGTTGAGTAGTAAACCTTGGTATAGTCTGAAATGACGAACAAACAGTCACTTGCAAAGCACATATTGTAGAAATATCCCATAAAGATACAGGAGCTCACATTAATCATGTGAGCTAGGACAATGGGTGACCTTTTCTAATAAGAAATGAAGCATCTAAAGCAGCCATTAAATTTCACAGCAGCCCTATTTACTGTACGTCTGTGGCATTCATCATCGTGTGATGTAAATGTCCTCAGACTGTCGACGTTTGCCAATCATCCTTCACTGAGAAGAAAATTGGTCTGAAGCCTTTAGAGCGCTGCTCCCCAAATTCTGGCAATGCCAAGGCCATTATAGCTCTTTTTCAGCGTTAAAATGAACAGAGAGCAGCTGTTGAGCAAGCACGGTTAACAAAACTTGGATAAACATTAGTGCTAATTCATTTATAGCAGTTTTGAAGCACAAAAATTGAACGTGACTGTCTGACGTGGGCCCACCACTTTTCCAGGAGTCAAATCCACCAAGTCATTGGTAAGCTATCTAGGCTTTGGCTTTCAATAAAAATTCTCATGCTTGCAGATGTAATTCATGAAGGGTTTTTAATCAACATGGGCTGATATGTATAGAGATGTATTCACTGCTTTAAGCTTTGCGGTTTAGTTTCAAACTCCGGACAGAGAAGATAATTAGAAATGCTGTCAAATAAAGATCCTGTAGCTCAGTGGCTGGGGAACACATTGCCTTGTTGGGCTCATGAAGTCTCACTGTGACTCTGAAAACTTGGATGTCTCCTGCTCCTTCAGAACCTTTTTTCACTGGCACATTTCTTTTAGCCACCCTATTAGGATTTTCTGCTTTTAAAATTAGCCTCAGGCCTTCTCAGCTTCACAGAAAAATGATGTTAAACCAGCAGCTAGAATTCTGCAGATCAGGCCAGGGCCTTGAAACCATCTGTGGTTTTGTTTTCTTTTTTGACTTGTTGGCCGGTTCTTAACTGACAGCCCTTGCTTCTGACTGAGCAGCCATCACTTTGACACCAGTGCCTTCCACAGCCCCAGCCAAGTCCTGTTTCAGATCGGCACCAAGGAGCTGGTGGAAGGCCAGGTTTTGCAACGTTAGGCTTCACTGAGTGCCTGAGATTTTCATGCTGCTTTAGGTGTACAGAGTGAGAGTACTTTGTCGCTGATAGATGATCTGCTTCTGGCTAACAGCAGGTGAGCCCTTGGTGCTGTTACTGGTTTAGCTTATATGGTATTTGGTGCAGCTGAGAGATTTAGCAGAGTGAGATCTCATCCTTTGCAAAATACCTTCTTCCATTTCTCTCTGACAAGTCGGAGACTTTTTATTAGTGACATCCTCTACCTCCTCCCTCAATAGCTCTCACCTGGAAAACTTATGTTAAATGCCACATCGCTTCAGTGAGCATACATGTAATACTGTGTCACAGAAGAGAAGGTCCCTTTATTGTGTCGTAAATGTCAAACATGAATGATCCTCTACTTCGGTGAAAAATGGGATTTGAGATGAAAAGAATGTGGTTCAAGGCAAAGAAATGAGAGTTGTAAACTCTTCAAAAGCATGCACTACTTGATGAGAGGAAAAAGCTGCACCTCATAGGTGGACTGCTGTCATCCTTTATTTAGGTTATAGCATTGGATTCAGTCTCAGGTTCTCTTCCATTCTTGGATGCTTATTATAGTCACAAAGGAACACCTATGGACAGCAAAGAAACCAGCTTTGGAGGGGAACCAAGTCTCTCTAATCCAAGTTTTGGTTTTCTGTGATACGGATTATTGCAATTCTTTCTCCTTGGATATACCAAAATAACTTCTGTGAAAGCTTAGCTGGTCTATAATGATGCTGCATATCTTCCAAACCAGACAGCTAAGAGAGGTATCAGCCCAGTTGTCCTTTGCTTTTCTTGGTACCTATATGCAGTTCCTGCCTGGACTGAAAGTGATTTTCTTCAGTTTTAAATCCTTGAGCAGAATAGGTCCTGGTTATGTCAGCGTCCACCTGTTTGCCTGTGGATTGTGGTGTCAGTGACCAGTAAGCAGACAAGATTCATTTATTTTCAATGTCTGTGGACAGAATGGAGTTTGCCTTTAAAGACTAAAGTTGACTCTGTGAACACTGTGGGCAAGATGTAACATTCATCTCTTCATGTCAGCCTCCCTAACAGATTGCCAATATGTATGCCAATGGCTTTAAATTAAAATCTCCATGTATTCAACATTATGTTAGGCAGTATGAAATAACAAGAGGAGTTCAATGAACTTAGGGCAAGGGTGAGCAGCTTGTGAGTTATGCATAGTGCTTGAGAAGCTCCAGTGCAGCCTGTTTGCCTTGTCCTGTGGCAAGCAACAAGCTGCTTTGGTCCAGGAGCTGATAGGAAATCCAGACCTCCTGTTTTGAAGGAAGTGAGCTACTAGTGAGTACCAGGTCACTCACATCACCCCAGCCCTCCCCATCCTGGAAGGGCACTGCAGGACCACGGGCAGCCAGCACAATTTTCTTGTCTAGGAACCCCTGCTGATGTTTCCTCACCCTACTGGCGTGCAAGTGCTTATGCCTTAATAGTGACTGCAGGGAGATGGCAAGAACCTCATCATCCCACTGCAATCCCCTGTCAGGAGAACCCGGAGAGATCGACAGATGCTTTCCATCAACACCACCTTTAATAACATTTCCAACAGTGACAATAATGTTTAATTGAAATGAATGTGTGCAAATACTGACTGCAGTCTGCAAAATCTGTAATTAATTGGCTGAAATGTTTTGCTTTTGGCCAAATCTAAGGACTTGGATTCAGGTATCTTTTATTTCTTTATTTCTTTATTTTATAATACTGTGCATGCATTTCCACCTGGGGCTCAGAAATCCCAACTGAACATCCCCTGGTACAGCTCCCCATGGGCAGGAATTTCTCAGAGGAAGATATGGCATATGATCATCGTTGCAGTTCCAGTAAGAAGCTGGTTGCATACAGGAAAGCAGCTACCTGACTGTGGCTATGAAGCTTCATTGCAAGACTTCTGAATAAAAATGTTTGAGTCCTGTATGATCTTTTTTACACCAAAAACCTGACCTGCTGGCAGATCATGCATCATAAGCACTTTTTGTTAAGAGGTGGGAAAACATTTTCCAGGCAGTTAACGTTTTCCAGACCTCTGCTGCTTTGGGTGAAGAATGACAAATAACACTACACATCAAAAGACTATTTTCATTTCTGTTCCCATTCTCTCTGGCTTTTCTCTCTCTCTCTGTCCAAAACACAAAAAAAAACAAGCAGTGTCCCAAACATGAGGCAGTGGAGGAAGAAAGGCCACCAAATAAAGCCTTTATAAGGAGAGAGTTACAGAGGTGGGCTATAGCAGTGCTATAGAAAACACCATTCCTTATGAAGGACTCAGTCATTGCATCCATGCACTCCTCACTGTACCAGCCACAGTCTGTCTGTCCTTCCTGTCAAGTTGTCAGAAGCTCTGACCTTGGACCTCACACAGAAATCAAGTCCTCTGTTCATAAGCAGCATCCGTCAGCACCATTTTTCACCATGTTTTCCATTTCTATCTGATTATTCCATAAAGGGACACTATTTCTAGTCACAGAATTTTATTTTGTAAGAAAATAGTGGGAATTCTCCACCTGTGAGTAACGATGTGTTTTGGTGTGTACTCTTCTAGTCCATCAAGAAGGCACCTTTCCTTTAAATACCTTTCTGCAGTGTTGTTGTTCTTCAGATATTTATGAAAGGAAATACTGTACTTGAAAGCACAGTATTTAAAGTAAGATTTGATAAGAGAGAAACTTGTTTGGTTTGGTTTGGTTTAAATGCATATTTTAAAGATGTTCATTTAGCATGATTTTCTTTCAGCACTTTGAGGAGTTAACCTTAGCCATCAGTTTCATTGTAAAGAGACCATTTTTCTCCTGACAAGCTTGTGAGCATCCTAACCTATAATTCACCCAAATTTGTGAGGCATTAATTCTCTCTGGCAGCTCAATCCATTAAAGACAGTAAAGAATTTGGATCAATTAATACATTCTTTTGACAGACGCAGTAATGAAATTGCTACTTCCATTCTATTTGCCCTTTGATGTATGAGCCCAGATCAATCCCAAGCTGTTAAGAGGGACTGTTTTTCTGTTTGCTGTCCAGCAGTGACCAGCTATTCTCTGTGCATTCTTGAATTATGTGCCTGGGGCTATTTTTGTATCACAGTAGCATATAAATATTTCCAGAGTCACCAAGTTTGGTGGCCTTCTATGATGGGATTACAGTGTTGGTGCATAAAAGAAGAGCAACTGATGTCATCTACTTGGACTTGTACAAAGCATTTGACACTGCCTCACGTGACATCCTTGTATCTAAATTGGAGAGACATGGTTTTGATGGATGGACTACTTGGTGGATGAGGAACTGTCTGAATGGTTGCACACAAAGAGTGGTGGTCAATGATTCGCTGTCCAAGTAGAGATCAGTGATGAGTGGTGTTCCTCAGGGGTAGTGGGAGGTGTCCCTGCCCATGGCAGGGGTGTTGGAACTTGATAAGCTTTAAGGTCCATTCCAACCTAAACCATTCGATGTTTCTACGAATTGTTCCTAAATTCTATTTGTGAAAATTTACCATTTGATACCTTATGGATATGAAAATAGTACCATCCTCAAGGCAAGGAGTGGTGTAATGTAGAACTGTCTTTTGACTCCTGGTGACAATCAGAGGTCTTCTCTGGAGTCCCTGGAGCACAAGACCATGACAGGGACTGTTTACTTGTAACTCAGGTGTTCCCCTGATACTCAGGTACCCATCAACTGAGTTTCTTACAATGGAGAAATACAGGAGTCCAGCAGGCAGGATGTAAATCCATTTGGCATTACAGCCAGCTTGCTGGACCTCCCTGGCATCCTTCTCTGCTCCTCTGTTTTCATAGGCATCAGTCATAGCGGGATCCAATAGCAGGGCAGATCAGCAGTTGTGCTCATATTAGATGCATTTTTTACCGTTAAGTGACATGTACGAACATTTTTAGTGCTGTATTTTTACCTTTTTCATAATCTCTTATATCCCTAGGTTTTATGGAGATGAATTAAAATGGCCTTTAAACTCAAGTCATAGGGGACCAGGGATATTGTAGACCTCGCTAATGATTAATAAATGTGTACAGTTGGCTTTGCTGAGGTACACATCATGTTTCTTTGTGTTTCTCTCCTTCCCAAATCCCTTGAACTTCTGCACCTCACATGCTAGAATTTGATTTTAGATATGAAGTATCAAATACCTTGTTTTGTCTTTGATTTTTGTCAAGCCAAATGAAAGTTTAAGGCTAAATGAGGTGTTAAGAAGGGGAAAGGTTTCACGTGAATATATATTCTTTTCAGCTGAAGTCATTGTCAGCAATTTAGAAGTTCCTCAATTTTTCTTCTAATTTAGGTAGTTAACCAGATCTGTTCATCCTGGTACTGACGTGGTGACACACTGTCTGTGTAGTAACAGCCACCATGGTAACTAAATCTGTCATAGCTTTTCAGCTTCTACAGCTACACCGATAGACATTCTGAAAGGGAAATTATCACCGAGAAGTTATTTGTGGTCTACCTGAAAGCTACATTTAGTAACTCAAAGTAGGAAAGGTAAATGTGCTGGTAATGAGAACATGTGTGGATGACACAATTCAGGGAGGCACAGGCATAAGCAGCACTAGGTGGGGAGACCAGAATCATATGCACAAAAGCAAAAGACCTTGAGAATTACAGAGAAATGAGAACATAGACAGCAATAAGGAATGACATTCTAATTGTTGCAACAACATTTGCTCCAAGTTGCTTATCCATTAGAGGTGGCAGATCAGGATCTGCTATAGGGAGACAGAACTTTGAAGAAAAAAGACAGGGAGGTGTCCCTGCCCATGGTAGGGGGGGTCAAAACTAGATGATCTTTAAGGTCCCTTCCAACTCAAGCCATTCTATGATGTTTTGGGCACATTATTGCTGGCAGAGAGAATACAAAACATGATGCTGTTTGCAAGATACTGACACAGTTCATCTGAAAAGCTGATCTTCCATTAAGAACAGGGGAAAAAAAAGGAAAAAAACCCCAAAACAAACCTGTTCTGAAAATAGTTTTTCCTAGCTTTAAAAAAAGCATATGATGATATTTTCTGTGAAAGTAGGGTACTGGACCTAACAAACTAGATCTGCCCAATCCTATTTTCTGTGTTCATAGAAGTTCCTTGCACTTAGAAATGTTCTTTTGGTTCTTAAATACAATCAGTTGTACCCATTTACATCTGTGTTCACCCTTAGTGTAAAGTGTAATCGTACTTGAAATTAAGGTACAGCTGTTTTAAGCACAGCAGTCACTATTCTGCAGAGCTAACTCTCAGTAATTGTTACAGATTGTTTAAAGATTTGTTTTCAGCAGGAGAAGTCTCCCAGTCATTTCTCTTTTCTGAGAGCAAATAATATTTACTTAACAGAACAGGTGAAAAAAGCCTGAAATACATGTGTGCACACACTCTGAATTTGCTTTCAGACTTCAGGCCCATTCAGACTTTTACTGTAGACATGTGTGATTCATTCCACATGGAAACCAAGTGAGTTATGAATGTTACAGTGAAATCAAAATAAGCTTTTCAAATTCTTATTTATTCTTCCTGTTTTGTATTTCTCTGAAAGCATAACTGAAATGACATTCTCAACAAGACTACATAATGCTGCTCTTTGCCTATTGAAAAGAAAAGACATTCCTCATGTTTTGTACATAGGCTCAGAAAGTCTAATACCTGATGCATTCTCCTCATTTCACCATGAGGATGTACATTATAAAATGGTTTTAGCTTCATCTCCAGAATAATTCTATTCAGAAACAGCATTAATGAACTGTCTACTATCTTCCTCACTCATTGCTAATGCTTTTCCCACTCAGTTCTCAACCTGTCTAGCATTTCAATATCACATACTTTGTTCTTTATACTCCTGCTGGCATACCTTTATACATATTGTGTGCTTCAAATAACAGGACACTTACACTTTCCTCCTGAAACAGCATTTTAATAGATTACAGAAAGCCTCTCAAAGCTGCTGGAATCCTGACAGCATCTTTTAATGAATCAAGGGCCCTGCCTCGCTGTCTGCTGGACTCTTGGACACATCTGCATTTTTACATTTTGCACTCCACAGAGACAGCTGAACGTGTCAGATGGGCAGTATTTGTCAGTAAGAAATCCTGAGTATGCCCTGGATTTACACAATGGACCAGTAAGGATGGATTTAAGAGACAGCACAAGAAATCCTTTTTTTCCGTGTATTTGTTAACTGGTTGGTTGACTGCAGTTCAATGCCTGGACTTCAACTGGGAGTGAAAATTCAAAATATCTCTCATATTTGTCCTGAAAATGCCATTTCCTTTCCTTTAATGTTTCTTTATTTAATACCAGCGTAAACCTTGAAACAAGGACCTTTCTAGATGTGCATATGTATCTCTGGAATGGAAATCAGCGTGGAAATAATCTTTGGTGTCTGTGTCTGACCGTAGAGCAGACGTGACTTATAGCCTGTGTGTACGTTAGGAAAATGAGGTATCAAGAAACACTATGAGTATCTTTGGAGGCTGTGTGATGAACATCAATGGAAAGCTGCATTTTCTAACACTGGGCCTTAAACCCCCTAGTTTCTGTCTAGGATGAGCGAGGCAGAAGATGAGCCGTAGTTTTGATGCCGGGTTTTTGCTGTACCCCAGCGCCTGCAGAGGAAGCACTGTCATCTTCCTCACTGGTGTGCTGTGTAGACAAGCCCTGCCATACTGCACCCATGGTGGGTTTGTAAGCTGGAGAATGCAGAAAACACTCAAAGAGCTGTTCAGCAAGGGAACAGATAGCAAAGATGGGATATGGAGAATTAGGTTGACCTGGTATGGGCTTGAGTTCTGGGTTGTAGGAAAAAGGAGATAAAGTAAGAAAAAAAATACCTGAGGAAAAACAAGTCTCTGAAGAAGCAGGTACTTCTGCTAGAGTATTAGAGCCACAGCCTGGCCCTGGTGGGATCCAATCCAGAGCACTCACCCGACCTCGAAATGAGTAAACTGAATGGCCAGGCTGGTCTGGTAGTTTTATGAAGCGTCTGGTGGCCTCTACTGGTGAATCGAAATGTTACAGGGACATTTGCGCCTCACGATTCTTAAAAACTCTAGCTCTTCCTAAGGAAGAGCTTAGAGGTAGTTAATATCCACAGACCAGCCAGCTTGGAGTCCTGTCATGGTTGTTATTTCTCCTGTAATGCAATTGTGGTGGTCTATTAGGTTATGTCTTTTAGTCCAAGGGTTTTTCTCTCCTCAACTTGACATGGGGTTTGCATATATCTGACTGAATAGATACATCCTCTCTTTTTGGGTGGAACACAGAAGGATCCTTGGATTATTGCTGCTCACATCTGACATGCCCACGTTTAGCACAGAATGCCCCACTTGGTCCTGTTGCATTTTCATGTCTTTTGATGGGTCATAAAGATAAGGTAGTAAAACCTGATTTCAGATTGTTTCCTGAATCATTCTTTTATTGCAAAGGCTTTATGTCTTGTTAGTATGAATTCATTTTGTACTTCTTATCTGTGCATCCCTCATAAGATAATTTAATATTGAGGTAGTTCCTACATGGTCTATCATAATTTATTATCACTGAAGCAACAGTTAATGGGTATTTAAGAGGAGGTTACTTCTTGTGCTCAGACTCTGCTAACGCTTTATTTGTTCCTCCATTGCTAATTAATTTGCTGTATCTTCACAGAGATCTACTATAATGCAATAGAAGTTCAGTCACAACATTTGAATTAAATAATGGGAGCTTAAATAAACTGTTGATTTTTCCTTCTCCAATTGAGCTAACTTCCCATGAAGTAGTAGCTTTTCATTTTTAGAAGAGAAGGGCTTCTATGGAAACAGTATAACATCACAAAATGAATGAAGGCTGGGACATGCCATAGGAAACAGAACTCAAGCTTGTTAGCTCCAGGATCTACCCTTGCAGAACTGATTGAAGTAAGGGAGTTTTCTAAGAGATTTCCTTCAGTCTTCAAGTGCTCGGATTTCAGACTTCACACTCTGAGCACTAGTCACCAGGGTCTCAGGAAAGACACAGCTTCCTGCTATGCAAAATGAAAGGTGGAACTGATAATAAATACTTCTTTGCAGAACATTTTGATATTTATGAATAGCATTCCAATATAGCAGTTTATTCCTACATGAAAATTGACTCATATTCTACCACCTACATTTACACTTAAAGATGTCTCTTATTATTCTTTGCCTATAAACCTATCTCTGTGTTCTCAGTTCTCTCTTTCTATCACGTGTGTGTTTATTCACTTGCCTACCCACTGTATCCATGTTGTTTAGAGGCTCCCTCCTTTATGAAAATACTAGACCCTAAATTCAAATGTTAATTTTCAGAATTGTGGGAGGAAGGGAGAGCATAAAGGAAGCCTTGACTTACTTTTCACTGAAAGCTTTAACAGGAACACTGAGCCTCAGCCACTTCTTCACGGGAGCTGCCTGCGTATATGAGAGTTCTGATTAGCCAGTTACAGGCCATTGTTTGAATTTCAACTATTGGCATTAATGGGCTTGGCATCAGGGCTGGCTACTGTATGAGATGAAGAAGGGAGAAAGGTCACCTTCTTCTCGATCAGTACTGAAATACTCCCTTCTGTTAGGGTAGTAGGACATGTAGGGGAGCTCTTGCATAACCTGGAGTCCTGTTTGGCATCCATGTCCAGATGCTGAGCAGAGAGCACTCTATAGTGACCCGGATACTGGCTTTACAAAGTATCTCTGACCTTTCCCTGTCAGCATCTCTTTTTCTAGGGCTTCTCCCTTTTTTTTTTTGCCCCATCATACGTAACACTGCCCTAGGAAATCAGGCTTTGTGTCAGTCCTGCTGTGAGAAGAGGGTTGAAGCAAATGAGTCCAGGTGTCTGCACAGCACGAGCCATTGTATGATTCTGTCTCAAGAAGATGATAATTTGAATTGCTAGTCAACAGCTTAAACAAGATCAAATTCATTTATTGTGATCTCCAGTCATTTCATAGGCTGCTATGGCATCAGTTCTTGCCCAGCTCCTTCAGGTGGCTTGTGTTTTGTATTCTCATGTCACTGTCCTCTCTGCAACATCACGGTACCAGCAAGAGGACTCCCATCAGGGCAGGTTATCCTTCTCTTCTCTTGACAGGAAAGGAGAATGATGTGCAGTTGGAAATGCCCTGTTAGGATACAGGAGCTGGAAGGGTGGGTACACATACAAGCTTTTATAAGTGAATATCTTTCTTGACTAACTTCTTAGCTGGTAAGGTCAAAACAATTCCTGAAAAATTAAACATGCTCCCCGCTGTAGGAGCTGATAATCACCTCCAATCACTTTAGAATCAGTGAAGATGTTCCTGTTTCTTGGTATGCCTGTCAATCTCTGCTCAGATTCCAGAGCCTAATGTAAGTCTGTATTGACAGCACACTCTACTGTAAGGAAAGTCTTTTTGGTGTTTCATAAAAACATCTTTGGGCAGCCTCAAAAATTCTAGCTAACAAGTAACATGCCTGTTTGTAACCAAAGCACTGATAGTGACAAGCTACATGACTGGAGTACTGCAGCAGGGGCTCTTGCCCCTTGCCTTTGATCTTCCCACTCTGCTTCCTTGCTTTCTGCCAGTTGCAAAGCTTACCTAGCCCTTCTGTGAGCCAGTGCATCTTGCTGAAAGTAACACAACAAACCAGCGAGTGGCTTTTTGCCATCCTAGTGAACTGAACTGACTGACCAGAGGATGAGCCAGTCTGGGGTCTGTGCAAGGGAAGCAGACTCACCAGCTCTGGTGGAAGAGCTGGAAGGCAGCAGTTGGGTTTAGCCAGCTGGGGAAATCTCCCCCGAGCTCCCAAGCTGTGTCTCCTGTCTTGGCTGGTGTTCTGTCAAATTTGATGGCAGACCTGGGAGAGTCTAGCAACCGGAGATATCTTATGCAGTCTAAATTATTTTGCTACTAGTTTTTTATTCATTTCTTTCACAATCTACAGTCTGTGGCATTTCTGAGGATGATGGAGGTTTCTTCTGCAACCTGCCTCATGTTCTAGCAATCAAACAGCTCTATTATTTCAAGCCAGAAAAGCTTGGGAAGTCCTACAGAGCTGAATTTCTCCTCCCTATTTTTAAATTCCTACACTGATCCTTCTCAAGGGGATGTGATAGAAAACAATGTTTAGCTCAATTTCCTCTGAACAAAATGAAACCAAACCTGTCACAGAAGAATAACTCAGTGCAAAACTGATAATAATGAGGATGGTCTGATGAGCAGAAGTCTCTCAATCACAACATGCTCCCCACAGGACAGCATGTTAACGGCTAGTGCATTGTGAATTGTCTTGAGAAAAGGCTTCTGGCCAAAACACTGACATTCACAAGCAGCTGCTGCTCTCAGAGAATGTAGATTTTAATTATCTTGGGTAAAACAATCAATTTGGAGTGCAAGGTAAGTTACCCTCCTGAATATTACTGATCACCTGGAAAATGACAATGAATGTATGCTTTTCTTCTCAATCTACCTTTCAACCTGCAGCTCATTCCCTGGGCTGTAACAAATGCATTAGGTTTTGCTTAGCAAAGCAGCAACGCTGAAGAAAATCCATGAAATGAAACTCGAAAGAAAGTGGATTACCTAAATGAAAAAAAAAGGTAGACCATTGTTAGGCACTTGCTCCTCATTCATTTCATGGGGATTTAATATACTTGCGTGTGATTCCCAATTAAATAAAATAGTCTATCTACCAACATCTCCTTGTCGACAGCAACTGAACAACCACAGTGAGTTCCTTCTGCTTCCTGCGAGTTTTTGAAGACCACCAGCACGCAGAGCCTTAGAGAGACACAATCATACACAGACACTAAGCATGTACTCACATCGCCCTTTCCTCTATTGTCTCCTGCTAGAAGCTGTAAATACCTGTCTGAAACTCCTGGCGTTGCATGCAAAGTCCAGTTCTTGCTCTGGGTAACTGCGGGCTAATGCTGGCACAGTAACACCGGGTGGCAGCAGTGGGTTTCCAGCCAGCAAATGCAGCCATGCTGTTGTCAGAAGTAATGAAGACGTAGAAATTAATTTTGATTTCTGAGTAGAGTGCTCAACATGTTCTCCGATTCCAAATTTTTTCAGTTTGTCATTTGTTCATGCCTCCCAGTCTTAGATTCCTTCTTTTAACTTCACGGACCACTGTAATTGCTGTGCGAATGACAGACTTGTCAGGGTTCAGGGTGCAGGAGGACGTATCACGTATCTATCATCTGATGAGAATTTGGGACTGTTGCCAGGGCTTTGTAGCTGGAGGAAAATTGGACAGCTATTTGTCTTGAGGGTATACGTCATGTTTGTCCTGCTCTTTGTCCCTGATTAACATGTCAGAGTTGTGACAAGCATAATAGAAGAAACCCTTTCAGAAACATATTTTGCAATTACTGCAGACTCTTCTGGGCAGACGTCAGACCTGGGAGCAAGCTGCCTGCTGACTGTTGTCTTCTGACAGGGGATTTTCTTCACTTGACAAGTCCCATCTGAGTGGGCATCACCTGGTACTTGGGAGCAGAGCCCTGGGCCAAGACAATTTGTTGAGCAGTTTCCTTCCTTCTGGGGGAGATTAGGGTGAGGTTGGGCTCCAAAGCCAACATCCTCTTTGTCTGATGTACACGTTGCCTGTTGCTCTGACAATTCCCAGCAGCAGCTGTTTTGTAGCAATATAAAGAGAGACATACTTCTTGTAGAGAGACAAGCGGGACATGTAGAGTTCTGAAAGTCCACACCTCAGAATACATCTTGCCATTGGCTTTAGCCATTAGTGAGATGCCCTCGCTACAAGCTTGAGGGACAAACAAGACTTAACTTTGTTTCCTAACATCAGTGGTGCAGTAGCATGAATCAAGGTACCATTTGGGTTTTTTTTCTCCCCAGTAGTAGGAAAAGGTTTTCCAAGTGTCTCACACTCCTTTAGTTGCTCAGACTTCTCTTTCAGTGATTTCTCTGAGCTGGCTCAAAGAACTGCACATTCCATCTTACTTGCTTTTGCTTCTGATTCATGCCCAAAACTCACCAGTTCCCAGCTGAAAGCAGTTATGACAAAGACCTCTGCAAAACCAAAATGGTTTCATTGCAGCAGACTCCTGTTCATGCTGCAAATTTCTCTTTCAAAGTCAAGGCTTTTAATGTGGTCAGACCAGAGTTCAAAACCCAGTTAAGGCTTTTTTACAAAGGGTGGTAATGTGCCTGTCTGCAGTGAAAACCTATTTGTTCAATAGCTAGTGTCCTGACAGTCAGCCACTGCCTTCCAAAAATTCTTTCCTCTTCTGTTTTCTTTTCTCCCCAAAGTCATTGTAACAGAATCTGGGGCAGCTCAGTTTATGGCAGGGCTGATAGTCCTAAATCCTAAATGCCTTGAAGCTACACATAATTAGATGCAATATGCATAAGGATACCATCAGTAAACTTCGTAATTTGGCTGCTTGGACTACAGGATCAGTTGTCAGAAGTATGAAGACCTAATTTCCTGCATCATCTGTTGGGTCTTAATGAATAAAAATGAACTCTGTTTTCTGGTTTGTCAAGTAGTGAGACGTGAGTATGTTTAGAAGACTAAACTGGACATGAATAATTTGAATTTACTTATGTTTGACCATTAGCTGTGCCACAAGCACATGTGCAGTGAATGCTGGATGCAGCTTCACATGGAAGAACAGAACCTGCATATCATGCCAAAACAAGATCTGAGGATGTATTTCCCTTCCTGAGCGAATGGAACTGTCTAAGTTTATAAATATCTGAGGGGGGGGGGGGTGTCAAGAGGATGGGGACAGTCTCCTTTCAGTGGTGCCCAGTGACAGGACAAGGGGCAACAGGCACAAACTGGAGCACAGGAAGTTCCATCTGAACATGAGGAAAAACTTTCCTGTGAGGGTGCTGGAGTCTGGACCAGGCTGCCCAGAGAGGTTGTGGAGTCTCCTTCCCTGGAGATAGTTGAAATCCACCTGGATGCATTTCTGTGCAGCCTGCCCTAGGTGTACCTGTTTTGGCAGCGGGGTTGGACTAGATGATCTCTGGAGGTCCCTTCCAACCCCTACCATT